>VXBA01004606.1:927679-1146862 GCA_013399895.1 Serilophus lunatus | reverse complement strand
CCGCACCGGCGGTGAGGGAGGGGAGGGGATGGGGAAGGGAAAGGGGGGTTGTCCCTGAGCGTGAGCCTCGCCGTGCCCGGCAGGGCGTGTTTGTGAGCCGGCCCGGCAGCTCCCTCCTCCCCGGGGCAGAGGAGGGATCGGGCCGCCGGGGGAGGATGCGGGGGGGCCGCTCCCCGGGGCGCCGCGGGCAGCGGGGCCCTTGTCGGGCTCTCCCCGTAGTCAATAAAGATAACGAGGACGTGTCATGTATTCGCAGCAGGGTTGGGTTTTCGGCTGACGGTATCTCGGTACGTACCAGCCCCGCTAAGGTCATTGCTCGCCTCTCAGCAGAAGTACCGCCGCTCGGTCTCTGGTGTTCTCTAGATGAGCAATGGTTTGTATTTATGACGAGTCATCTGCCGGAGGATTGGCTGCACTTGTGCTTCTAGAACATACTTAACCTGGCCCCACACGAGCCTTCGGCTTACTTGGCTGAAATAGCAGCTCGGTTGGGGCCTGTGGTTAGTTGAGCATTTTATTATACGCTCTTAAACTCTGTTATTCAGCAGTTATTATGTGGCGGTGTCTTATTTCAGCGAAGTTCCTCTGAAGAGAGCTGCTGAACTAATTTGTATGGAACAGCTGAGCACGTTGAGGTAATGGCACGTAATTTTACTGCAACTTTCTAAAGTGTCTTGAAAGGAAAATAAAACTTGACACGTGCCAGACCAATTAGTGTGAAAATAAAGCTATTGAGCTATTTCTAAATAATTTCTTTTAAGGCAGTGGCTGTAAGTTATGCACAGTTCCAACATTCCTAGGTGCTATTAAAGTAGCTTTACAACATGTAATGCTAAACAAGGTCAGAATTCAAAGAATATCTCGAGTTGAAAGGGGCCCATGAGGATAATCCCATTCCCTGCCCCTTACAGGGCTACATACAGTTAAACATATTTTTATTTTTTTAATTCTCTGATCAGAGAAGTTCTCAACAGAATATTTGTCTTGCTTTCTTATTCTGGGAATTAGTAATGCTAATAAAAGAAACCAAAGTACTTCTCTGTTAAGGAGGGATGACTTTAACTTTTGGGGAAAGTTCTAGCACATTTAAGAAAAAAAAAAAAGTGCTGCTTCCTCCTTCTGCCACTGCCTTTGCAAGAAGCAATTAACAGAATAAAAACCACTTGTACCATTGGTGTGGAACAGGGACTCCTTTGACTGATAATGCAGTAGTGAAGTAGTAGATCGGTGTCCGTGCTTGGACATTCTCTAAAGCATGTCTTGAATTTAGTTTTAAACAAGTTACTTGAAGACCAAAACTTTCAACTCGCTGCTTTCTTTTTGAACAGCGGAAGAAAGTTGTGTTGACAAAGCCCTTCCGTGGCCTTTTATTTTTAACTCTTTAGTCTGTGTTGAAGTGCTGTGAGTGCTTAACAAGCAAGAATGCCTGTGCTTTGAAACCGGTTCTGTTGCCATCGCTGCTGCTGGATCCTGTTACATGGACATGTCACACGTGCCCCGCAGACGGAAAGATGTTGGAATGAGAGATGGCTGTTTTTGGGAAGAGAATGGAGTGAAACAGAGGGATTCCTTGGAGTCCCCTCTTTAGAGGGCCATGTGTTTAGGAGGGAGATGAAAGTGAGACTCATGGAGAATATTCCTGACTAATGTGAAATAGCAAAGTGGACAAAGAGCTGTGATGGGTGGAATGAACTGCTGCTTCCTCTGGGGAGCTCTTGCCATTAGCCACCTTTGCTCTTAGTAATTCTTGGGTCAGAATAATTATTAAGAAGTTGGAGAGTCCCAGTTTGACTCCAAAAAGTTAATCTTCTCTTTCAAAAGTTTACTGTTGTGTGTAAAATGGTTTAGTCAGTTAAACAATTTTGAAACAGCACAGTTAGAAAATGCTGATGTTTAGTCCCCACTTTCTCTAAGATTTATAAGTAGCTAAAGTCAGGAATATATTTTAACATTTAATTTTTTTTTTTGCATTATAACATAGAACATAAGTGTAGGACAAAGGATTGAAACAATTAAAATCTTCAGCGATTAAATTACTCTTGTATTGCAGTATTTATCAGAAAGTCTATAGCATCCTGAAGCATTACTGATTATTTGCTGAATTGGAAGCAGCCATGCTGTGAAATATCTCCTCTGTCTCAAGTTTTGTGTGAATTTTATCCCTATAGGACAGCACAAATATTCAAGTTACTATGCTTTGGGAAGGAGAAACAAATTTTTTTTTTTTTTGTTTCAACACTTCCCTTCATGTAGGTACTTTGTGCAGATGCCACCTGAAGGAGTACTAGAAACTGTGTAGAACTTGTTATATTTTGTGACACTTAAATTCTTGGTTTTTTCTGGAATATCTGTTTTTAGTAGTAACATTTTTCAGTAGTCCAGGTTGGAAGGAGTCTCTGGAGGCCTCTCCCAGCCTCTTGCTGAAAAAACCCACTGCTTGCTGAATTCAGAGATTGGCTGTGGTG
Source organism: Serilophus lunatus (assembly GCA_013399895.1). Taxonomy (NCBI): domain Eukaryota; kingdom Metazoa; phylum Chordata; class Aves; order Passeriformes; family Eurylaimidae; genus Serilophus; species Serilophus lunatus. The sequence continues at coordinate 1,144,397 of VXBA01004606.1, read as the reverse complement.
AACATGAGGAACAGGTTGTTTAAATTTCATAAACAAAACTCTTTCAATTCAAAACAGGGTCTCTTGAGTTTGGGGAGGAGTTTGAATTGTGACAGTGGACATCCCAATTTTTGCCAATTTTTGTTTTGAACAATTTTTATTAACAAACTATAAAAACTTAAGCTCTTTGCTGTTTCAATGAGGTTGTAAGTGTGGCCCACCTTAAGGAGTTTTTTTCTCTTTTTTATGGATATTCATTTGTGTTAGTATTTGAAGAAGGGTCAGTGTTTGCTTAGAGTATGGGAAGCTTTAGTTACTGCTGCAGTAAGTGCAGATTCAGGATTCTTTTATCTCATGGTTTATTCTACCTTTTGTAGTTCTGGTTGTAATGAAAGATTCAGTAGCTTAATACATAATTTCCTGTCTGCAGTGCAGTGTTATGGTGCAGGAAAAACTATCTTTATTTCTTACCATTTTGAAGTAATTTTTAATATTGAGAATAAAGGCTGCCTGTTTTAATTGTTGAAAAGGCTTAACATTATTTGGGTAGACCAGAATGATATACATGGAAAAAAAATCCTCCTGAAAAGTCATCCAAAGATCTAAAATGATAAAAGTGTTAGGCTGGCAAACAGTGCCCTTATCCTGGTTGAAACCTGAGGAGAGGTGGAAAAAATCTGTTTTGCAAATGGGATCAAATTCTTCAATAAGACACTGCGCAACTCTCCTCCTGTAAATCCTGCAGGCAACTGCCATCTCCAGATAAGTGAGGTTAATTAGTTTTTTTAATTCTCTCAAATAAATGCACCTTGCTTGTTTTCTGGTACCGTGTCTTTTTTTGCAAGATTTAAATGTCTTTACATTTACCAACACTTTGAATGACTTTACTACTGCAACATTTTAAAATTCTTTGCAAAGATTTGTTCCCGTAGCTGTGAAATGTGAATGTAGAGGACAGAGCCATGCTTATAAAAACATGGTCCTTTAACCAGTAAAACAATCACCCTGCTATTTTTATATATATACCAGATAAGCTTTTGTCCTTGTCTCTGCTTTTTTCTTCCTGACTCGCACTCAGTAGCTTTTCTTCAGGCAATTCTTTTTGGCTGCTACTCTCATTTGTTTGTTTGTGTTGATTTTGGCATTCTCTTTATAGCCAATTATTATTTGGTTCAGATTTCTAGACTGGTTGAAATATCTTGCAGTTTATTTAAACAGACTGAGTGTGGGATTCTAGAACCATGAAATAATTGAGACAGAAAGCATTAGTCTCTGAGAAAGTAAGTGAACTGTTGGGGAGAATAGCTGCCATGTAAAGAGGAAGGACTGAGTTCAGAGTGCCAAAGTGCTAATACCTCCACATGGGGAAGGGATGAGTGAAGGGAAGACTAAGAAGAGTCAGAGTTGTAGAATGGGCTGCATTGCTGGTGTGTTGTGGAGAAACTGTAATTTGAGGTGTGCCTTGAACACAGTGGGTGGGAAAGGCAGGCAGGATTGGATGTCCTCTGAGGCTGGATTGGTTTCTCCATTCTTTTTGAGTTTCTGATGAAGTTTGATAGTGCTGATCTGTTCTTAAGGGGTTTTATGGTGTCTGAGGGGGCAGGAATTGCGGTGGCATTTTATGTAATTGATGTGCTGTATCACAATGCATGATGTAATCCATCTGGGCATGATGGAGGTGTATCTTGTTGATGGCTGTGGCTCCAATTACAGGGAATCAATATTTGTTTAGGCACTACTGGGATGTGGCTATGTTAAGGCATATAACTTATGCTGTAGACTTGTTTCATTGGGTAGGAGGGAAGTGATCCAAGATGATTTAGTTCTTGTTTTTCTCCCCCATGTCATGTTACGTGGTCATTTCACATCAAAATGTTACCAGGGGGAGGAATAGCAAATTTAATTTTTTGAGTTAGAATAATTGAAAGAGGCCCCTTTTCTATTAACTTATTAGCAAAATTATAACTATTTTTATCACTCACAAAATTTGTTAAAAGATCTAAGACAATTCAGCAGTCTAAAAGTGTTAACTAGCTACCTCATATTGATTCTTTAAGCAACTTCTCTGGCTTTTTTCCCCTTCTGACATTTAAAATAAAAAAAAGCTTTCACATCTTGTCATGCATTTAGATCAGAAGCAGCCCTTGGAAGGGGTGATGTATCTATAGCATTTTATAATACCCTATTGAATGTAATTTTAAATGGTATTTATAGAGAGAATATGGAGGATGCAAAACTTCAGTTAAAACCTTAAAAAAAAAAAGAACCAAAACCGCCCGAAACAAAGCCCACACACACCTTGAAGCTGAAGCATTGATGGTTTAGTAGTCAAAAAGGAAAAAAGTCAGTGATGCCTCCTCTGTCTGTGCAATACAACATCCTTTTCTTCACACTGCTGTCATGCAGAGCCCCCCAAAAATTCAGAGAACTTCTAGTTCAGCTTCTGGACAAACTTACTGTAGAATAGTGCCCTTAACTTACTGGTATTTTTAATATCAAATGATTTTGTTTGTGATCATCTGACCACCAAAACTGTGCAGACAGGGGCTTTCAGATGCTGAGTGTGATGAGCTAGAGGGTATGGGTCCAGAGCCTGGGACCTTTGAGTGACAGTTCTTATAAGCCTTGCTGAGCATATGGGAATTTGCCAAAGGCATTTTCCAGTAGTTGTACTTTGTCCTTCTTTTATAAATAGCTACAGAAAGAAGAGAGAGAGAGAAATAGCTCACCTTGTTTCTGGAAATTAAGTTCTCCACTTGTAGATGTGCCTGTGTAGGCTATACTTTCCCAGGAAAACATAAAGCTAGATCTTACAGTAGAAACCTGAAGTTTTGTGAGAATTAAAGAAGGGCATTATTAAAGTCTGTTCCTTTCTAGAGATCTTAACGTCAGCCTGGGGTTCAGCAGCACAATCTGGGGAATCCCTGTTCACTTATGCTGAGACTTCACTCACTGTTCTGTTTCTACAGCAGTCCTGTTTCCTATATTCTCCTCACATGAACCTAGTAACAGTCTAGGAAGAAAAAATCTGCTTGGTTTTATATCCCTTGTGAGTCATAAGTTGTCTCTCCTTTGCCCCATGACACTCCTTGCTTTCATGCTTGTTACAAGTCATTGCAATTTTGTTCTCACTCTTTTTAACACGTGGAACCAAAAGATTAGATACAAGCTTTTCATGAATCACCTGCTTAGGAGATGGGAACAAATCCTTTGTGTTCTTTTCTAATCTCATCACCTGGTAAGAGTGCTTTTGGGTAAACTCTGTCCCAAAGATGCTTCATGTCTTGGTTGAGTTTACTTTTCCTGACTTACCTAACCTGTCTTGTTTGTACCTTGTGCTCTCTGAGATTGCATTTGAGTAACTTGAGTTTTTTTGTAGACCTTCTGTCTGCATTTCAATAAACAGTTTATTTGTTCCCAAGGCTAGAAAGCCTTGGGTTCAAGTGAGATCTCTGATTGTGGGAAGTAAAAATGCCATTTCCAGGAATATTTTCAAAATTTAGTTTTAGCTTCATGTCACCTCACCTGAACGTATGTATTACAATGTGTGATAAGTAGATATCACAGTAAGTAAATATTGGCAGATTACAGAATTATCAGAATCTTGCTGCTGGATTTGTTTTTGTGTTACATCATGTTCTTAACTTCTGTTGCATCTTTTGTGTTTACTGATTTATTCCCATAATTTTCTACCTGCTGTACAATACATTCTTTACGTTGTTCCATCTTCTTCCACATGGCCTTGAGAATTGAGTGATTCTTATCCAAGTCTTCAGAGTCTGTTCTCTGCTTGTGCTGCTCAACTGATGCTTTTGTTCACCCTGCTCCATCTCAGGTTTTGGGCAAAGCCTTTTAAGCTGATTCTTTAAATGCTACAGTAAAGACATTCTGAATAGAAGAATAAAGTGACTGTTCTTTTACTGGTAGAAAACACTACATGTTTTCTTATGGTGGAGTATGGAAATTGTCTACTCTACTCTGAATAATTTTGTTTGCAGAGTAAGCAAACCCTTCTGCCTCTTGAAGAAGGAATAACTGAAATGCTCCTGGCTGTAAATAATTACTTGTAGCAGCATGTTACAAATACATGCTAATAAGTAGAGTTCCTAAATTATCAGTTGAGGGAGTCCAATTTCCTTTGTTGCAGGTTTCTTTTTATTAGTGCTAATGAGACTTGGGTTAAGGGCATAATAGACCTGACACAGAAGCTGTGCATTGCCCAGCAGTTTCTGTTCAACAACACGGCAACTCAAATTCTGGTTCTTTGTATGAGCACTATTAGTGTCTGTTGGGGTTTTTTTGATAGTCATTATTTCTGATGTCCTTAGAGCCATGTCTTTTTCACAGTACAATTTTTCTTACAAACCACACTAGAAAAGTACAACATATATTTAAGTACTGCCTGTTCAACTTGGGTAATGCTGCTCAAGTTCAGTATCTATGGCTAAATGGAACTGTTTCCTTGATGAACATTGTAACATTTAGTTGCTATAAAGGCTGTTGAAGATGATTCATTACTTGTCTCCTGAGTTATTAAAATAATAGCTAATAATAAAATGTGCCCATAAATTGAGAAGTCTTAATTTTGAGTCAGTCAAGGAGGCCTTGTAGGCAGGTTTATTTGAATTTATGGTTTCCGTGTCTAGATGAAAGTTCTGTAATTTGCTGGACCTGCTTCTGCAAGATTGTTTGTAACCGTTCAAGAAAACGGAGAACCTTCGCGTCTTCTGCTGATCTGCATCTTTCCTCAGGAACTTGAGCTATTTCTTGTTATTTGTGGTGACAACTAAAGCTTTTCCAGTCCTTCTCTGCATTTATTGATGGATTTGTTCACCTCATCACATAGGAGCGTTGAGGAAAGCAACGTACAATAGCTGAACCACAGCATTTTCTATTGTAAAGGTCTTGTCTTTTCGTAAATGAGACCTCACCCAAATTCAGAATTTGTTTAGTAATTAAAAAAATTTGTTCCTTATGCTCCATTTCCCTAAACCCTTGAGATGTGGCAATAAGCTCTCATTTGTGTTTCCTACTACTTTACTTTTTAACATAAAGGATATTTCTTCAAGGGGAGGGGGAAAAAAGATCAAAAAAAGGCAAGGTTTTGCTTTAGAAAAATCAAACAAATATGAAAACCAAAGTAAAAACCCCCAAACCCATAATAAAAAAAGCCAGCACTGAAACCATCCAGGGTTCTGAGGAGTGATGATGTCTTTAGAGAAGTTGCCTGTTGTTGACATGTGTTTTTCATAGAAGTAGTGTTAAATATCAAGGTTCAGTATCAGGTCTGAAATACAGCACATGGCTGCATTTGTCAGGATTTTTTTTGTGTGTCTGACTTGGGCTTGAGGGAGAAACTGCATTGGAGGATGCTTTGATGGACATCAGGAAATGAGGAATTCAAGCTGTTGTCATTGAATACTCAATATTCCAATTCTGATTTATATGTTACAATTTTTTTCAGCTGATTTCTGACTTTTATTACAATTGAGCATTTTTTAAAAAAAATCCCTGGTCTTCCTGTTGCCTTAATTTAAAAGCTGCTTGTAGATTCGAGGACCTATATAGTTTGACAAAGTACTAACAATTGTCTCTTGGCATATACCTGAAGAGATACCTAAATGAGAATTAATGACGAAAAGTATCTAAAGAAAGGTGTTAAAACTTGCAGGACCCAAGGGAAAACTGTTTCTGTCTGTGTATGTTAACCAACTTGAAGGTACTTCTTGCTTTGCAAGTTTTACTGTGCGGTCCTGAATGGATGTTTCATGTTTTGTGGGAAGGCTTATTCCTTTTTTAATTAAGTTTTCATTAATGTTTTGAGGGCAACAGAGGAGGAGAAGAGGCATGACTGTAAACACTTAAAAAATACTTAAAATTACAGTTGCTGTGAAAACCTGGACTTAAAATTCTTTACTGCTTAAAACTATGGATAACCTTGAGTAGGTGTGAAAACATTGGTGTTCTTGCTTGTGAGAACATTAATTGTCATTCAGTCACTTATATAACAGGTAGAGGTGATATGGCTAGTGCTCATCCAGTAGGTCCTCAAGCATTCAGCCTAAGTTCACAGTGTGCAAAGAGCTTGAAAGTGCCAAACATCTGTTTTCTAAACTGAAACTGTCCCTGATTGTAGGAGGAGATGAAGTGCTGCGTTACCCTTGTAGGCATTGAGTGATGTCACATGTCTGACCACAGGCAGTGGGATACTCAGAGCCCAGTCAGTAACCTGGGACCTCATCTTCTTGTCAGGCAGCATCCACAGGAGTTCAGCCTGTCTAATGACTATTTATTTTAGGTGTTGTCATCAAATGTGAAAGAATTGGCAGCTGAAGAGGGGTTTTTTTTGGTCCACCCCCTCTTTGGCATATCTGGGAATGTGTAGTTTCCATACCTCCATTATTTGAAAGGCAGTGAGTAGGTTGTCATTAGATGTAAACATAATACTCAAATACTGCTCTTATTTTTGTAGCAAGTCACTTGCTTTGTCTTCAGTATATTCAGGCATCAGAGATGAGTATTAAAGTGCAGGGCTTTAAATTGCATTTATGTACATCTTAATGCCTAAAATGCTTTCTAAATCACTTAAATGGTGTGTGCCAGTTATGAAATAAGATGGAAGGACACTGGGTGTTCTCATCAGCTTTTAAATTTCAAACAGTACTGAAGGGCTTGAATTTCAAGTACAGTCATAAACTTGTAGCAGAAACATAGTGACTTTACTAATTATTCTCAATCAGTAAAACCTCAAGGCTGATGAGAAGGTGATAAACACTGAAAATTAATTGTTTCTTATCTGAATTTTTGTTTTTTAAAGGGACAGGTTTTTAGAGCTCCAGGAGTATCTTTTTTACTAGTTGTGCACTGTTCAACAGGTACTGAAATTCTGAAGAGCATCAAATTTGTTCTTCTTTCCAAGCTACCTGTGTATTCATGGCTGTTCTCTTGCTGGTTTAGATCAGTGCTTTGTTGGGGCTTTGATTTCAGTCATTTTATTCCATCAGTTTCATAGAATCATTTAGGTTGGAAAAGATCTCCAAGTACATCAGGTCCAACCCTTAACCCAGCACTGCCAAGTCCAAGACTAAACAATGTCCCCAGGTGCCACATCTACAGGTGTTTTGAGCACTTCAGGGGTGGTGGTTCTACTGCAATCCCCGGGCTGCCTATTCCAATGCTTGACAACCCTGTTAGTGAAGAAGTCTTTCTTAATATCCAATCTAAACCTCCCCTGAGGCTGTTTCTTCTTGTCTTACCACTTCTTACCTAGGATGAGAGGCTGACCCCCATCTCACTACAACCTCCTTTCAGGTAGTTGTAGAGAGAGGTAAGGTTCCCCCAGCCTCCCTTTTCTCCAGACTAAACAACCCCAACTCCCTCAGGTGCTTCTCCCAAGGTTGGTGCTCCAAACCCTTCCCCAGTTTCTTTGCCCTTCTCTGGACATGCTTCTTCAGAGTTATTACGTGGAAACTCATTTTACAAGATTGAGCTTTTAGTTACTTTCTTTTACATGTAGCAATTCTGTAGCTCACTGTAGCACTTTTTCAGGTTGTGCTTTTCTGTTTTCATGTATTACTGTAAACCTCCTTCTGCATTGTATTCTTCTGTCTTAAAGATTTCTTTGGTTAATGCTCGATCTGGTAAACACTTGTGTTTTGGGACTTAAAGAATAACCCAGCATTCTCTTCCTGCACATGAAAGAATCAGATCTGAGTTGCTTATGCATTATTTTTACTTTTCAGCTGTTCACCGATGGAATCACCAATAAACTAATTGGCTGCTACGTGGGTGACATAACAGATGATGTGGTTCTAGTCAGGATCTATGGAAATAAGACTGAGCTCCTGGTGGATCGAGATGAGGAAGTGAAGAGTTTCCGTGTGCTGCAGGCCCATGGCTGTGCACCTCAGCTCTACTGTACCTTCAACAATGGCCTGTGCTACGAGTTCATGCAGGGAGAAGCACTGGATCCAGAGCATGTGTGCAATCCAGATATTTTCAGGTAAGCTTTTAAAAGGATTTTTTTTTCTCTAAATTTTATCATTTCGTTATGCATTTATGGAGTTCTCTCAGGCCTGAAGGATCCTAAGCATAGTTTGAGCAGGCAAAAAATGAGTATTTCTACAATCCTGCACTAAGTCGATTACACAGAATTAAGGTTGGAAAAGACCGTAGAGATCATCAAGTCCAACCTTTTACCCAACTTCACAACATGTCCAACACCAATCTACCATCTAAATCATGTCACTAAGTTACACTCTTGGGATGTTACACTCTTGACAGCTCTTAGTTATGGTATTTCAGTGCTGAACAAATGATCCTTGCTGCCTCCACAGAACACTGTACTTATTAGAGGGGTTTATTTTGAGTGTTTAAAACTTGTTCAGTACCATTAGAGAGGCCATTTAATATGAAGTTTTAGGGGGCTGGACTTGGTTAAGGCAAGTACTTCCAGCTCTGTTTCCAAAACCTTCCTTTTATGAATAGATCCAAGAGTCTTCCACTGAGACATAATTTTTTAAACTATTAGCAGTGAACAGAAAGTGCTGATGCCTTAAGATGGTAGTTTCTCATGTGTGCTGCAATGTATTTGCCTAACAATGGCAGGTAATTTGAATCAATTCTTCTAAAGATAAGCAAGAGTGGGCTGTAAATACAGGTGAAGTGTGTGTGCTGTAACTGAACTCCAGTCCTCTCCCTCCTGTGGGTAATGCTTCCAATGACCTTTTGTGCCTTGCAACATGCTATCCTATGGCTGTGTTGCTCTTACTTACATCCTCTTTGGATTCCTGCCCTGCATTTTTTATGATTTTTTCAATTAAATACACTGTTGTATTGCTAGGAAAAATATGATAGATTGTCAGGTGTACATTGACTATAACATTAATTTAACTTCTTTTTTCTTAGACTCATTGCTAGACAGCTTGCTAAGATTCATGCTATTCATGCACACAATGGATGGATCCCTAAATCTAATCTGTGGCTGAAGATGGGGAAATACTTTTCTCTCATACCCACAGAATTTGCAGATGAGGAAGTAAATAAAAGGTGGGTATTTCATTATGTTCTTTCCTGAGTCCCCAATCCTTCTGGTGGAGGGGTAGATGAATATTTGAAAAATAGGCTTGAGTTACCACACAGTGGTAGGTTTGTAGAATTCTGAGTTTTGTCATACTCTTGTATATTGAAGTAGCTATATTTATGTCAAAGGTGATAAAGTTTTTTAATTAATTTGGTACATGGTGTATATATACATCTAGCTCTTGTTTTGGTTGGTTTTCTTTATTCTTTGTAAAAAGCCAAGGTCAACTCACCTACTTCTTCAGGTAGTTCTCTCAACATTCTTTGAGAACCATCAGTCTCAAACTGAGATCAGTGTTCTGGGGTCAATATTAAAAATTTGTTTCCTGGGGTTGCAGTACTGCTGCTTATTCATTTTAACCTGCACCTCTTATCTGTATTGTATGTGTTCAGCTTATAAATCTGTCCCAAAATCTGTAATGTAATAGTAAAGTTAGTTGAAGGTTCTTTTGGGTGACAGGATGAACTCTCAAAGTGTTTTCCAGTGGAGGAAAAGGTCTCCACACAGTTGCTCTAGACCTGTGATATCATGGATTATGAATAATTGTGTCACTTGAGTTTAAGCATTTAATTACATTTCGGTTTTAGCATCTCAATATAGTTCTTGATTTGTAAATCAACCTGTGGGTGTTCTTCTTAGGAGCTTAACAGAAAGAGAAAATACTTCCAAAGGATTCTTGCGCCAAACGCTGGGAGATTGGGATAAGAGGAATGGCAAAACTAGGAGTAGCATCTAGATTACAGCAAGAACTTTTATTTAGGTTAAAGCTTGAGCTGAAGGCGATGTTTCTCAGAGAGTGGAGATCTGACTTTTAAGCTAAAACTATGATTTAAAAGTGTTTTATGCACCGTCAAACTTCATGTTGTTCAGGAAGCAGATTCCAGCTTAAAAACATTCTTCATGTAACTTTAAAATCACTGATACCAAATGCCCTTTTTTGTTGCATTGTAAGTAAAGAACACTCCAACAAAGTTATTTTTCTTTTGCAACATGAAATTCTTATGAAAACTGAAAAAATGTGCGTGGTTAACTGAAAATCTAGAAAATAAAATGGCTACTTGAGTATATTTACTGTGAGTAGCCTAAAAATTAATGTTAATTCCTTCTGCTTAGATAGATATGCATTACCTAGTACTTGCTCTTTTGTGTTCTTGGAGGAAGTAATGTACCATGAGTTAAAAATGCATGAAATTCATGCAATAACACACTTAATCTTTGCTGCTTTAAAACGTGCAGGACTGTATTCAAATTCTACTCCTGATTTTTGGACTGCTATGATGTTTACAGGACAGATGATCTTCAGAGAATTGTTTTCTGGGGAGAACAGGGGGTAATAACTGTCATAATTTAACTGCTAAGGGAACAAGTGCCCTAGTAGGAGAGAGGGTCTGTTGAACTATTTGCAGTAAGAATGTAGAAGAGAATATTTCATTACAAATGCTTGATATGGAGCACACAATACTAAGTGTTAACTCTCAATCCTCTTATACATGAAAAAGGTTTTTGAGTGACATTCCGAGCCCTCAAGTTCTTCAGGAAGAGATGGCCTGGATGAAGGAAAGACTGTCAAATTTAGGATCACCTGTGGTACTCTGTCACAATGACCTGTTGTGTAAGAATATTATTTACAACAAGAAACGAGGTAGGTCTTGAACTAGACAGTGAGTGGCTTTCTTTATGCTGTAATTGCATGTACTACATCAGTGGTGGCATTTTACTGACTTGTTGAGGTGAACTCAGTTTGAGCTTTTAGGTCCAAGTGTAACGGTAATCCTACCTGTGCAAATACTAAGTTACTTAATTAGCTAATTCTCATCTGTATGTTACTGTACAGAGAAACTCAGTGTTCCTTGTTTTTCTTTAATGAACTAATGAATTTGTTCCCCATCTTGCCTGTATGACTAGGCTGAAAGTATGTAACAGTTTTAATTCTATCCTGGTTGTATAAAGCTTTTAGAAAGAAAACAAAATCATACAAGTATTGAAAATAGCATGAAGATTGTCTCCTGTAATGTGTGTTCTGTTCTGGTTTGTGATTGTGGGAATACCCTTTCATAATGAAGTATATTACTGATATTTAATAATACATTTAATAGCTCAGTTAATTTTCTGCAATAGCTTACACAGACATCTTAAAAGATTTCTTTGTAAGTACATACTTTATTTAAAGAGTTGTAGGCAGTACATGTCTTGGCAAAGATGGATTACTTTTTTGTTTCTGTCATGCGTTTAACCCATAATTTATGTGAATAAAATGTATAAAGCTTCAGTTTAAACCCACAGTTTATTGATTTTAGTGGTTTGAGGTTCGGTTACTGAGTCAATTAGATACGAAAACAAAGCAAACTTTTGACACTAAAATGGCCATGGTGCAGTAAAAATGCACATTTTTCCTCCCCTTTCAAATAGCTGAGCTTGACTGAGTGCAACAAATTCATCAGCTTTTCTCCTGAAGTGAGGATGACGTACTCCTTTTAGTAGCTGCCTATTTATTTGTGGCAATTGGATAAGATTGTTGCTATGTAAGCCCAGAGTGTGTGAGATAAATAACTGAACTGAAGCCTTCTCCATCAGTTATTATTGGTCTTTGACCTATTAAGCTTAAGTGCCTTAAGTTCTGAAGAAAAACTAATAAAAACAAGCTGGAGTTGGTTCTAGTATGAAAAGTGGCCATGTCCTTTTTAACACATTTCTTCGTGGTATATGCATTGGACACATGTGAATTGAGGAAATAAACTCTTTAGGTGATTTATATACAAGTTTCCTTCTGAGTAATATCACTTTTGAAGGGAATTGCTAGTTTTATACATATATATACACACACACACACACACACACACTCCTTTACAATGCTAGTAACATAATTTTTAAATTTTAAGAAATCAGTACCAAGCTTTGGTGGTTTGACTTAGTTTCAATGCTGGGTTATAGCTCTACATAAAGAGGAGAAGGAAAAGCATTAAAGGTGTACAAAAAAATTGCCTTGTGGTCTTACATTGTTGTACCAAAGCAAAAATCTGGTACCAAAACTAAATCTATTTTTACCATGTGGATTATTTTAGTGCTGAGGCTACACTGAGTGTTAGCACTCCAGAGCAAACTTCCTGAGGTAAAAGTAATTTTTATAGTCACTTTTCATAGTAGAACTACATGACAAAAAGACAAAGATCTGAGGAATTCCTTTAAAAGGTTCACTATCACGGTCAATAGGTTTGAAGTTCTAATTGAAAAACATGCTCTATATGCTTTTCTTTTTGTAAACAGAATGGAGGAAAAAACAATGCCAGCAGTGCATCACTTGTGGGCAATCCTACAGTAACAAGTGTGTGAGTGTTTAGAGTTTGAGAAATGGGTGGGGAGGGAGGTGTGTCAAGTACTTTGGCTTCAAGCAAGCTGTAAACAGCTGGAGGAGAAGACTTGGAAATAAGAAATAGATTATTAAACTTACATTTGAATATTGCACATGCACTGTGTTGTAAAATTTGTGCAATCTGGATACAGCAGGTACCATTTTCCTAGTAACCAAACCTCAGTGCCATCTGTACAAAGCATGTTTGTCATTTAGAAGGTGTTTCATATAGTGCACTTTTTACAGAGCAAAAAGTGGAAGCTCAGTTTTAACTGTAAGGAAATAAATATGGATATTGCTTGAATTCTGGTTTAGCAGAGCAAAACCTTTTATTTATAATTTCACAAGAGCACAAAATAAAATCTTTAAAGATGCTCTTCACTAGGAATGGCATCAAGCTGCAGGAAAGTAGTTCACAGCTTTGTTCTCAGACTAAATTTACTTTTCCATCTAAAAAAGCTGCTGTGAATCCAAAAAACCTTGGTGACCCAAACTGGAAATGAGAGAGAATAACTATTTTTTTTCTTTACTCTCAATAAAACCTGTACTAAGCTGGTAGCATTGTCTGCCTTTTCAAAAGCTGGCACAAATGAAAATTAATTTATCTGTTTTATCACTGCATTTATTGCTTTGTTTGTGAATGCTTAATTTGTGCCTTTACTAGGCATGGGAGATGTGTCTGTGTTTTAGCTACAAGCTATCAGCTGATATTAGGATTCATGTCTAATACAGTTAGAAAGATCATGGCTTGTCCCAGGGCTTTGCTTTGGGCTTGTCCTCTGCATTAAATTCACAGGTTTTCTGACTTGAAAGAAAAATCAGACTTGTGCCACTTACTGCTTTTAAGAAGAACCAGACTCCTGTCCTTAGAGTTTATTTATGAAACTGGAATAGCATATTGAGTGCCAACTTCATTTAATGGAGTTTCACTCATCTGACTTGAATTGTTCCTGCTGTGGCTGAGAGAACTCTGCCTCTTGCTGTTTTGTTAATGTCCGTTCTCAGTCACTCAGGATATGAAAATCTACAAGTGTTAACCCTTTACATAATTTATAATTTTCACTGTTGTCTACTCTTTGAAGGATATAGCTCAGAGCTTCATGTTGCTTTTAATTACAATTTTGACATTAAGTATACTCAAAATATGCTTGATGCTTGGTAGTGCTTATTTATAGACCTTGTGTTCTGATGCTCCTAAGTTGTTTTTTTGATAATGTGACCTGGAAATTTCCAAAAATACCTGATGTTTTAAGATTATTCAAATACTTGCAATTCAACAAGGTCAAGTATCAGAATTCTTTAGTCTTTTATCTATATGTGCTCTTTTTGAATGTATGAGGAACACCGGGCAGGAAGTTAAGTGTGTAGGTGGATGGCTGGTTTTGTTCTGTTTATTCCCTCTGCCTACCCAATGTTTTCTATGATCTTTGGTAGGAGTCTGTGGGTGCTCAGTGCTTCTGAAGACTGAGGTATGTTTAAGGCTTCTGGTTTTGATCTAAAACCCCGCTTTTGTTTTGCAGAGCTCTTTTGGGTATTTATAGCTAAAATTATTCTTTGGGTGTATGACCCGTTTGCAAATTTCCAGGTATGTTCACAGCACAGATCATTGTCTTTGAGCTGTCTTTTAGGGGCTCTGGCTCACCTGATGAGCAGGATGGGACGGAACTCAGGATACACCATTCAGCTGTGGTAACTTCAGCCAGGATTGCACGCTGGAAGTGATTACCTTATTAAACCATTGAAAGGAAAGAGCAGCTAGAAAGAGAGGTGTCATCACGCTCCTACCTGTCAGTACCTTGAGGAGATCTAGCAGATGCTCTGTTAATTACTGTTGATTACTTGATCTATTTAAAAATCGATTTCTGGGATGTGGAACACAACATGTATTCCATTTTGTACCTTTCTGTGGTTTTTGCAGAGTACATTGCATGTTGTCTGCACTAGGGGATCACTGGAAGGGAAGGAATGTGTTTCAGCTTGCAATATTGAATGCTCTTGATGTGACTATTCCTGTTGATAACAGTAGCTCGTCCAGAGAGATTGATAGAGCTTGTTTTTACATTGTGTCTCACTTCAGTAAAGCACAAATGCACTTAGACAAGTGTCTCCTGTTGGTCTGCCTGCTTCCAAGGATATCAATGGGATGTACAAATTCTTGGTACTTATTAGAAACCTCAAAACAAAAGCTACCTGCTAAACCACTATGTAAGCTGTATCTTTTAGAAGTTGCTTTCTCATATAAACTCCAATAAGTCTTAAAAGTAACTTCTAATACTGTGGTTATTTAAACAATTAATGTCAACTTCTGCTTCTTCTAAAGTAAGGTAGCTGGTACAATGCATGTGCTGTGCATTTACAAAGCAGCAAACTTAAAAGTTTTTGCTTTCTTTCAGTTTCACAGAAAGAACTGTGCATCTTTGTTTTGAGCCTTCATGCAAAAATTAGCTTTAAGGTTGAGTTCCACAGTAGCATGAGTCTGAAAAGGATCAGTATAAATGCAAGAATTTTTCACTTTGAACTTTTGTCTTTATCAAATGTGAGTTTGCCAAATTTTCTTCATCTGCTACAGACTGGGTATGCCATTGTTGCTGCCTTGTGGTGCAGTGCACTGTGCTACATGTGCACTCACTGAAAGTTTATCTCTTTTTTCACGTTCATTTCCTCCTAAGACAGCGACTAGTAACAACTTCACCCATATCTTTTTATATTCAGTTACGTTTTTTCATATCTGGAAGTGAGTTTTTTAAATGTTTGCTTTAATTAAAAATCCATGATGGCACATAGTTGAAATCATGGGTGAAATCTGCCCATGGAAAAATTTAAAGTATTTGTGTCCACATTTCACAAGCAGACTTTTGCCTGCTGTGTTTGGATTTTATCTGAAGAAGGAAGTAAAAAACCTCTCTAAATACATTAAAAAAATTTGAAATGTTTTGGTGTCGGGAGGAGTTCTGGAGATCAGTTGTGTAGCAGAATATTAGCCAGGGTTGGGCTGTGTATTTTGACTGGCTTGTAACTTAGAGGTAAGTCTTGAAAAGTAGCACTAAAGGAACAATGGTAAGAGCAAGCGTATGAATCTGCCAGTGAGGCAGTGACAGAAGTTCATCTGTGACAATATTATAAGGTCTTGGCTGCAGCTGCTGTAAAATTTGTCCCTTCAAAGTTCTACAGAACTTCAGTTTCCCATTGCCAACAGAATTTGCTGGAAGTGGACTTTGCAGGCCTGTTGGTTTTGTTAAAGCCTAAAAGATTTGCCATCATAATCTTGATAAACAATCCTCTCTTCCAGTGGAAGTAAGGGTAAACTGACTTGGAGGATTATGACTATGTGATTTGGTGTTGTGGAGTTTAATTTCCATTATAAATGCTTAGACAAGAAGATTTGTCTGTCTGGAAAACATGAATGTGTTAGTATTTCAAATACAGTAAAGATGAACTATGTAGGAAGGACCACTTTTGACAAAGTTCTTCTGTGGTAACTTGTTTGGGGCATGGGTGAAACTATTGTATTTGAGATGTATGAAATTCTTAAATCTTGAGGCGCTTCAAATTCTTAATCTAGGAAATAACTATATAATGAATTTAATTTTAACATTGTTCTTGAGTTTTTTAGCTTGGAGTTAGCATTAAGAAGTCTTAAATCATGTTAAGAAGATTGTTCATTGAATCGAATGAATGTTTTTATTAATGTGCAGCTAGTCATCAAAAGAATGGATATAAAGAGAAAAGGGTGAAAATTACCAATTTCAGCATAGCACTGAGAAATGTAAGATTTTAACGATCTAGTGCAGAGTTCTTATGTTAACTTGGTGCTCCCTTTTCTGATGTTTTTAGTAATTTTGCTGATTTCTCTTAAAATACAAGAGCTCTAGTTTTACCTAATCTATCTTGTTAACATTGTGACTGTTTTATGTGGTATAGAAATCAGGTGAAGCATTTTCCCCAATTGCATTACAGGTAAATGTAATTTGGAGACACATAGGGCTGTGTTTTGCTGGTTTTTCAGCCCTTAACACTACACAGTTTGGTAGTTTTGAGGACCTAAGGATTGACTGTTTCTTGAGACCAGCTTAAGCCAGATAAGAAAAGAAACAATTAAGAATAGTCTTGCTTTGTAAGTGTGGTTGGAGGAAGCAGGAAATATCCATCTCTTAGGGGAAATATCAGCATGTTGCAATGTGTTAGTCCACTTTGGTTTCGCATTTGCGTGAGAATAAGCAGGACTTGTTTGTAAGTCAGGGAGAAACTGATCTGCTGTTTCTGCATGAAATTTAAATGAAGAATCTTCTCCTGTACTGCTTATTTTGAGGGTAAGGGATGCCCTCATGTGGTAGAAGTTAAAATTGAAATGATCCTGTTCAGACTTTAAACAGAGAACTGTAAGCTCTAATTATTTAAGAGCTTTCTTGAATGTTTAGGAGAATCTCATATCATAAAAATCACAGCCTTACCCTGGAATGTCTCAGTGCACACAACTGGGCACAAGAAAAGCGGGTGCGTGGTTTTGTTTTGTTTTTCCCCAAAATCTTCAAAGGATACCAAAGGATTAGGGCTGTGACTTGATTTGATTGTACTCTGATGTTGCTGCTGTTGTCTCTCACATAGGAGATGTGCAGTTCATAGACTATGAGTACTCTGGTTACAACTACCTGGCTTATGACATTGGAAATCACTTCAATGAATTTGCAGGTAAGAATTGGATTTTTGAGGTAAAGGTTGACTGGTTTTTATAATAAAAACCCAACTAAATAATTCTTGAGGATTCTCTTTTCCCCTGTTTATCTCAATACAAGTTTATCGCTGTCAGCTCATGGTATCAGGATATGTCGATGTCTCATTTTGCCAGTTGTGCCTTTTCTTTGTAGCTCTGCTAAGCCAGAAATGGGAACATCATGTCCTGAGTACTGGTAGAATTAGATAAATACAGAATCCACAGCTTTCACAGCATCCTTCTGTGAAGTGACACAGCAGAGACAGTCCACTGTAATGAAACACTGTGGATGTCACACTGTAGGTATATATTGAGAATACTCTGTGTGTTTCCACAGTGCCAAAAGGCAGGATTATGTGGTGTTGTGGTGGTTTGAATGTATGTGCTAAGTACTTGCTCTGTCCTAAAATGAGAAGTAAAGCTAAGACTGTCATAGGAAAAAGGTGGGGTTTTAGGAATAAGGCATTTGCACATTCATTTATTAACTAGTTAAAATTTTCTGAGTGAATGCCCATTCCACTTACCCCGTAAGGGAGAAATAACCTCCAGTGTATGCTGTGGTATTTCAGAGTACGGGGCAGCAGGGGAAACCTATGTAAGGGTTAGTGCAGTGGAAAGCACAGTGTGGTGAAATTAAGAGCATTAATCTTACCAGTTCACAGAATCACAGAATTAACAAGGTTGGAAAAGACCATTGAGATCATCAAGTCTGACCTATTACCTAACACCATCCCATCATCTAACAATGCTAAGTTTAGCTAATTTACAAAAAAAATCAGGGGGTGGAATTGGTAATTTAAGTTGTATTACTTGGTAATTCAAATATTTGGAAAGGAAGTTAAATTCTCTTCCAAAATATATTTGAGAGCTTTTGATTTTTTTTTTTGTCTTACACTTCTCAAAATCTGGCTACATCAGTAAGAGGACTAAATGCATAAATATGGTTTTTTGCCTCTGAAGAACAGTTGTGCTTCATTTTTATTCTCTGTTCAGTAAAAGTCTCTTGATTATTTTTTGAACTAAATTTGAGTGGATCTGCCACAAAGAAAGGAGTGTAGATCTAGGAGATTGCACTATTCATAATAAAAGACTTGACAAGAATTCCCAAATCCCTGGAGGGAGGGATAGTGGAAGTGAGCTGTGATCCAGGTTTGGGGTTCCTGGCAGACTCCCTATGGCCTGTGACTAAGCATTTCCAGTATAGGAAGAAAAATAGGATAAAAAAGGGTTATGGAGATAAGATTTCCAATTCCAACAATACCTTGAGAAGGAGAAAGGCAGACTTGTAGTCAATGTTGTTCAAACATGAGCTGACAACTGGATATGCATCTGGATTCAGCTTGGGGATGCTGTTGCATGCAAGTCCCTTTTCCTGTGAAACATGTGGTATTTGTGAAGACTTTTATTTCTTAGTGGAAATACTTTTTCTTGAAGCTTCTCTCAAAGCCCAAGTTGTTGAATCTCAACATACCAAGTAGGCTCTGTGACTGAAAACATAAATCTGCAATTTGAACACTCTGATGTGTGTGTGAAATTGTTGACACCTAACTGATAAAGTCAGGTCAAAGTAAAAAACACTGGTGTTTGTCCACAGCAATTTGTGCCTGTGTGTTGGGGTGGGAGGGGGGGAAATAATCCAGTAATGGACTACTAGTGGTAGGTACTAATGGACCTTCAGTGGTCTTCTTAGACAACCTAAAGTTCTAATAGAGCTGGATTTTTTTTTAATTTTGTTTTTTTCGCTTCTTTCCAGGAGTAAATGAGGTAGACTACAGTCTTTATCCTAACAGAAAATTACAGGAACAGTGGCTGAGATCTTACCTTGAGGCCTACAAAGAATATAAAGGATTTGGAACAGAAGTCAGTGCAAAAGAAGTTGAAGTTCTCTATGTCCAAGTCAATCAGTTTGCACTGGTAAGCAAAAACACTTGATTAGAATGTATTAAATGCTATGGGGAAGCCTGATACTGTGAGGACAAATGTAGTTGCTGGTGTCTTAGTTTGAATACTGTGGCAAGTAAAGAAAAAGGAGTAGAACTCTCCCTTTCTGTGAAAACTTGATGCTGTGTTGCATGTTAAAAATTCTCTGTAGAATATTCCCAGTGAAAGAGACACTGGGCATTCAGAAAGTGAGGAGATGAGTTTTTAGTGAGTGTTTCTGTTGGTTTATTGGTCTGGCGAATTTTGAGTTGGCCCAGACCTTGTGGTGGGTCTGTATTGAACTTTTGTTTGTAGGGGTGAGAAGACAGATGAGCAAGGTAGTACTTCATAAAGATGTAGAAACTTTAAAAGCCTCTTCAAAAGAAAACAATAAAATTCCATTAGAATAAAGCCAGCATATTGTATTTTTTTATTTAGTTATTCTTTTGAAGATAATAAGGCCATCCAGAGTCTTGCAGTACTCCCTTAACTTTGGCTGCCTGCAATGTTTTGGCAATCAGGGAGTTGCTTTCGGATTTCTTTTTATCACCTTAGTGATTTAAATTGTAGCAAAATGCACATGGGGTCGGTCTCCTCTGGTTCCCCAGGAGCTCTAAAGAGAGGACTGTCCATGTGAGTCTGCTCACTGTTTCTGCAGTATCTATGCTTTATAAGGTGTCTTCTCTCTGTTAATTTGGTTTTTCACAGACTTGGGATGCAAAAGTTTCACTCTCTTGTTCTTTTCCTTTGAAAGGATGGAGCATGTTCAGTTTCAATCTGACTCTGGTGCCTTGTCCTTCAGGGAAATAAACCACATCGAATGTAATTCATGGAGGTAGAATAAGAAGTCACATAGGTGTGGTATTGAATTTTGAATGTCATGATGATACATGCTGTTAGAGGCAGTCTGAAGTTGTCTTTCTTTCCAAGTTGTATCTCAGAGTAATTTCTGGAGATACTTTACAGGTTCACGTTATTTTTGTTAACCTTTTTCAGCTAGTTATTTTCTTGCTTTGCCTGGAAGATGTGATATGAAATGTTACAGCAAAAGTTGCCTCTATTTTGTGTTCTCCTGAAGAAATAACATGCCAAACTATTTGTAGGAGGACTAAGGCTAAAGAAGCCACTTTGGTCTTATTTTAGTCCTCTTTCCTGCTTATCCAAACACACCTCTGTTATTGTAATATCCTCAGTTTTCTGGCAAAAGCTAATGGTTCCAGTGAGGAAATACAGTTCACAGGAAGATGAATATTAAACAAAGCTTTGAAAATAGCAACTTATTTGTTGCTAGTCTTTTAAAATGTCAGCTGTTACTGTTAAATTTAACCATCCCATTCATTTAGGAAGGTTGGAGCTGCAATGAAGTAGGCTGGTGGTCTATTTCAAAATATATAACATTGTTTTGTCAGTTCTAAAGGATGGTCATAGTCATGTTTAAGAGGATAAAGGTGTGTTTAGAGAAGAGCTCAAGGCATGCCTATAGACCACACATGATGCACAAATACCGTGTGACTCTCCTGTCAGTTCACGCGGGAAGCTTTGTTGAGAGAAAACACGACCTAAAGCTAATGGATGCTGATGTAAAATGCTGGACTGCTACTCTCTGGCAAAGTTATCTAAACTAGAGGTACAAGATTCACGTGGACATATCTTAGTTGTCATTTTGAGGTGATTTTGGATGTGTGTGCATTCGTGTCCCTTCTAAACTCCTGGTCAAGTGTTACATGCAAGCTTCGGGAAGCTGTTGAGGTAATTACTGTAAGCAGTTGTTTACTCAAGTTTGAAGTCTGTGAGTTGTAACCTGGGTGGTCCAGAAATGTCTTCCACCAGGAGACTGTCATAACCATTACATGCTGATTCAAATTTTATTAACAATCATATCATTAATGCAATTCATAGTTTCACTACTTTTCTGGACTCCTAATGGAAGTAATGATGAGAAATTTGTGATGAGTTAAAGGTTTTCTTACAGCATTACATCTATCTCCTTGTCCCAGTCAGCAGTGAAAGTAGGTGTAGTTATAGAGGAGCAAGGGTATAATCAAAGATTTAAAAGGAATTTTGTATTTGCACTAGATTTGAATACATGTGGCATAATATATGTGTTATTAGCAGCAGTAGAGATGATAGTTGAATTTCTGTGCTTTTTTAAGTACATCAATCTACTTAATAGGGGACCTGTTTTAGAAATTCAACATTATTTTTCTGGAAAAGTACACATGGAGAGTTAGGAGTCAAATACGTTTACTCTTCTGAATGCAGTATTTTATTCTGTGATACTCCTTAACAATCCCTTTAGTAAAGAGATAACAAATAAATTTACAAAAAGGTTGGGGTTTGAGTGTTCTCCTGTAGATAACATTTTGTCTCAATGTGAGAATATATTTGCACATTGGTTTGGCTCTAAGTTTTTAATTTTTTGCTGATAAATTTTTTCTTTCAGGCTTCCCACTTCTTTTGGGGATTGTGGGCTCTAATTCAAGCCAAATATTCCACCATTGACTTTGATTTTCTAGGGTAAGTGTGCTTGCTGTGTACAGTTATGGAATACTGGAGGCTGGAAGGGACCTGTGGGGACATCTACTCCAACACCCCAGCTATCAGAAACTGAGATCTGAGCAACAGACCTGATCTCGTGTGACCGTGCAATTTAACTCTTAATCTTTCAGAGAAAGCGAGACAGTAAAAGCTGTCTGTGCCTACTTTTTTGCTGGAAGTTCTCTAAATTATTAAGTGCCCCTGGGTAAAAACACATGGTATAAGAAGGCAAGGAACATAATGTTTTGGGGCATTGAGTGTTTTTTGTTGGAGAGACAAAAGCTTAAAAGCCAAGTTGGTCAGTGAGGATGGAAGACTGAGATTTCCAGCTGCAAGAGTCAAAAATGGGATTCTTCTAGTAAACGAGCTCTTTTGTACTGATTGCTTGAAGTGTTGATCCAGGAAATCCCTACTCTGTTTTTAAAGAGTCTTTGTAGCACCGTTGAATGTTAAGCCCTGCTTCCTGAGCTGTGCTGTTTCAAGTACACAAGTGGCACTTGGCATTTTTTTAATGGTCTTTCATGGCAACAGGCAGAGGGATTAATTTCTCCGTTGGGGCCTGGCTGAGGTGATAAAATTAATCATTTTTCGTGGTAAAGGATTCCCCTTCAGGATGTTTTGCACGGACTCGGCCAGTGTGTGTTTTCGTCAATGGCACCGGTGTGCGTTCCGGGGAGTGCCTCCTGTAGCAGTGCCTGTCAGTCACCGCGAGATGGCGCCACAAACCAAGAGAAAACGCGGCTGATAAAACCCCCAAACTCGTCCGTTTGGATGAGATGCCATCCTTGTAATAACCAAGATCAGATTTTTGTGGGAATGTGGTTGTCAGGTGTTGGACAGTCCTTCAAGAACGATTAAAAACATAACCACTGTCTTTTGATAATCCAGGGACAGCATCTGTTTTGAAAGCTGGGTGTGGTGATGAGGAAGAACCCCAATATCAGTGCTCTGTTCTTAATTGACCCTTAGCAGCTGCAAAAGAAACAAATGTGGGAAACAGGGCACTGGCATTGGTGGACTTTTGATTAGTCCTACTTAGCATGGCTGTTTTCATGTAGGGAGTTACCTGCTCTTAAGTTGGAATCTCTCTCTCTCCCTTTGAACAGATATGCAATTGTTCGGTTAAACCAGTATTTCAAAATGAAACTGGAGGTCATGACGTTAACTCTTCCTGAGTAATGAAGAGGAGGACACTTACCAAGTGGATGGACAACCCCTGAATCTTTTCTCAGAACAGTTACTGGAAAAAAGCTAAACATTTGTTGAAGTGCTGTAATGCTCACTTGGTGGTTCTTGCTTTATAAATAATGCCTCTAAACAGTCCTTCAATGTTAAATTTAATATGAAGAGCATACGTACTGCTGTTGATACAAAACGGATTAGAAACTTGCTAAATCTATAAAAAGTTGTAGAAATGGCATTTTAATCCTTCTTTGTAATTTAACATATGTTGTATGTGAATTATTTATTATAAGTTTAACATGATTCCATTGCTGCTTTCATCAGTTTTTGTTAAAGGTTGCGTGCAGACAGTGAAGTTGTTCCAAAGGTTTCATTTAACAACTTATTTTATTGAAGTTGCATTACCTTATGCTAAAGATGACATGTCAGAAAATATTATTCCTTTAAGATGTGTAAGAGCAAAATGAGTGACAACAGACTTGTAAGATCTCCAGTGTAACTAAGGAGAAGGGTTAGGATGATCTTTATTTTTTNTTTTTTTTTTTTTTTTTTTTTTTTACTTTTTTAAAGGAGGTAGCTTTCCATATGATGGTACTTTTCTTTTGCACAAGAAGCAATCAGCTTGCTGAAATGATAATTAATGTTTTTATTTTTCCTTCTTGATACTTTAAGCTGTAGAACTGTGAAAGTTCAGTGGCCACAAGGTTCTCTGATGATATGTACCATCTTCAATTTCTGTGGGAAAGCTGCTTGTTTATTAAGTGTACTCCTAAAAGAAAAAGAGCACTGTTCCAAATCTCTGTTCCTTTTTGAAACTTGTTTCTAAATTTGAACACTATTCTGGTGTTTGTAGTTGATGTGCTTCAGTAGGATCCAGTGAAACACTGAGGAACTGGAGATGGATGAGCAGAGATCCTGTTGCACTGGAGAGCAAAACACAGGTTTACAGTTCAAGTATTGTTGACATCTTTCTGCTTTGTCATCTTCCAACCTTGGATTCCGAGTCTTAGATGCCTGGTCCTGTAGTTGTGCCGATTCTGGTGTGTCTGGTGTTTTTTTGTTTTTTTTTTTTTTCCTATCAGCAAATTGCTTTTCCAAGTCTCCAGTTTGAAGGACATTATGGAAAGGTGTATGACTTGAGCATCGGGGCTTTGATCATCACACACACTTTCTTCTTTCTTAAAGCTATTATACCAAGAATGGTCTGGATTACAAAATGTGAATTGAAAAAGAAAATGTTTACTTTTAATGGAACAATGCATAAGTTTGTGTGGAAAAGAGGCTTTAACTCTGAAAGGGGGGGGTGGGGTGGGGGAGAACGAGGGGGGAAGAAACCCACAACAGAAAAAATCAAGCTCAACAATGCAGTGTGGAGCTGGACAGGCATGTACTCGACTCTGATGATACTCTGAAAAACTTTGCACTTTGGTCACATAAGTGCCCACATGTACAAAGTCTGTGCATGTGCAAGTACACGTGCAAACACAAACTTACCTGAAGAGTAAATATTATGGGGAGTCTGTTGTGCAGACTCCGGCAAAGATATTTATTCAAAATTGCTTTATAGCACACTGCTCTGTGTGTGTGTGTGTGTGTGTATAATGTGTACACACATATATACATATGTGCTTTACAAAAGCTTGGATTGATTCAGGACAAAGAAAATTCATGTGAATGAAAAATCTTCACCCTTAAAGACCATTTTGAATGGCATTCTGTTATTTTTACAAAAGCACGGTTTAGGATTTTTTCCCCCCCTCTTTGTTTATATTCATCTCTGAATGTTTCTGGTTTTTTTTTTTATTCAGTCAAAACCTTAAAAATTCTTGTGGGAAAACTGAGGTTTTTTGGGTTTTTTTTTGTAACTTGAAATGAGGTAACCATTTTCATTAGCTGGAGGCTACTATACTGGACAAACTTTGTAGTTGAAACAAATAGCTAAAATAAAGATTTATAATTTACTTTGTAGCAATTATCAAGGATGTTGCTAGAGCTCATGAAGGCACTGTAGACCTTAATCTTCTGTACTTTCTCCCTGTGGACATTATTGACTTATGATGAATAATACCCTGCTGTCTTGTATTTCCTTTAAGTTTGGCAAGGTATGCTTGGAAGTAAGATTGAGAAAGATTTTTGAACTCTTACTACTACTTTCTTTCAAGCAGTGGCTTTATTTCTGACAGTGTTGCTTTGTATTTGCTAAATATTTGAAAGAATGCTGCGAAGTTCGCTTGGTCTTGGGAAATCCAACACTTGACAGGTCTTAAGTTTCCCAATGGCTGGCAAAACACATTCCCTCTTCAGGTACCAGTACTGCTTGCATTTGGAGTTAGTGTAGTTTTTGTCAGTAGTATTTTTGTTTGTATAGCTCAAGTAGCAATAACTGTAGGAGTGCAAGTTTGCTTCTGCAGAACCAAAGCTTTTCCTGAGTGCAGCTCCATCTCATCCTTGAGAAGTTCCACTGAATCCCATAAAAGCGCTTTGAAGCAAGTAGTAAATACTCCAAGCTTTTCCTGAGCCACTTTGAAGAAGCACAAGGACTGTCACAGGTTACAGTGGTTGACTTTGCAGTACTGGTCGAAGATCTAATTTTGAAATTAATTTTCCACACTTAAACGCTGCTTAGCATCAGCTTTCTTTCAAGACAAGTGCAGATTAAAACAATTTATGATCATTTCTTAGAAAATACTGTAAAACATCTCCCATAGTGAAATGCCGGTTACCTTGAGCCTTGTTCCGTGTTCTTTTGAGCCAGTAGCACTTGGATATTCTTGCTTGCTGAGGAATATCTACAGGTGCATTAAGTTTGAAGCAGTAATTTGCAATGGCATTGCAGATAAGGTAGCCTGAAACTGTGACTACAGGACATTCTGAATGTAAGTTAGGTGCTAGAGAATATGTTACTTGTTTCAATTCATCCATCTCAGTCTCTTTAATAGCAACATTAAGATATTTGCAGGAGGACAAAAAGCGACTGAGCTCTAGAAACATCCTGTAGTAGTTTTGACTGTGACTTGCCAAGGAAGATACTCTGTTGCCTTTATGTTACGCTAAGGGCATGAATGCCAATATTAATAGTTCTTGCTGTAGTTAAGCCTATATTGTAAATATTAAGAGGATTATTAGTAATGGCATTCTTGCACAAATAGCATCAAGTCAATAGACCGTAGTGGCCTGGTTGCTTTTGTAAAGCAGAATAGTGTGAATTTTTTTCTTCTCATTTCTGCAGTCAGATCTGGCTAATCCAGGCCTAATTTCACAGGTCACCCAAACACTAAAGATTTCTGAACGGTTACTAGTCTCCTGTCACCTAATTTTAAATACCTTCATTTACACTTGTTAAGTTGCATTTTGAAAGGACATACCAAATTTGCATTAACCAGGTCTGACTGTACATGTATATACAACAGTGTAAATAACCATTTGTAAATTAGTGTGAATTGTACTGTATCTTGCATTTATGGACTTGTGTATTGCATTGTATCCTCTCCTATTTTGTAGAAATTTTGATGTAAAGAAGAAATCTAACTCTGTGTGCGGACCTCTTTTGTTAAATTGACCTGTAACAGAGCATAATGGTTTTATGTTAAGGTATCCATTCATAGCCTTGAGGCATCCAGTGTATTTTTTTTCCCCATTAGCTTTTTTGACAACTTGCTCTTGGGAATGATTCTGGGAATAAAGGAATTTATATAGTACTTAGATTAAGAGAAAATCTGTTCTAATAATAGGCAAACCATGCATCAGAGGTATGTGTAGTACCTATGGGACAGGGAAAGCTGTTAAAATTGCTTACTTAAACTGCAAAAAATTTCCTATACATTCTTGAATGCTGGTGACTTCAAAACATAAGTGTGTTGAATTGAAGCACTCCTTACAGTGTGTGCTCCCACGGGGACAGCAGTTGAGGTAGTTGTGATGGGAGTCCCCCAACTTAAATGTTTTGGTGGCTAGAGCCTTATAATAGGATTGGTTGCTAACTTGTAAATGCTTATACTCAGTGCCCGAATCACTGAAATAGTTCTGCCAGCCAATTTTCCTCAGTGCTAGAATTACTGGTACTCCCTTTTTGAAACTTGGCTGAGGTATTTTCTCTGTGTGCCATTCCCTCCCCCTCCTCCCTGTGCCCACAACCCTACTTCATTAGGGGAAGCATGAATATAAAACCTCCTTTCCATACTTAGCCATCACTATTTCCTTTTTGGACTAAAATTACATTCTGTTTTTGTCAGTATATAACTTATCAGATTCTTTTGTGTGTAGAAAGTCCCTTTCTGAAGAGGCTTTTAACCTTGGAAACCCAGACATAACGAAGCATAGCTTTTCCCCTACGTCACTGTTGCCTTTCGATATATGTTTTGAACTGCACAGTGTCCTTCAAGCTGTTGGTTTATTCTTCTCACTGGTGTTCAATACCTGCTGGAAAATCCTGTGCAAATCTTATACTCCCTCTAATGACAAATTGATGCAGTTTGTGCAACCTGTCAGCCTTACCCGTGCTTATCGGTGGTGAAACTTCAGATTACCAGGGTCCTGGAAAGTGAGTGTGTCTAAGAACTACTAGTCAAGGAGGAGGGATGGGCTTGCTAAATGTAAGTAAAAGAAAAGCATTCACATGGAAGCTCAGGTTTAAGCTTTTGGTGTGGCAAAGTATTGGATATACTTGTTTACCTGCATGGTAAGGATGAGCAAATTTGTAAAGTTTGCTTCAAAATAAAGTTCGGATTTTATTAAGTAGCTAACAGAAGGTTACAAAATACTGTTTTGTTACTGTTACCAAAATCTCAAATTTGACTCTTTGATTAAATTAAACTTTGTTCTAAAACCCAGTGGACTACAATCTCATGCTTGGAGCAGTCCTCCCTGTAGTTTGCAGAGGAGGTTGACCATGTCTTACCTGTCTGTATTTGAGGTGGCTGTGTGTCCATTGTTTTAATGTTTTGTGTTATTTACTGTGTTCTAAGGTGTGCTAGATTGCTAAACTACTGGAATTGGAATCTCTCCTATCATCTTCATTCCTGATCACAGTGGTAGAGCAGAAAGCACTTGATCAAACCTTGAGGTAAATGCAAGGCTGATGTGGAAAAGTCTTGCAGCTGATTTTTTTCTCCCCTTTTTATAGCTGTGGGTGGCAAGATGATTGTTTTAAATAGTTGTGAAAGATATGACAAGCCATGACCTTTGTTCTTGTGCAAGTAGGTGTTCCGTTAGCCAAACATGATTTTTAAGAAAAGGGTTCTCAGCAGTGAGAAACCACACCAATCCAGATGGGTTAAACCAGACTTTGTGACTTAGAGACCTTGAGTGAAAAGGAAAATTTGTGTGAAACGTTTTCACAGGCCAGTTGTATGAAGATGCTTCATCCAAGTGATGTGAGACATTGGAAAAGGCATTGTTTGAGTTTTGTTTTTTTCTTTTTAAGTGACTTTTCCAGTTGGACTAATTTGTAGGGATTGTGTGATTAGGAAAGCATTCAGCTGGGGGGTAGAGGGGAAAAAAATGGTTCAAAAGATCATGTAAAAAACCTCCAAATTGTAGTTGATTAGTTGACAACACTTTGTGTGTTGAGCTTTTCTGTGTATTTTAATAGTGTAAGTGGTGCTCTGCACCAAATTATTAAAGGGTTTTAATATTATTGTGAAATGCCACAAAATTGACTGGAGTCACCCTAAAGCCCATTAGGATCTTAGATGCCCAGACTTCGCCAGATTAACAAATTTCTGGTTCATGGTTTTATGCTTGCTGGTTCTGGAGCCTCCTAAAATTGTTGAGCTTCTGTTGCAGTTTCCCTTTGGTGTGAAATTAAATTTATAAATTAGTAATTCATACGTTTGGTTTGATGTTTATAAAGAGATGGCACAGAGGGAAAACTTCATGAAAATGAAAAGTGTGAATGTTTAGAAAACAAACCAGTTACTTGAAATCTAGCAAACTTTGACAATAATGCTGAAATAACTTTGGGTCCTGCACCAGCCTATTTTTGTGGCATTATAGCTGCATTTTTCCCTCTATTAAGTGTTTTTCTGCCTCCCCCCCATAAAGACCCATGCAAAACACAAGATGAAAGAGACCTTGAAAGAGAAACATGAAAAATATTGTATAAAATGCCATAAAATACATTGTGAACTGGAAAAAAAAAAAAGTGTATGTTTCTAAGTTTTTGGTAGTAGTAATTCTTAAGTGTTATCAAAAAATCAGTGTCCAGTCTTCAGTGTGTGAAAGATTTCATTTTTTTGTTGAAGGTTTCCATTTAACATTTTGTATCTCTGATGCAGTCTGTGGTAGTTAATGCTGCTGCTTTGTACACAAGTGCTTTGAATAGTCTCAGCACCAAGAATGTATCCAATATTTCTTAAATATGACTTTGAGTTAGTCATTGATTCTGTCTGAGCCTCTTAACCCAGTTACCCAAAACCCTTTAAACACTTGCAGACACAGGGCCACAGCATATTAGGTATCTATTTTGTTTGATTTTTTTTGTTTTGTTACTGCATATTTTTCAGTGTTCTTTTAAACATGTGTCCACATGTGTCTGTGAATAAACTAAGCTCCATTTATTAAAGAGCCTTTGTCATCTTCTGTCATCCCCCAAAAAAGTCCCCATGACCCTTCTTGTATGTCGTGGAGTTTAGGTGCATCATTTATCCATTGAAGTGAATTGTATTTCTTTTGAACTAAATGTGATTGAAGCTATTCTAAGGCCTTCTACCACTGATTAAATGAAGTAATGTACCTTTCAAAGAGATTTATATTATGTAAATAATTTCAAACTGCAACAATAAAGTTTGTTTCTAACTGCACTGTTAGCTTATATTGTGATGATTTTGTTTTCCCCAGGTTTGAAAACTTTTAATTTGGAATACTTAAGGGTTCTTAAAGGCTTTTGACTTGTGTTCAAATGCTTTACTCTTAACAACCCAAATAAAAATAAATACTTTTGAGTCAGTATTTGGCTCATGCAAAGTTAACTCGTACTGGTTTTGCATATTAAATAGACCACTGGAATTTAACATGTGGGAGTCAAGAACGAGGTGGAACATGGTTGTCAGGAAGGATTGTTACCACTGAGGAAATGGAGGAAAGCACACAAATTTTGGGCTGTTCTGAAGTTCTGCCCCATAAAGGCTGTATTAACTCTGGGGGACCATTTTACAGGCTGATCCATGATGCTGAAATCAGGCTCTGCATCCAGTGCCAGCGGCGGAGGGGGGGTGTGCGATGTGATTGCTTGGGTATCAACTGGGATGTGTTCAAGGCCATGGTGGATGGGGCTCTGAGCAACCTGGTCTACTGGAAGGTGTCCCTGCCCATGGCAGGGTGGGTTGGAACAGGATGATCTTTAAGGTTCCTTCCAACCTAAACCATTCTATAATCCTGTTTTTATTTACATCAACAAAACTGCTTCCTCCATCTCCCCGAAGAGAATGATTATAGATTTTACTTGGACTTCAGTTACCCTGTGCAATTGCCTGTGGTGGACTTTTTGAGGAAAACATTTCTTGGGCCCAAATCTGTATTCCATTATGTGCCTGCCATCCTGAAAATGGCCATTTCCTTCATACACCAAATACAAAGTGGTGTGGGTTTTTTGTAGTAGACTTGATTAGGGTAGTACGGGAGTTTGTGCATATGAAGTAAGGGACGGCTAGAACGAGTAAAGCACTGTAGGAGGCTTGAACCCTTCTTAATTTGCAAGGCCTCCACCTTTTCACTCTGCTTATTTTCTGCAAACATAATGGTCGCAGGGCAATACTCTGTTTGCACAACAGCCAAAATTCTCAAACAGCCCAAGATATGCTGGCTCCGACTGACCTAAACAAGTGCTCTATTCCATTGGGCTTTTTGCTGCTACAGGATGGGTGAGTTAAGAATTGTTTTTCAAAGTAACAGAAAATACTCAGACTATGACTGGATATCTAGGGTTACTTGTTCCTACTGAATTGCTGCTTAGAGCCAAGAGATGGTGTTTCTCTGGCATCCACTACCCAAATCCTCAAAACTTTCCACAGGGAGTGCTAAGTTGTAGCTAGCTGTTGTTTTCTGTTTGCTGAAAAGGAGCTGATGAACTAATCCAAAGGAGCATGGAATCTTTTTTCTTCCCCAAGTAAAAATCCTTCATTAACAGCTTGGCCAGAAAATGCAGAGCAAGCTCTTACTGAGCTAGTAGTTATCCATGGGAAGTAACAAAGACTTTTTCTTGAGGACATCCCAGAAAATATGTTCCTGGATAGGTTATTAATTTTCTTTGAGATAAAAAGGAAACTGTAGACACAAAATGGGAGGGAAGATAGTGATATGTGTGGTGGTCTCCAATATATAATGCTTTTAATTGTGAACTATATAAAGCCTGCATTTCTAGGAGTCTCCCTTAGTGAATTCAAAATAGCACATTTCACCTTAATAACAATAGAAAGCGGATTTGGCTTATATAGGATGTATATAGAATTATGGGTTAAGAGATACATTAAGTGAATCTATATTGTTAATAGAGCTATTAGTTGTATCTATATATGTTTCTTTCCCATTCTTTGTTAATATTCCCTACAACTAATCTGCAGTTCACCCCCATCCTGGTCTCTTGCCTTGATATTTAAAATAAAGCTGTTAATCTGATTTTTAATTTTAGGAGGAACAATACATAAAACTGTTCAAATATTAGCACTCACTCAAGAGGCCCAAAGGTGGTGTTTACTTGAAATTACCTTATGGCTGACTGAAGCAAGTCAGAAGCACGACTCTTACTTTTTATCCTTATTTTCTGTGGATGCCTTTATTTCCCCATGCCCTGGGAAATAGAGCAGGATGACAGACTCCAGCATTTACCCGCAGGTGGCAATGGAGCTGCAGGCTGTGTCTTATTGTTGAAGAAGCTTTTTCAAGACAGCTTATTTTTGTAGTGCACCATGTCATACAGCGAGTTAAACAGGAAAAAGGGTATTCTTTTATCTCTCAATGAGTTGCAGCCAAGATCTGTAATTGCCTTGCTCTTAATGTTGCGTAACTGTTAGCAAGACTCAAGCCAAGCATTAATGAATTTCATCAGAACTTCATTTTTTAATGAGCATCATTAATCGTTAGTCATGCGTGCTACAACCTACACTTCTCTAAAGTGGGGGTTTGCCAATCGTGTCGCACTATAAAAACAGCAGCATGTCCTCCCCAGATTTTATCAGTGAAGTAACAACAGGATAAGACTGTGGAGAGAGACATGCACAAAAACCTCATTTATTTGACCTTTTAAATACTTAAGATGCTCTCTGAAAGTTGGTCTGAAGCATCAGCTTGCGAGCAGCTGCTGCCCCACTTTCCTCTGGGTTGTGTTAACACTGTGAGAGCTCTTGAGTCTCTCCAAGCTGCAGTGTTGATCCAACCTCTTCAGATGGACTCGCTGGGCTCCTTTGTCTCTCGTTACAAAATTCAGTGAAGCTTTTAAGGTAAAACTTATTTTCAAGCTTGGAAAAATGATGACTAGTGATCTACTGGCTAGTTTTACTCCTTTGGATTGTGCAACAGGATGTGCTTAAAAGCTACAGAAGGACTTCCTGGCTGGCCTGGCACACTTGTCCAAATTTAGCAATTCTGGTAAATAGTCAGTGGCGATGTTTTCTCTGTACTGACCTGTCTCCTTTATACTTCCTATATATTATGCAAAACTGACTAACTTGCACAGGGGAGTGAATTAAGTTCTCACACAGGTGTCAGCCTGGTAGAGCTTTACAATAAACTAAAGCTTTGCCCTGTTGTGTATACTAAGGATGCAGGATGGCTCCCAACATCTCCTGGGCAACCAGTGACAGGGCAACAGGACGTGGCCTCAGTCTGTGCCAGGTTGGACATCAGGAAGAATTTCTTTGCTGAAAGGGTTGTCAGGCACTGGAAGGGGCTGCCCAGGGAGGTTGTGGAGTCACTGTCTCTGGGAGTGCTCAAGAAATGACTGGATGTGGCACTTAGTGCCATGGTTTAGCTGACAAGGTGTTGTTCTGTCAAAGCTTGGACTCAATGACCTTGGACGTCTTTTCCAACCCTAATGATTTTATGATTGTAACTCAGATCCAAATGCTGCAGAAACAGATTAAAACAAATAAAAGGATCATATGGATCTAATAATATTTCACAACAATGAAAACCAATTTTCTGTATCTTATATCACAGACCAAGAAAATGTTTTACCCTAGTCTTTCCTTATGTCAATAATGTATGTGGTTCGAATGGAGTTGTCATCTAAGGTAGTGGTGTATGGGGGAAAGAGTAAAATCATAGGATAACAAAATTCATTTAGGTTGGAAAAGATCATCAAGTCCAACCTTTTAACTGATCACCAACTTGTGAACTGAACCAGAGTGCTAGGTGCCACGTCCAGTCATTTCTTGACATATAAGGATTATTTATGTGTTCAAATAAGTGATCTTCCTTTGCAGAGATCAGAAAGAAGAGTGTGTCTCTGATGAGAGGAGGAAGAAGAGCTAGTGCCACAGAGGAGAAAGAAGAAGAAACGATTTTGGGAAAGAGAATAGCAAAAAAGAGAGATTACTGAAAAGGTGTACTGATATGGGAGTCAGGGAATGGCTTAAAAATGGGGACATGAAATAAAAGGGAGCAGCCAAGATAGAAAGAGAAGATACTGAATAGTGGTAAGATTAAATCACATAATCAGTCTGCAACTGAGGAAAAAATGGAGACCTCCTTATAAAGATGTCATAGTTAATTATTGTTTCTCTGGCATATGTTATCAAAAGCAGTAGCAATTTTTTATGTTTTTATTTGGTTCTTTTAATTGGAGATTCGACAGTGTTCAGGGCCGCTCACTACAGATCTGCTTCCAAGTTCTGGGCTTCATGAATCCGAGCTAATATGAATCTAGAGATCTGTAGCCAACCTTTACCTAGCCCAGATGATAATGCAAAAGTTTGATAAGAAAATAGAAGAGCAACACTGATCTCATAGGTCACCTCCAATAAAACAAGAATATCTGCGATAAAAAGGTTTCTTTCAATTTTTAGCTTGTTTTGACTTTAAGTGCAGGGTGGTATCATTGCAGAATTCCTTTTAGCCTAGTTTCTGTGGCTAAAATGAGCAAAACCTGCTGCAGTTGGTTTTGTGTTGTGAATCAGAAAGACTGAGATGTTTTTGAGTTGCTGGTTAACATCAGTTCTGGGATGGAGTGGGTATGTGTGTGGAGAGACCTGTACTTGGTATAACCTGGTCCTCAGCACGAGAGGCCAGAGAGTACTGACAGGTGAAGATGGCTGAGAAATTCAGTTAAGAGTAGTAATACATGGATTGAGCGAAGGAGTTGGTGAGATGGAGGCTCCTGAGACCAAGTTTTTGTAAGTCCTGTCATTCAATATCCTGATTTATGGCTGCTTCATTTGAGAAGTACATGCTTGTGTTAGGAACCTCTAGGTGGAGATTTACTTCGAGTGGCAGAAGTGGGTGGTACTCTAAACTTTGCCGCTGAGTAATGTTATTGTTGCTATGTTATGTTTCATAATGCTGGGCCAAACAGGGCGTTGCTGCTGCTTCAGCTCTTCCTTAGGGCTGGGAACAAATATACATCTTAAAAGCTGAGTTCACTGGCAGGAATGTGTATCTACCCTGATTGGGTTTAACACCATGCTCTGCTACTAACCTGATTTGGATCAATTTTGTTTTCTTCATTTCTCTTCTCCTGCCATATTTATATTGCCAAAGTCTTAGATTTGTCCTAGTTATTGATAAGTAATGGCTGGTGCCCACTGTGTCAGAGATGAAAACAGCTGCTACTGTCACCATTAAAACAAGGAAATCCCTTTCTTGATATGTAATTCTGTGTAAAAAATATAACGAGAAGATGAATACAATGTAAACACATCTATAAATATATTAAACATTATTAAACTTCTAAATATACAGCATTGAATACAATTCTGTATGATACACTATTACTAAGGCTTATATATTTTGTATAATTATATGTATTATAATGACATGCAATTAAATAAATTCCTTAAAAGCCATCCTACTCTAAAAGCAAAACAATCAGACTTCTAAACCTGAAAAGCATGATTAGATTTTGAAAGCTGAAAATGCCAGAAGCTGATACACAATTTTCTATCATTGTATCAGCTACTAGACTTAGTTGTGAACGATGTTCTAGTAAAAACATCAGTCCTAACCATTATCTATCATTTGTATGTTAGAGAGTAAAAGAAACCAGCCAGCTGGCAAATATAATTTCCTTGCCATAGGAAATGATCTGAAATTGAAAAGTGTTATCTTACTGTCACATTGTTCTGTGAAGAAACACATGGCATACAATAAATCCATTCCTTCAAATAATTCAGTATTTTATTTAAATATATAATATTCAAGTCATGGATGGCAAAGAATATTTCTGAGTTGTACTTCCTAACTGTTGGCTATATATATTTTTTTTAAATAGAGCAGTAGAAGAACAAACATTACCTATGTTACAAATGAGCTGATACCCAAAGCTGGTTTGATTCTTTCTTTGTGTGTAAATACACACACAGGAGGAAAGAGACAGTCTTCTGTCCGAGGACCTTACAATAGAAATAAAGGTCAGATTCCCATTTTACATGTAGAAAACAACATAATAGAAACATAAATTACAAACCCAGCTTCCCACAGTGAGTTTTATAGCACGAGCAGGAATTAAACACAGCTACTATATTGATTAAACTTCTAATTTCTTTCCTGAGGAAATGATGCTCAATAAGGATGAAATGTTTCTGCAGTAATATTCTATTTGCTGAAAATTTCTTGAGATCTTGGGCAATGTTTGAAGTACCAAGGAAGCTTTGAATAGGGAAGGAAAATGGTTATCTCTGTTGCATCTGTGTGTACCAGTGCAACTCTCTTCTGCCTCTAAAGTGAAGGCTAAAAGCTCAGTCTTAGATCTAGTGCCAAAATTTTGAAACTTGGAAATGCCTTTGTGAAATGTTGTCTAGGACTGTATTTCTAATCCGAATATCCACCTTCAACAGCTGTTGACAACAGTGATAATAAATTCATGATTTTCAGCATAACTTGATTCAATTACAGAGTCGTGACTATCCTCAGGTTACTTATCACGCGCAAATAGTTAATGTGTGGATTCGCATAGGTCGTAGATGTAGTAGATGTTAAAAAAACCCACTCTGATCTTTTCTGTAACTCAGGTCATATAATTTTTTCTCCACTTCTGCTAGGCTGAACCAATACAACTTTTGCCTTCAGTAAAGCATACAATTTTGATTTAAAGACAGCCTGAAATGGTGAGTTCACTTCTTTGACAGATACTATATTTCTATGGTCAGTCTGACTCACCAGTAGAAGAAGTTGCTCCATTTTCCCTCTGAATTTGCTTTAAATTCCTTTTTGTAACTCTCTCTGTCTTCTTTCTGACAGACAAAACAACGCAGCACACCAACTGGGCTTATCCTTTCCTCAATGTGTTTTTACACTTTTGCAGTTTTATGCTGCTGATCCCACCTTCTTCTATTGGTCCCTGCTCAGCATCCTGCTTGTTTCCTCCTGCTTTTATTTAATTTACTGCTTAGTTATTTACCAATTAAAACTCCTCGATCCTGTCCTGCCGAGGTAGAGTTGCCATCAGGCAGAAAAATTGGCAATGTTGTTTGTGGGGGTAAGGCCTGGGTTTTCCTGACTTGAAATGCCTGATGTTTGAGTCATTGGTCTCCCAGGGTGATTCCCATCACACGATGATGGCCCTGACCACTCTGACAAACGCCTTATTGCCTAGAAGTTTTTCAGAAATGTTTTTATATTCATTTCAGGATCACAGATGGTAATACTAAATATTACTCGCTGGCCCGTGAACTGATCCCTTTCACCATATATTTGAAGCACTGTAATAATTCACCACTGACAACTATTTTTTTGAGATCTGTGAGTTAGCCAGTTTTTAATTGGAACTCAGTGAAACAATTCTTCTGTAAAAAAGAGTTCTGTTCATCAAAATCCAAATGTTTTGCAAGAATGTGTCAATTCTGACAAATATTTTTAACAAGAAAAAGTCAAAACATTTCATTTTTACTTTCTTGATTTATTTTAATAATATCAAAACATTTTGTTTTGATATAAGATAATGTTGTTTTGATTTATCTTGTTTTCATTTCATTTTCTTTCTATATTAAAGTATCTTTAACATGCTTCATATTAAATATACCAGCTAACACATCATATTTAACATGAGATGCTCAAATGAGATGAATAAACATCCAAATGAATTATTGGAAATATGTTCATTGTTCTCAATCAAATTGAAGGCGATTTTTAATCTGCTGCCGATTCTGAAGTCACAAAATTTTGCTCTGATTTGGAAACCTTCTCAGCCCTCTCCACTCTGAGTTTTCTGCAAGTTGTTTGCAATCTTGATCCATTTAGCATCCACTCTATGAATGTTAAGCACTAACAGTGGTTAACAATGGTAGTAACACTGCTCCACCTACTAAAATAGCTTATTTTGTCACTTTCTAAATTGAAAATTATATCTTTTATATAGTATACAAAATACATATACATTTATATATTTACATCCCTGGCAGAAATTCCTGTTGTGATTCCATGTTGCTCAGGTCAGGAAGAGGGATGTAATTTTCAGTGCAAGTCCTGTGGAAAGAAGTGGAGATACTCACTTTTTGAAGTGGACAATATTCCTGGGAAGTACTAATGCTTATTTTGTAGAATATCTAATTTTTCCAAGTGAAGCCTCTGTTTGCATAGCAGATAGCAATATCTAGAATGAGGCTGATGATGTCTCTTGGTCTGTTTTCCCGGGTGGAGTGATGGCTGCTCCACTGCACACCCAACACGGGCAGAACAAAGAAATACTGAAGTGCCATTGACACCTCGAAGTACCTCACCTATCTTAGTATCTGTGTGTGTGTATGTCCCAGAAATGAGTGAAAGACTTTCAAAACAAAAAGGATGCTAAAAGCTGTGAGCTTGCTTTGACCTGGAAGTTAAATAGCATTTATAATTTTCCAGCTCATATGTGGGTAAAGCAAAACACAAAAGGAAGGTGGTTTGCCACAGCCCACTCCATGAAGGATTACAAATTAAAAGACAAATTCTGGCACAATGAGGAGACTTTGGCAAAACTCCAGATGATGTTGGGCAGCCTGGCACGCCTGACATCCCCTCACAGCCCTCTCTCTTCTTTGGATGTCTTCCCTTCCTGTAGAGCTGAGAGAGCACAATGATTTTTTTAATGGAAGAGCAGGTCTTCAGCTTGTGTTCAGCCACCAAGTTGCAGGGGAATCCCTGGAGATTGGCAGGTTCATTCCAGCTGAAGCTCCAATGCCTGTCATTTCAGGCCCAGTGCTCTGGGCTCCTTGCACAGCTGGAGGCCAGTGTTGCTGGTTGGGAGCCTGAGCAGAATAGATGAGCAGAAGCAAATAAAGGGGATTTGCGTTGTTCTCCATTCCATCACTGGCTCTGCTTATAAGCCAGCACAGTATTCTTACCCAAACAACACATTGGATTCTTGTCAGCCAATTTAAAAATAGACTGTCAGGCACAATCCTGCCTTTTCCTGCAGTTTCTGGCTAGCGTATAGGTTCTTCATTTCTGCTTCTCTCTCCCCCCATCTTTTCTCTTTTGCTCCCTTCCTGCTGTTCCTGCTAAAACTTGGACGAGTATCTGCCCATGCACAAATGAATAATCCTGTTGTTGAGTCCTCATAGGACAGTGACATCCCAGTCTGAACCTGTCCCTGCACCGCTGGCACTGTCAGGCAGCCACCCCACAGCCTCTCGGGCACAGTCAGTGCCCAGGGAGCCCCAGCTGCCTCTTTGTCTCCCACTACAAAACATCGCATGGGATGGCTGGAAAAAGTCGGGTCAAACTTCTTAAGGAATAACTTTCTTTCCCCTTAAGGCCCTACTGTTGTGAAGGAGTATGATGAGGGCACAGGAGGTGGGGCCAAGACCTGCCTTTCTGCTGGAAATGGCATTTTAAATGATCACGTGGGGTGAGGAATTGGGTGAAGATTTTGCTATTGCAGAGGAGCTGAAGGCATCTGCTCGCTAATAAATGTGTGAAAGAAGCAATTGCTTGTATCAAGCTGTGGTAGAAGAGAGCTCGCTTTAAAAGCAGTGAGTCATAAATAAGCTTCAAGTGAAGCCTTTTCATTGTAAGTC
Organism: Serilophus lunatus; assembly: GCA_013399895.1. NCBI lineage: Eukaryota > Metazoa > Chordata > Aves > Passeriformes > Eurylaimidae > Serilophus > Serilophus lunatus. The sequence continues at coordinate 1,105,491 of VXBA01004606.1, read as the reverse complement.
CAGGCTGGGGGGTGAGCAGATTGAGAGCAGCCTTGCTGAGAAGTACTTGGGGTGCTTGTGGATGAGAGGCTGGACATGATCCCCAGGAAACCACAGTATCCTGGGCTGCATCTAAAGCAATGTGGGCAGCAGGTGAGGGAGGGGTTCTGTTCCTCCTCTCCCCTCCACCTGCAGTGCTACATCCAGCTCTTGGGTCCCCAGCCCAGGAAAAGACATGGACTTGTTGGATTGAGTCCAGAAGAGGCCACCAGGGTGATTAGAGGAATGGAGCACCTCTCCTCTAAGGAAAGGCTGAGAGAATTGTGGTTGTTCAGACTGGAGAAGAGAAGGCTTTGAGGTACTTGTGGCCTTCCAGTACCTGAAGGGAGCCCACAAGAAAGATGAAGAGAGACTATTTACAAGGGCCTGGAGTGACAGGACAATGGGAAATGGCTTCAAACTGAGAGAGATTAAGTTTAGAATGAATATTAGGAAGAATTTTTTTCCTGTGAGAGTGGTGAGGCACTGGAACAGATTGCCCAGAGAGGTTGTGGCTGTCCCATCCCTGGAAGTGTTTAAGACCAAGCAGCCTGATCTAGTGAAAGGTGTCCATGTCCATGGCAAGGGGATTGGAAATAGATGACCTTTAAGGTCCTTTCCAACCCAAGTCATTCCCTGATTCCCAGCTAGCAGGCAGGTGCCTAAACTCATTGGGGTGGGGGGAACCAGGAGCACTGTAACCCCAGCCTAAGGTGGACATACTATAAAGAGTGAGAGATTATAACAGAGGCAACAGAAAAATAGTCATAAAACTCCTCCCCCAGCTTGTGTGTAGAAAAACAACTGCTTGGTCAAAATGGAAAATTCGATGAAATGGACATTCCTAGGGGAAATGTCTGTTTTCAGTTCTGTATCATACACCAAGACTTAAATCTGCTGCTGTTTTGGTTTTCTCAACAAAAAAGCATTTTCTTAAGAAAGTGGGTTTTTTTTAAAAGAAGCAATATTTTCCCAAAGTACAGCTAAACTTTAAAACTTTTTAATAATAGCCACTAAATATTGAACCTGGTGAAATATTTGGCTAAAAAATTTACACATGCTATTTTCAGCTTCAACTTGAGTTTGTACATGTCCAAACTTTTATGGTTTGAAATTTTGGACAGAAAATATTTAAGAAAAAAGTCTTGAAACAAGATTGTTCTCCATGTCAACATTTTTCGTAAAAAATTAACAAACTTTTACTGCATTTTGCAACTGTCCCCATCTAGCAGTAAGTAACATTATACCCAAAAATACACTTTCCTTACTGTACAGTGGTGATGTTTCTGGCAATGACTAATCTCGCTAGAACTCAAAGTCCTCTCTCCATCTGTAAAACTAAGATGTCATCTCTTAAGGAGAAATAATCTTAACCCAGGCTGCTTTTGAAATACAAACACTTACAGTGTTCCTAAGCTTTTTGCAGGCTTAGATACTTAAAGTACCATTTTACTTCATTAAGTAACCACTTAATTAAATGAACAAAACTCCCCTTGCCTAATCAGTAGATCTTCTGTCTCTTACTCTGAGTCATATTCCAAGTGACAAAAATTTAGTGCTTTTTCTCTCATTAACACTGCAGAGAAACAGTAGCAATGACTGGCCTAGATGCTCTTTTGCATCAGGAAGAGAATTGTACTGAACTTTATTCCATGTCTCTCGTGCAAATTCAATAAAGCACATTTATAATGGAGAAACTGATTTTTGCTTGAAGGACCTTTCATGCTGGTGGTGCATAAAGAAGATGCTTTGCTTACAGCACTTGGACAGTAAAGAACACTGACAGGACAGGATAAGGGGTTAGATTTTGATTCACGTGCCACAAAATTTCAAGACGTGTGCCCTAAATTCTTGATCCTTTGTGTTTAAGACAGCATCTTCAGGGCTGGTAGCAGTACACGTGAGCTTACTGTCAAACTCAGTCCAGTTTATAAATGCACTATTTCTTTCTTTGGTTGCTTTACGGAAGACAAATCACTTCTAGCACAAATTAGCAAAAAGACAGAAGTGAACAAAGTTTTGCTGAAATGTTCCTGTAAGGTACATATGTGCAAAAAGATACAGCCTGTACGTATGGAAAAAGTAATACAGATATACTTTTATGTATGTATAGCATAGTATGTATATTATTTATGTTATGCAAACAGAGTAATAGAATATCTCAGGCTGAAGGGACCCATAAAAGGATCACCAAGTTCAGCTCCCTGCAGGACTACTTAAAAGTAAACCACACAACAGAGAGCATCATCTAGATACTCCCTGAACTCTGTCAGGCTTGAGGCCGTTACCACTTCCCCAGGGAGCCTGTTCCAGAGACCAACCACCCTCTGGGTGAAGAACCTTTTCCTTACGTCTAGTCTGAACTTCCTGTGATTCACCTTCATTCCATCACCTTGTGTCCCAGCACTGGTCACCACAGAGAGGAGACCAGCACCACTCCCTCCGCTGCCCACCTTGAAGAGGGTGTAGACTGTGATGAAGTTGCCCCCTCAGCCTCCTGGCTAAACAAGCCAGGTGACCCCAGCTGCTGCTTGCAAGTCTTGCCCTTGAGGTCATTCACCATCTTGATCACTCTTCTCTGGTCACACTCTAATATTTTGATGCCCTTCTTATACTGTGGTGCACAAAACTGCCCCCAGCACTCAAGGTGAGGGTACACCAAGGCGGAGTAGGGCAAGTCAATCCCCTCCTTTGACCAGTTGGAGATGCTGTTCCTGGTGCACTCCAGGACACAACTGGCTCTCCTGGCTGCCAGGACACTTCTGACTCATATTCAACTGTCATTGACCAGGACCCCTGAGTCCTTTTTCCTTCTCATCCCCCAATTTTCATGTATGACCAGAGCTGATTAGTCTCTATAAAAACTTCACAACTTATCTTTGGGCTTTCTTTGGTACTTAGTTTGTTTAGTTTGTTTGGTCAGTTGGTTTGGCTAGGTTGTTTAGTTTGTTGTTTGTTTTTCTGTTTTTGGTTTTTTGTAGGTTTTTTGTTTTGTTATTTTTCTGTGCTAAGTATTTTGTGTCCTGTCTGGAAGGTCTGGAAGTACTTTTCTGTCTTGTATTTACATTCAGCAAAGTGTTGACTCAGATGTTTTCATTCCTTTGATCAAATGAATTTTGGACCCAGAATTTTCCATATCTTGAGAGCTTTTTAACAAGTAGCTCCTATGTCTGAAGAGGACACAAGCTCTTCTTTTCAAGCCACATTTTACAGAAACTGATAAAAAGATACCTCACAATATTTCCTACCTAATTTGTGCCCCACAAAGCAATACATAATTTAAAAAGCAAAGAGTGAAGGAGGATTAGGAAAAATTGAAATATCCAACTTAACACAGGCCACTTGGGCAACAAGAGATGGTGAAAAAATGGAAAAAAAAAAAATGTGCAGGCAGCAAGACAACATCAACATCTGGAAGTATTACAAGCATGAAACACATGTATTACTCAGTTTGTGTTTTATCCTCACTATAACATGACCAAGTAGATACCATTTTCTTCTTTTATTCAACAAAAGCATCTCAAGAGGATGCTGTTCTGTAGCAAAGCCTCATAGGGGGCCACAAAATCATTCAGTTCATTACGACATCAGAGAACACCCAACAGACAGCCTGTGGTGACCACTTTTATGTATCAGTTGTATTTTTAGAAACAGTGTTTCCACTGCCTTTAAGCCCTTTGAGTCTCTCCTAGTAGAGTAAAACATATGAAATGGTAATATGAAATTAATTGTAGATAGAAACTCTGCCAAATTCTCCCCAAGGACTTCGGGAAGTTTAAGGGCAGAACCGGTATTTTCAGGTAGACACAGAAGAGAGGAATTACAAATCACAGAATCATTGAATGATTTGGTTTGGAAGGAACTGTAAAGATCATCTCATTCCAATCCCCCACCATTAGCATGGACACCTTCCACTAGACCAGATTGTCCAGAGCCCCATCCAGCCTGGCCTTCCAGGAATGGGATAGCCACAACTTCTCTGGGCAACCTATGCCACAGTAACCCCCTCACAGTAAAGAATTTCTTCCTAATATCTAATCAAAATCTTTTCCCTATCAGTTTGCATCCATCTCTCCATGTCTTGTCAGTCCAGACCCATGCAAATAGTCTCTCTCTACCTTTTTGGAAGGCTGCAATTAGGTCACCCCTAAACCGTCTCTTTTCATGGCTGAACAATTGTTTTTAAGAAAGATTAGATTACTTTTACTTTTTGCGTGGATAGCTCTGCTTTCTGAAGGAGAACACAGCATTTTTCCTCCTCTCCATGCAGACTTTTCTGGAGTTAACGTTTTCACAGTTGCTCACTGCTAAAGCTTGTTCAATGAGATGATGAGTTCAACGTGCTCTAGGAGAAAATAGGACTAAAACCTGAGGCAGACTGGCTGCCACCCCCAAACGTCTGCAACATTTAGACAGGAATCTTTCCTTCAACTTAATTTAGGATGTGACTCTGAACATGCTTTTCAAACTAATACTTTATTCCACTCTATGTAATACTGTCTATACAATCTAATAACGATTTGTGTCCCGCAGGGGCTTGAACAGTGTGTAGGAGGACTGTGCTGGGCTAAAACCCCACCGTATTCATTTGCTCATGTGCCTTATTCACATTTCTTACCTATCACCCACATGTCTCTTGACTGGACATCTTCAGGGCAGGCTGAGCTTGTGTATGTATAGCAAGTTCCACAGCCGAGTCCTTTCCCAATTATTCCTTTGCATTGCAGCTGTTGTGGTTGAAAGTCATATGCTAACACAACCAGAAATAGAATGGTCTGATGTCTTCCCATAGAAGCTTGTGTGAGGTGTTAACTAAACGCTGTTGTCACATAGGTTTTTTTTTGGTAGGTCCATTTCCTCTGAGTTTGACTAGTGTCACAACATTGATAATAGATTTGCTCATGACACAGACATCAAATGTGTAGCCTCTTCTCTTCAGTTACTACACTTTTTAATAGATTTTATTCTTCCTCTGAATACCAGGCTTTTCACTGGATTGCTTCAGAGAGTGAACAATTTTTTTATTTAAGTCCTTTAGATGTCTATGGCAAAAATCTATTTATTCAAATTGTCAAATTAAAAATTAACTACTTAAGTCTGATCATTAAAATCTATATAGCAATTATTCTGAAAAAAAAATCTGGTTCAGATTACAACTGTAGAAATCTAAGAAAATATTAATGTTACAAAAGAGATTTAATAAAATCAATGCATGATTTTAGCTGATTTAATCAAAGTGGAAATAGTTAATGCATAATGTTGCAAAGAACATTTAATTTTCCCCCCTGCAATAAAAGGCTAAATTATATTTCTCTTTCAGCACATCATTTAATTGAGACATTTCTCTCGTATTCTATGAGCAAAGCTCCCTAAAGGACCACATCTCCCACACCACAATGGATACTTTCCTCTGACAAAGTCGGCTGCTGCACAGCAAGCAGGTAGATCCCATGAAGAAAACACAGGCACTGAGCTCCCAAACAATTCTCACGGAGACACTATACCAAGAAGACAAGCACTGAATGCCCTGATCTGTCTCAAAATGACATGTCCAAGATCAACTTAACACACTAAAATGAAACAATTGATTTGGAAAATATCAGAACAACTATGATTTGTTTCTAAAGACACATAAAAACACTGGATTTTCTGTATTCATTCTATATAACCATCAGCTCTGCTCTGATGCCTTTTCTTTGGACTTGGGTCCTAAGAAGTGCAAGTCAGTGCTATTCTATTGATCTCCCCAGTTCCTTTGCTCTGGCAGTCATGTTCCTGGTAGATTTTATCCTTGAACTATGTTCATTGGCTTGACTTTTCCAGTGTTCTCCCTTGTGTTACTTCAAACTATGAGTCAGAGTTTTTAATAGGCATTTTAATTTGTTTTTATTGCAAGGCATCTCTTTTTCTTGCAGTAATTTCTTTTTTGGTCGTCCCTATAACAATGTGAGCAACTCTCCTCCTGAAATACAAAAATCCTTGTATAGCTGAGATACAAAAGGCATATAGCAAACCCTAAGATAAAGTTCTGGGAGTCAGTTGCAAATAGGAGATACAAACTTTTCCCAAAAGATCCCATGGGGTACAGCCAGCCATACAGCTGGTTCTTAGGACAGTCTAGGAATGGCAGTCTGGGCAGACTAATTTGGGAACACTGTGTCAGAGCAGATGATGTTTTCTGCTTTCTGTGGAAGTTTAAAAAAGTTGTGCAGGAAGGGGTCTAATGTGTCATGAAACTTTCCCCTCCCTGCTACTCAGGGACTTCCTGAGCTGGAGATTCGTGGCTTTGTGACCAAAAGCCCTTGTTAGATTTTCCTGCACGAATTAGTCAAATTACATTTTAAGCCAAATTATACTTCTGGCTTCCAGAGTTATCTATACTTGAGCTTAATTATGTGCTACATGGAAAAGTGCTTTTTCTGCTCATTCCAGTTCTGTTGCAAGATAATTCATTTCATGTCTTTAGGTACTAAATGCTGAGAAACAACCACAAATCTTTCCCTCCTGCCCTTAACTGCAGCCATCAGTAGATCAAAGACCAAATTCTCTCTTCTCCAGGCTGGAAAGTGTCATGCTACTTCTGATCCTTGCACGGATCCTTCTCTTTAACTGTGACTGTGGCTGTTGCCCTGCTATTTCTGTGTATGTTGTGTTGTTTTTGAGAGGAGCAACAGGGCCATGAAGAAGACACAGGCACGGTGGTTCTCCTTTCTGCTTTCTCCTTCCTCCTTCCTTCCCCCATGGTTCCCAGTGTCCTGTTTGCCTTTTCAAACTTCATAAAGCACAGGCTTGCCGTTCCTATGGCACTATCCACAGTGACGCCAAACGCTTTCCCGAGCGATAATTAGTGACTCCATGCCTGAGCACAATTCTTTGCTTTCCTTGGTGTTTATGTGCTTTTCCTGGCTACCTTATCACCTACTCACCCAATAACTTTCTCCCACAAATAGACCTTTGGATTTCCAAGATGCTGCCTGTGCCAAATAGTTGTGCTGCTGGCTTGTGTCACAGTCCCAGCGTGGGAGCTGCGCTTGAGATGTTTGGGAGCACAGCTTGGCTTCTGCTGCCCTACAAGAAGTTTCCGCTCTGTTTTCACTCTTAGTTTTGAAATGAGTCTCAAATGTTTCATAAAGCTCCTCAGTACCAAATGAGTTCTTGCATGTGCCTTCCTGCCACTTCCTCCCTCCCAGCTCTCCTCCTCCTCTAGTGAGAAGACTTTCACAGACTTATGTCTTGTCCCCTTTGAAAAAGCATGGCTGTTTATTTCGTATGTGGTTAGGCTGGAGCAGTTTCCTTTTCATGGCACAAATCAGCAGGCTAACTTACTTTCATGGATCAGCTAGTTAAACTTAGCCAAGATTCAAAACTCTGTCCTGAACAGAACTGAATTTGACATTTTATTTTCCAGCTGCTTCTCTGAGTTCAAAGTGCCATGCTATCATGAAGGAGAGTCGCAGAATAAAGCTGCTTTTTTCTAACCCCGGACAAGACACTTTACCATCACAGGAAAAATGTGCATTGTTTGTAAAACTCACCTTTCCATCCTCCAGGATAAAATGCATGGGCACCCTTAGGGCTGCTCAGGCAGAGGGAACAAAAGTCAACGTGCCATGTGTGAAATATTGTGTCTGATCTCTCCATTTCTGTTAGTCTTCCCAAATCACAGACTCACTTGCACTGTAAAATCACAGTAGTACATACTGTAGTTATCTTACCCCTTGGCCCAATGGCTGAAAGGAAGGCACGAGGGAAGTGCTAGATCTGGACTCTGTGTCCCTTCACATGTCTCTTCTAGGAATCCTGCCATCACATCTCATTGGGACATATGGATAGAACATTGTCTATTTTATACCATGGACTCCTTTTCAAACATGAAAACAGCAGCACCCATAGACTTGTTTTTGTTTTGGTCAACAAAAACTTAGACTAAATGGGACTTTTGCTGCATGCTTACTGAAGGTACAAGTTACTGAGGATCTTACAATTTTTAACCCATGTGCAAAACCAGACTCTGTGAAAGAAAAATAGAGTGGTACAATTAATTCACTGCACCTGGTAGTGCTAAAAGTCCTACTCTATGCTTTATACTTGTGGTGTGCTGGTTTCCCACATTCCAAAAACAATATAACAGTCTATCTTCATGTTAAGCACAATGACGGTGCGACGTTGCCATGACTAGGAGCGATTGTTAAACAGATCTCCTTATTATATATAATTGCCTCACTGTCTAAGCAAGCAGCCACACAGAGCAGCTTAATTTTTCTTAAATTTAATTGAAATCTGACAGTATTGCAAACTCTCAGAACACCATAACAAAAGGGCTTGGTATTCATAAAGCAATTTGTTTCTGATTTTGTTCAGTGCCTTAAAAGGTTGCTGGAAGTAGGGGACCACAAAAGCGAATATACTGCTCTAAGCTGGGATTTTTATCACTTTTTAAATGACACAGTGAATTACGGGGAAAAGCTGGATGATAGTGACTGAATGGGTATTGATGGTTGCTGCAGCGCTGAACGATGCATTGGCACTGAAATACAGCAAAGGAACAAATCATCAGTGACTTTTCTATTTTACTCTTTCAGGAACAAAATCCCTCATCAAGGCTTGCAAAACCTGAATTAGATTTGTTAAAAACAATTAGCTGAAGGAAACCCGCAGCAGCCAAGCCTGGTTTTGTGCCCATGCTCTCTCACCCATCGCAGCAGCAGCACAATGGGCAGGGGGCTCTGAAAAGGGCAAGAACAGTTTTGTTGGGACCCAGGCTGTGCTTTTCACAAATCTGACAAGCTCTGGAGTATGGCTGGAAAGCTTCTGAAGAGAACAAAACAACCTATATTGGAAGAGGATGTTGTTACTTCTGCCCACCTTTATACACCCAGCACTGGTGCCTGCGTTAAAAAGCGAGTTTTCCGTGTGCATGGATGGGGACAAGCTCTTCCAGCTGCTTGTGCAGAGCAGGCAGGAAAAACAGCTCCCTCTGATCTCTGCTGTTCGAACCAGATCGAGTGCAATGCATGATACATAATTAGCATTATGTCTGCTACTTTGTCCTGTTAGTGAGGCAGTGAACCGGGGGCCTCGCACAACACTGCACAAGTATTTCTCCCTTTCAATTTAATACATTTGGGGTGTGAGAAATGTGTCTGATTTACTTATTTGCCCTGCGGTTTAGGCAGCCACAGACAACTAATACACCCCAACCAGTTGCTACCAGAGCATGCAGCAGTGTTCGTGGGACAGATTCCTGGGCTGGCCAAGTTCAGCCTTGCGAAGCATCAATAGCACAAAATGTGCAGAGAGTAGGTGGATCTAGATTTCTGTTTAAGCAGAGGATCCAGGGACTTATAAACCACGTCAGCTCGGGGCGGGGGGCGGGCTGGACTGATGAGTGGTCTGGAAATTCCTGACACCCTGCACCCCTTGGCTGGCAGGGCTGAGCTCAGTTCTTGCTAAAACCACATTGGCTGAGGTCCAGAAGTACGGAGTGTAGGATTAGAATGGCGATGACCTCACTGATGAGATCTGGACTCCACCCTCCTTTCTCCAAGGGGGGTGATAGCTGCCGTGTGAATGACTGCAAGTTCCCTGCATCCTGACATGGTCTGGACATGATCAATGACCTCATAGGCTTATTAATTCTTCTTACTTATATTTTTTCACTGGAGTATTTAATTTACCTATCCAAAATTTTATTTCTCTCAGTATTTCTTAAGCTACCCTTGGGTCCTATTATCAGCAAAAAAAAAAGGAGCTAAGAATAATTTTGCTTATGCTGCTAGGGTAGAGGTCAGTCTTTGGCAGCAAATATGTTTGTAGTTCTACTAATACAAAATTACTTGAAAAAAAAAAATAGAAGCAGCAATCAGATCTCATATGTCCCCAATTAAATGACAGTTCATCCTCAACACCCGCTGTCTACACAGCTCTACATCTACATCTATATCTACAGATGTCTGCAGGGACATCACACTTTGCTGTGAGAATGTTCATAGATGGCATGTAGAGAAGGGAAGAATAAAAAAAAATTAAATTCTAGCAGTCCCTATATACTAGACTATTCCTCAGGGCAGCAGCTAGAGCAATGCCTCTGAAGGAGTCCAGGGAACAAAGCTGATGCAATGTCTACATTGTTGGTAGCATCAGGAGATGAAAATTACTAAAAGCAGCAGCAGAGCTGCTGTCTGGGCTCTGTGGAGTAGGACTGTTTGGAGAACCCTGGAACACAGCCAACAGGAATGCCTGGAACTAATGCATGGAGAAAAAGGGAAACACCTTTATGGCACAGCTGTGACCAGAGAAAGGGAATTCAGAAATTGCTTCCTTCTATCGCCTGTTTAAATTGGGTCAGTTAAACAATGTTCTCACTATAGGAATTAAGGGTGTGTGTCAGTCAAAGTGAATGAGCATCTGCAACTTGGGCTGGTCAATAAAACTTTCATAAATAAATCACTAGAGTTGCTTCAATAGAAAGCAGCAGCTCAGAAATTAGATTGTTCACTTTCAGGAGCTGCACAGTTAATTGACAACCCAGGGACATGCAACTGCAACTGCAACCAACTGTATTAATAAAGAAATACTTAGCCTTGCTTAATCAAATCAGCACAGGTCAGGGCAGAGTACCTAAAGTATGTCCTTTGACACTTCTCCCTGGGTTGTGAAGAAGCAACAGCGTCTGCACCTTGGATCCTGTGTTCAGTTTTGGGCTGTTCACTATAAAGAAGATGTTGAATTGATGGATTGGCCAGAGAAGGGCAATGGAGCTGGGAAATGGGTGATAGAGGGAGATGGGAGTGTTTAGACTGGAGAAAAGGAGGCTCAGCAGGGACCTTTCTGGTGTCTACAACTATTTGAAAGAAGGATGCAGTGAGGTGGGGATAAGTCTCTTCTCACGAGTAACAAGCAAAAGGACAAGAGGAAATGGCCTCAAGTTGCACCAAGGGAGGTTTAGAATGGATATTAGGAAAATATTCTTCACTGAAAGTTTGGTAAAGCATTGGAATCAGCTACTCAGGGAAGTTTTCAAAAGATACATGGATGTGGCACTTAGGGACATGGCTTAGAGGTGAATATGATGGTTCTAGCTTAATGGTGGGTTTGATGATCTTAGAGGTTTTTCCAACCTAAAGGATTCTATGGTTTGTGATGACAGCATGCCTACCTGAGAAATTAGTTGTGCAGCCACAGGAAACTTCTGTCTTTTACTGGGTTTATATTTTTAAATAACTTTTTGCACTGTGTATTTTCTTGTTTGAGCACTGAAAGGGAGGCAGGGGAGATTTACCCTGAGGATGAAGCAAGTGCCTCACAATTGATCCTGTGCAGCTATAAGGCAGCAGGTGACTCTGGAACACTTTGCCTACAGCCATGAAGGGGCACTGGAGGGATGTTTCTCCTTTCCTGGTTTTCTAGCAAAACCTTCATCCCAGCAATCTGTAAGCAGCAAGTTGTTTCAGTAGGGAAAACAAAAAAGCAAGTCAAAGCTATTGCATGGCAGTGTCACCATTTTGGCTCCAACTGCAGGAAGCCTTGACACTAAAAAAAATAAAAACATATAGAAGGAAAGTTAAATGCCCACGGAGTGCAGACACATGTTTGTGAGGCTCAGACACATATAAGCAGCAAGACAGGGGGCTGTACCTCCTGAGGAAGTTTCAGGTGTCTAGATAAAAGGGGCTGTGTGTGTGAACTGAAGCAGGTCAGAACAGTTAGAAGCCTCACCAGGGAATAGTGAGGAAGGAGAGGTTTAATACAGGTTATAGCCTGGTCACCCAGGCACCTCCTCCCAAATCAGTTCTCAGGGTTTCCACCTGGAGGCTCCCTCTGAAAAGCCTGTGCAAGGTTGCTTGGAGTGGTCATTGGTACATATGAAGGTCAAGTTGTTATTTTATTCTCAGAAATGGTGGTGTGTGATGCTGTCCCAGCCTGGTCCAGGTGAGATGCCGGGAAAAGGCAGCAGTGGGAAGCAAGTGTGCATCAATCAGTGGCTGACATTGCAGTATCATTAAGCAGAAGAGGTTAAAAATAGGATTTTGTAATCTAGTGAGCGGAAACATCAACCAGATGGCAGAGGAAGGAAAGAGATGCTATTCCCACTGTCTAGGTAAGGACTTTTGTTAAATTGTTCAGTTTCAGAAAGCTGGAGAGGAAGAAGGTGACTTATAGCCCTGTACCAGCAGAGCATGGTGGAGACCCATAAGCCTGGGCCCTCTTAGGGAGCTGTTGGCTGTCTGTTCCTTGTGGTGTGTTCCATAAGCAGTTACTGTGGTCCTAGCAAGTGTCGTTCTGATGGTGTGAAGTGTTGTACGCAGCTTCTATCTGCTGGGGTGGGTGTTGTGTCAGCTGTGGGCAGTGGCTGAATGAAGTCTCATTGAGGGAGGGAAGTCATGTTCTTCTGCCTGCTTGGTGCATGTGCATACTGTGCTCAGGTATGAAGGTTTGGCTTTCACCTGAGGCACATGAGTGGCTTCTTAGCCAGGCACTGATATGTCTGAAGTCACTCAGGTCAGGTCTCTCATGTTCTGTACTGGTATGTCACGGACAAAGCCTTAGCAGGGGAGCCCTGGCACCAGGTCTCACCCTCTGTGTGTGAGAGAAAGCTCCATTTGGTCTTTGGCCATTTTTGTAGCGTCTTACCCTGTGGTAAGGGAGGAAACCTGCATCTGTTGCCACGAAGTGGGGACAGGTCTCAGGTGTCTGCCATCCCCTCTCCCTCCCCATGTCTCACCTCCTGGTCCTGAGCCCCCTGCTCAGCTGCAGCGTTTCTTGCTGAGCGTACAGCCGGTAGATCAAAAGGTTATTGTGGGATAAGTGGTATTTTCTTATCCAGTCTAATTTGTGCTTTACATTAAAATTCTCAGGTGAAAATTTGGACTTAGTGTTTACCTGAAATAAATCCTGGTAATCAGGAAGCAGTTTATCTGATAGTAAGGGGTAAAACCCGAAATTACTACATGCTAACTCCATTACAAGGTGTTGTATCTCTATGTCATTCAGACGTTTCTGTCACTTCCACCACCTCCCCCCTCAGTGTGAAATTACATAGGTAACATGCTGAATTGGTGTGGCATGAGCCTATTCTGGGACTCATCAGTTATGCAAAAGGGTCACAGTCAGAATCACCACAGTAAATTAGCTTATATTTTGAATTTACTTTTTAAAGCTTTCTTTCTCTTAATTTATAATGGTTTCATTCTGCACGAGTAAAGTTGCATAGTTGTGTGTGAAAAGGTGCTCTGATGAAATGAGTGTTGCCTAATGGAATCAATACAAGAATATCTGATATTAATTTTCCAGCTGCTATGACAGAAAATTGTGGAAGGAGGAGGGATCCTCTTGCAGATGGGCAAACCCTATGACTCCCTCAGTTATCCCCCACTTAAAAGCTATCAATTTAGAGCTGTCCTGCGTATTGCCCTGTGAATTGAACAAGCCTTTTCAGTCTTTAATTAAGGGTGACAAACTCTTTGAACATCACAGCATTCATCTGTTCATGTGTGGAAAGCCTGGTATAACAAAAGAATTTAATCAAACTACAAGCCTAATAAAGACTACATTGCCTGAACTAAATGATGTTATTGCTGCTGCAGCTCATAGTTTTACATTTAAAAAAGCGGGTCAGAGTGTTCATTCATCTTGATTAGCAATGCCAACCTAATTACTTCTGGAGGAAACAGTAATTAGCTGGAGTCTCACCTCATTAATCATGACATTCTTCTAGCAGACTATTTTTGTCTGATAAATGGCTTGGATTGGAACAAGGTGTATATTTGAATTCTAGTTAATTGTACACAGCTTGCTGCATAACATTTCACATTTTTATCATTTAACTGCTTCCTTCCTGTGAACCTCTCAGCCATTTTTGCAGGCTGTTCATGTTTAATAAAAGGTGAATGGCCCACGTAAGATAAGTCAGCTTTAATTATGGATAGCAGATGAAGGTGTGTTCCAGCAGTAGGGAAATGGTGGAGTCCCTGACTGCATAGGAGACTAAAAGGATCACTTTTTCAGGCAGAAACCAGCCTACAGCTACTATTGCACTTATTCTGGTTACTCTTAACAAAATTCTGGGCCGGGAGTCTCGATGGGGAATGAGTAAACACGTCCTTGCTCTTAGCCGTGTTTCTGGGGATGTCTCCATTTAGGCGCCTCAAAGTCAGCACACCTAAATTTCCAGTCACTTCTGACAGTATTAACTTCTAATAAATGCGTGGTTTTAGAAACTTAGTTTGTATTTAATAAGGGCACAGAGGAAGAAGGAATTGTTGTGTTTTCTGGGAGGGAAGGGGGGAGCAGCTTGTTTTTTAAAAAGTTGCTTTAAATGACAGAGGTGCTTCGTAATTTTACAAAGCATGATCACTTTCTTTATTTGAACTTTAAGAACTGGGAAAGAGGAAGAGACTGGAAACCACAATTCCAGATTCAGTTTACTAACAAAACTATCTAATTTTCTACTAGTTTTCCAGGGAGGATGGTTGTGGACGCATTAGTCCAGGAATGTTGTATTTTTCAGAAATAGTAAAATAAATGGATCTTTGGCTGTATGCTTATAAAACCTATGCCAAATGTGTCCCTACTAGTCTGCTCTGAAGTTTTCCTGCAATGTTTTACATATATTTTTTTTTTAGTGTTGAAATATAGTGTCTGTTTTCCTTACCTCCGTTCTATCTCTTTTACAAGTAAGTTATGTTAACCTTTAACAATAATGGAAAACACAAGAGTCAAAAATCCAGTGTTCCTAGAACCCGACAAAATAAGCACATGCCCCTCTTCCACTTCCTTGAAAAAAATTTTTTTCCCAGGGAAGAGTTTGATGTTAGAGACAATTTTCATTCTAAAAAGATGTCAAATTGCAATTGGCTTCACACAGTCTTGATAAAGCAAAAAGCTTCTTAACTTCTCTGGCAGAAAAAGCTCTGCTTTTTTGTAGATGTGAAATAGTAGCAGAAAAAGGGTGTTGACACATGCATATGCTATGTGTGACTTTTTGATATTCAAATTATTAATTTAAAAGGCTGTTTCAATAACTAGTATTGTTTCTAATCGTTAACTTTATTAGGCTCCAATATGCTTTAGGCTGACATCTTTGATCATAGGTCCCAGTTACAGTGCTGTGCTAGAGGCAGTACTTGTCAGATGTTAGAAGTTTAGGAGTTTTTCTAATGAATGTATACATATAAATTAATAAAACCTTAGTAAGTCCCTGATGAAAATTGTAGCTTGTTTGTCTGCATATTACTTGTGTAGATATCACTAATGTCTCATAACTTCAGTCATGGATCACTTCTAGATGATTCCTTACATCTAGAGAAAATTGCTTTCTAATTTCTAATAGGTTAGAAGGCATTAATATGAAGTTTTTAATACTTCTGACATTTCAAAGGAATTTATGAACAATTAAGCCACTCTTTTTCTTCTGACAGAGGCTGGCATTACCATGCCTATCTTAGGGAAGGAACTGAAACCTGAGTTTATTAAGGACAACTCTCTCAAAAGGAGGTTAATGTGCATGAGGCTCTGAAAAAACAGCCTTGTCTCTTGCTACATATCAACAACTCAGTATGTCTTAAACATGGTCTTTGTGATTTAGGGACTCAAGTGCAGAGCTGACTCGTAGAGCAGTCCTTGTTATCCACCCTTTTCTCCAGCCATGAGATGCAGACTCAAACTCTTTTTCTTGCTATAGCAAGAAGAAATAGCAGTAGAAATGTAATGTAGAAATGTAATCAGAGAACCTTTAGTTAAAGGGCCAAGCTGATGTGTTATTCCCAATATTACAGACTTTTTCACCCTGAAATCCGTGACAAAAGGAACTGAGCCTCAATTGTATCATTTCATTGACGAATGCCTCAGGAAAGTGGGCAATGAGGCCCAGCTGTTTGGCTTCCCAGCCCTTGTGACTCAGATAGTTTGAGACACAGGGGAAAAATCCCCTTTGTTGGTTTGGACCTGCAGAAGTACTTTCCTATGCATTGGTGGGGACTGTGGGAAAGGAGCCAAGCAGCCACTGGAGGAGTGGGACAGACAAGGTTGCCCCTCTGGGGGTTTAATGCCTCTTGTTTCCCCTCTGCCCACTGCTGCAGAGCTATAAGTAGCACTTGAGGAAATTTCCGAATTTCTTATTTCAGTTTCTTATAATTTATGTCTTGATTCATTTCTGGGAGGCCTGCAGTAAAAATCACTCCCACCATCCTAGTAAACTGCCTGCCAGATGGCAAGTGCCATTTTTTGGGAGGGTATGCTATATCAGATATTGTAAGCTTTATGTCTATTTAGTCCTGCTTAAAACATTTAAACCCGATTTAAAATATATAGTTCTAGTTTCAGGTATTGCAGCCTCCTAGAAGCTCTTCCAGGGTCACATTCCATGTTTGCCTTGAAATGCTTTTTAGAATATCCAGGGGAAAAACTTCAAGAATTGAAATTTAACGAAAAACTCCATAAATTTATTCAAAATCCCCACTGCTTGGTAACCAAAAAACATAAACAAATATACAGTTTCTAGATGACTAGAGAAATGGAATGAGCCTGCACTTTTAAACAAGAATGACTTGAGTTATATAATTTCTTTACCCTTTGGTAGCTCTGTCTTCCAGCTAAAATTGATTACATGTCCATTGAGGGATTTCTGCAGGCCTTTCCTCTTACCCATTGCCATAATTGAACAGAAAGCCAAGAACAAACTTTTGAGCAATTTTACTTTTTTAGTAACTATTTTTATTTGGGGTTTTCTTGTGGTATAAGGTGGAAAAAATGATTCTGTGGGCAACTGGTTTGAGGAAAAATAAAAAATAAATCACAATGTAGAGACATCGTGACTGTGCATTAAAAATATGGATGTTCTCTAGGGATAACCACACATTGGCATGAGGATAATCAGACTTTTAGTATAAGGCACTCTTCTGGAAAAGGCAAGTTATGTGATATTTCTGCTTGCCGAAGACTATCTTGTGTCCCCTAATTTTATATTGGTTTGAAGTTATCTAACCCACATCAGAAAATACATGTAGTAAAGCAGATATTTAAAAAGTTTCTAACACATTTTAAAATAAAATCTAAGGCACAACCTTATGATTGAAAGATTAAATCCTGCCCTAGCCAGTAAAAATAGATTAAAAACATGGGAAACTATTTTAAGAACAGTGTTGGCTGTACTAGACAATTCTGGTTAGGTCTGTCTCAGTCTTGTCAGGGATTAGCATAGTCCAGAAGGCTGCAGTCAGTATGCCAAAAAATCATTATGGCAGGGGTGATAAAGTATTAAAAAAATTATAGAAAGCCAATGTCTATAAATAAAATGAGACAGTAAACTTGTACCTGAAATCTAGAAGCAAGATGAAGATAAACCTTGGAAACTTTTCACTGATAAAAAAAAAGTAGAAGAAACTCTCAAGGACAATATCCAGTCCTGTTGAGTGCAGTAGGAATTCTGCAACTTTCATCTTTTTGCCCAGGATCTTTTTTTCAAATGGAATAGGCCCTTAGCTGGCACACACTGTTGCGGTTTTATGGTTTTCCAAGGAATTATAATATGTTTTCAACAATGTAGAATAGACTCGGTTTGAGGCTTTACACCTTCTGCAGACCTTCCTATCAATGTGAGGAAGCTGAATCATTGAAATGTTTCAGGGCAAGCTAAAAATGAAATCCCCTTGTTGCTCTAATGTTTTCCACTGCAAACAGAAGAATATTAGGTTAAGCTTCAAATTCTTGTTGCTTTTATATTTCCTTTTTAATTTTGTTTGCTTGCTTATATACAGGATAAACATACCAACTTGTAAAGAATTTGCAGGTGATCTGATTCATGTTGTTGTAGCAATCTCATCTGTGAGTAGATCTTCCCAATGTACACTCTTTGGAAACAGATATGGTCTCATTCCCAAGATCTTTACAGTTGCCATCCTAGAAAAGAGATGTGGATTTGTCCAAAGAGTTTGCAAGGGCAGGAAAACTCAGTGTCTATGAGCTTATATTTACTCATTTGACAACAGTCCAAAATAACCAATTTTTAACATAATGGCTTTGGGAATATATAGCAGCTTGAGAAGAGAAATTTTTGAAATCCCAGAGAGCTATTACCACCCATTTCTGGGGGTTTACTACTGTTCTGAGGACTGATGTAATTGTTTCATGTCATGCATCACTCATAGAGGGTATGTCGTTATACTATAAGCTGCCAGGGAAATTCCTGGTGACAGTTTCTCTCTTAATAGTGTATCTCGTCTCAGGCTTTTTCTCTGTTAAGTAATGAATATTTTCAGTTTTTCTAGGAGACATGAAGAGGTAAGGTTTCTGCTGCTCTGGGTTTCTCATATGCAAAACGTTTCTATATGTCTTGTCTCATTCTGACTTAGAATCACCTCAGAGCCTCTGCTATACATTTGGAATTTTTCTTGATTTGGTTATTCTATTCATTTGTAGACAGTATACTGTAATTATTCTTTGCCCCAGGGGTTTGTTTGTACTGAGTCACTGAAGCTGAATAGCCCTTCCTTATGCATATTTCCTTTGCAGACATAATTTTCTCACTTGATTTATTAGTGTGTTTATGCTACTTATGTTTGATCTTGATTATAAAAAAGTGCTCATTGTTGCCCTGAGTTGTAGATAATGCTCGGCATCCATTAACAAGCTTAATTTAAAGTGTAATTTCAGAGTGATCTGTTAAAGAGGTAGAAGAGGTGGTGTAGGCTGAAGTGCTCTAAATGAACACTTTTCCTGGGATTTAGCTTGCTAAGGAACATGCACAAGTCAGTCTCATGCTGTTTGGTTTAGCTACTTCAAACTTGGCTGCTGCTGACTGTGTGCCCCATGTTTGGACCATAAAAGCACTTGGTGAGGAATAAGTGGGACAGAATATCTGAAGGAAACCATAGTTTAATCAATATACTGGGCAGCCCTGAAGGTCTTTGCACTTGTTCAAGCTGTTTTGCAGAAAATTGGTCTGACACCGTGGTTTCACTTGCAATATCTCTGCTGGCATCTATTGGAGGGAGGCCTCATGCTCGGGAGTGTGTGGTCCTGCTGCCTCTAGGGCTCATAAGAATCTTTGTACTTGTCAAAAGCACTTTTCATTTTGACTAAGTCAGTTTTCTATCAGATTAGTGATTCACACTGTCTCCTGGAAAAGGGACCTACAAAAATAATGGGATGTTGACAACAATATCTGGGAGTGCACAAGGCCAAAAACACCCTTAGGTGGATGCTCATCCTCCAGTGCCGGCAGCAGCGAGCTGCTAGATCAGCTCAACATACCTCCATCCCAGGTTAGTGCTTGGCCAGGTCAGCAGGTGCTCAGCACCTCGTCAAGGCTGGTGGTACTTTGCTGCTTCAGTTCCTGGTACTGAGAAAGGAGGTAAAAGATGAGCAGGCTCAGACTGCTGAAGTCCAGCACTGTGAGTTAAATTCACCTCGGAAAACTCTGTGGAGTTTCAGAAACAAACTTGACCCAGTGAACCTGTCTCTTCTGTACAGTAATGCTGCCTCATGCAGCTGTTGCCTCTTTGTGTGGGACTGGAGCAGCAGGAAAAAAGAGGAGCAAAAAATGAGGATGAGGCTCGGCATGCAGAGATTTGTGTATCCTTGTACGCATCTGGTATAACTAAATATTTGTGTGCAAGGCACATATGATTTTGAAGTGTCAATTTGAGTTCGGGCAACATTCAATAATCTCTTTTTATTCCCATTTAAAATCCAGCTTAATTAAAATGTGTGGAGTGTTCCCACAATGAGCATTGTTTCTGAGTTGTGTGTCTATTTCAAATTCCCAATATAAACAATCCCGTAAATAGGTAATTAAAGCCATCTGCTTCTTGGTAGCCTAGTTACCTTTACAGCATCATTTACATTTTTCTCCCCTTTAACTCAGGGAATTAAATTGCCATAAATTCTTACTTTAGTGGATGAACCACTACAAAATAAAGCTTATGGCACATTATTTGTCAGGACAAGACATATTCTATTGAATTTCTCTTCCAAAGAAACTGTTCTTCCTGCCCATATAAAATTGTGCTGTCAGATGACAGGCTTGCACATAAAATTTAATTGATCACAAGATAATAAAAATAATGCAGTTGCTGTCTGTGATCTTGTATCCCTCCTTTTCTATGAAAATGTTGCTTTTTATCATGTCCTTAAGGGTAGGTACTGATGTCCCTGGTGTTATTTTGAGCTGAGGATCTGGCCCTACTTTTTTAGACTCATTTCACAGAGGACCAAACTGAAACTCAAATTTTAAAATTTTTGAAAGTGAGTAAAAATGGATTTTTTAATTCTTTTTGGTCACCTCTTTTAAGTTAGAAAAAAAGACCCTCTTTTGCAGCAAGATTTCTCTGTTCTCTAGCTAGAAACACCAGTAGGAGGGACTTGCTCTCTCTGAGAGGCAGGTGCAAGTTGTTTTTCCCAATAGCAAAGGAGATGCAATGTCTTCTCCGTGTTGTTTCAAGCTTGTGGGAACTTCTGTACGTTACTTCTGTGAGGGGGGAGAAACGTTGTCCACCTCCCCTCTCCCACTGCTTAAAAATAGTGAGTTCACTGGTAATCACTCACTTGTAAGTTCTGGATTGACACTGTAAAATCTGGGACAAAATATTGCCATATTCAATCTGACTGGTATGTTTAAAAAGCAGAGTCTGCTTGAAAGGGATTAGAGAGGCCTCCTTTCATCACACACAATGCAAAAACCTGGTAAGTAATCCTCAATGTATTGATGGCACCTGCTGAAACAACCCTTTACAACTGAGCCAATTGCACTTTCCAGCACAAAGTAAAGCTATTTGAGCTCTTCAGGTGCATAAAAATCTTTTAGAGATCCAAGCAAGCAACATTGTTGCAACACTTGCTGTTAAGAGAGTTTATTCTGAAACCGGGAAATTTAAAACCAAACCAAGAAACCATAAGAAAGCAACATGCTTTTGTCTGCGACTTTGGGATTTCTTTAAAACTCAAGTTGAAACTCGTCAGTGAAGGCAACTGGTTGTGCATAACAAATAACTATGTTTATTCAGTAGCTGTTCAAGGCACCCAAAACAGTGTGTGAACACCTTTAGGGAAAGAACTGACTGTTGGTTCTGGTTATTGTTTAGGGATTGTGGCATGACCAGGCAAGCTGAATGTATATGGTCTTAACCCTTAGATAGTAAAACGTCCTCTTAAATGAATAAAAATTGGGAAAGTAAGCCTAATTATGGGATTTCTCATTTAATATAAGTGGCAACCTTTCTATGGACTTGTATAGTTCCATCATTGGGAGTTAAGGCACATGTAAAATCATATTGCGTGATGTAGGATGTTATTGTACAATGTAGGATTAAACTTTGTTTGCTTTTCAGGTAATTAAAAAAAATAGCTTTTGGATTTACATTTAAGAGGTTGGTCATAATTTTGTAGTCTGTTGGTACTTCTGTTTCACATGCTATTTTCTATAAGACCATCATATCTTGCAGGCACCTGGCACTTGGTTTGAAGAAAACTGATCTTCATTTCCAGTGGTTATGGTTTAGTTTAGAAATATGTGGGGAAGAAAAAGCCCACCAAGCTGAAAGTACTGAAAATTCTTTTGACATTTAACCGTAACAGAGTGACTTGTAGAGGGTGGAGTTTCTCCCAAGAGAACAGGCACATCGTTGGCCTTTGCTGAATGTGCAGGGATTGTTTGCAGGGTGGAAGAGACAGAGGAAAGCGGGGGCAGAGCTGAGCTGGCTCAGAGGCTCTGTGGAGGAGCCTCCTCTCTGAAGGAATGCTGCTATGGACCATTAATAGTCCTTGAAGGGCAGGCAGGGGAAAGTTATTTTGTTTTTCCCCTGTAGCTTTGGGATCCATATCCTAGAAATCCACATTAAGTGAAAAGCGTTCTTCTTACTGTCAGTATAGACAAAATATTTGCACTGAGGGAGTGAAGGGTGCTCTCCCAATGAATGCCACTTCTGCCTTCCTGTATCTGAAGGAGCCTACAAGGAAGCAGAAGAGGATTCTTTGAGAGGAACTGTAGTTATGGGACAAGAAGTAATGCATTTGAACTGAAAGAGGGGAAATTTAGGTTAGATATATGGAAGAAATTCTTCCCTGCTAAGGTGATGAGGCCCTGACACAGATTGGCCAGAGAAGTTCTGGCTGCCCCATCCTTGGAAATGTTCAAGACCAAGTTGGATGGAGCATTGAGCAACCTGGTCTAGTGGGAGATGTCCCTGCCCCACAGCAGTGGGGTTGGAACAAGGCTATCTTTAATGTCCCTTTCAACCCAAACCATTCTGTGATTCTTGCGGGAGAAGATGGGACTCTAGGAAAGAGCAGGTAACTTCAGTGGAGGCCAGGTGATGGAGGTCTGCATCAGGAAATACTATTCCTGATGAATAGGGAGGAATTTGTGTGCATTTTTACATGCAAACACACTTTTATTTTTGTCAGGCCTAATAGCATCTTCTTTTCATATTCAAAGCTGAGATGCCGTTGGAAATACAATGAGGGGTTTGGTTTCCTTGGGAATATTGGGAGAAGCAATTAGTTCATAAAACATCCTGAAGATGAAGGCTACTTTCCAGTTTCTACCTCCACCAAGAACACTGCTGAGATTGCTGTTTGATTTGACAGTCAGACCTTCAGTAATTATAAATTAGCACAGCTATATGCTTTCCAGTGATGCTACTTGTAGTTTGTATCTGTAGAAGATCTGGCTTCCTTGCTTCAATGATACTGCAAACTTCTTTTGTACAATTCGTGTTTAAAGACTTTCTCTTGTACTTGTAGCCAAAGAATTTGTTTTCTTAATGATATCCACAAAAGTATATGGGCCAAATTCTGCCTTTTTGTTTCCACAGTGTGAATCACAGTCATTGTATTGTTGTCAGTAAATTTTATCTGTTCTCTGGCTGTGTAGCTGGAAAGAGTTTGATCCTGCTTGTCTGTAGAGTTTCCAGTGTGGACTTCTGCAAATATTTTTGCTTTGTAACCAAACAGCATTTTCACATCAGTTAGTAACCCTGGCTACAGTGGAGCTATGCTTGTTTACACTTATTTGCACCAAATTTGAGTAAAAACCCTTGATATTTTATAAACATAAACAATTGATGTTTTTAACTAGAAATGGGATAAATTAAGATCTTTTAAGTGGGAGCTCTGGCTTCTTTGATGGATTTGTGTGATTTAAATCGCTGATATAAATTGTATTGTCTTCTGCATGTAAGAAAAAGAGACACTTTTTCCAGCAGTTCATATTCAACATAATTTTCCACCAAGAAGACTGCAGCAGCTTGCCAGAGTTGTCACACGCCTTGCTGTCTTTGAACTTCTTCCTTGGAAGCTGCTGAAATCCTTCATGCGACTGCTCCACTTGGGCATAATCCAGGAAGAGCTTTCTCCAGCTGTTTTGGTTTATTATGTATCGGCTCCCAGAATTTGAGATCACAAGTCAAGCAAAAAGGCTAAATGTAGATGCATACAGAACAGCCAGCACTCTGAGTCTGTGCTTCAGGAAGCCCCCCTGACCTGTTCTCAGTGCTAACGTTCCTCAAGTTGCTTTCAAGCCCCCTGGGATTTGGGCTGTTGATGATAACAGGCCAACAAATGTCATGCTGCATTTATAGGACAAAGGAAAAGCAAGCAGTAAAGAGCCTTCTTTTCCTCCGTATTTACTGTGTGGGAAGAGGAGCCCATTCCACATATCCTCCCTCACAAGCTAGAAATGAAGTGTTAAAGCTAAAATCTTGGCACTTAGTAAAACAGGAAAGAGGAAGGCTGAGGTCCAACTCAGTGAGATACATGTCTTTACTACAAGGCTATCCTTACTGTTGCTTTTGGTCATGTATGTCCAAAAGGTATGTAGATATTTTTCTTTTATGCAAATTCGGGGCATTTAGACTGATCATGTTCCTATGGGAGACATGCTCCTACTTTTAGAAGAAAAAGAGTATCCTATTCTTAAGGCAAAAGTGTCAGGTAAAGAAATACGATTGATGTAAATGAGGTTTATGCGGGTTAGAGTGGGCTCTCTGTTGCTGTAACTGTGGTAGGGTGGCACTGTGCCTCCAGTCCCCTGCTAGCAGCACAGCAGGTATTTTCTGCCAGACTGCAGGATCTTCTACCCGTCAAGCTTCAGGTTTTATCATTGAGATCTGTCTCAGCTTTGCTGTCTGATATTTAGGTTAGTCTGGATTCTCACTCTTTCTCTCCATCCTCTCTTTCACACCCCCCCTGCTTTGCAGTGATGTGTTGTGGGATCAGCTGGGTGAAAAATATTACCTCAGGTTTGGATTTCTGATGCAGTGCAGTAAAATGGAAAGGCTAAAGTTGGGATGGCAATGATTGGGTTTGGGGACCCCATAAAGGAAATGTAACAAGGAAAGGCTCTACAAGCCCGTTAATGGGCGGCTTGCAGGCCAACAGCCCTTTGAGGCCCCACCACATCTACCAGCATTTTCACAGGGCACTCAGCTGTGCAGATGAAGAGCTGTGAACAATTCTTAATGACCTGCAGAGGTGAGGCAGGATAAAATTGCTTACCACTGTCAGCTCCAGGAGGGTACAAAAAGACACGAACCCTGCAAACACTTGATTGTGCACCAAAGAAAGAACCTGGAGGCATAAAGGGGTCTTGGTGTCCATTGTCTTTGGCATCATGGTGGATCGTGGATTTAATAGCTGGGTCCAGTGGCTGGATGGATGTCTTGCCGCTGCCCAAAGTGGTGTTTCTAAGTGTGAGAAAGTGAAAACTTTAGTTTTGGTAAAATACATTATCTGTCCATCCTCTGTTGCTGATAGTGTTGCAGCAGCATTTCCTACTAGATGAGGGCCATCAGAAATGGAGGATGTTAGGGTTACAGAGTTCCGGGATTCTGACCTTGTCCAGCTCAGTGTTTAGGCAAACACCTCTTGCAGAAATGAACCATCCCAATTAATGAAGCAGATTCTTTAGTGCTTTCTTGAAATGTCTTGCAGGATCAAATACACTTTCTTCCTGGAGCTATGAATCTTTTTCATTTTATTCTGTCTTTTATGATATAAGAACAACACTTGAAAAAACAGCTGCTGTGAAGACTTAAAGATCTCCATAATTCACATGTTCCAAACTCGGCAATCCTAGGATACTTATGTTCTTTTTACAAAGCAGGGGGAGGAAAGGACATGCAAAAATCTTTAAGATGTTATTTTTAAAAAAGACTTCAAAGGAAGAGGGAAAGTTTTATCCTTCCATAGCTCAGGAAAAGTTTACCAGATTTATGCAGATAGTCAAGCATCTTTTCTACACTTTGAGTGCAGAATGCAATTGCCTCTTTCAGTAATATCTGAACACTATAACTTGAAAAGCTATTGTTATGGTTTTGTATATATCATGGGGAAGCCTTGGAAAGCTAACCTTTACTAGTGTATATCCACTTTATGTGAGCTGTTGTGCTGCTTAGTTGTGATAAAGTGAGTGGTTATTGCTTGTGCTCCTCAGTGACTGGTATTTTAAGTGGAACTGACAGAAGGGATGAGCCATGTGTAATTCTTGAAAAAAAAAAAATCCCATCTTTTTATTGAGCGAAATTGGAGAGCTTCACATGTAGTGATTTTGATCTTTTCATGTAGTAAGCAAAGCAGACCTGTCTTTGAGAAAATACCAAAATTCCCAAAGTGGCTGTTTTCTGACTATATACAGAGGTTTTTGATAGGGGATATCTCTCTGCCCTAGTTTGACCTCCCAGCTTTTGCAGTTCTCCTGTATGGAAGAGCCCACATACACTCTGCACACCAACCACACATCCTAGTTCCCTTAATTCAGCTGCAGCAGCTCTGGAAGGACTATACAGCAGAAGAAGGAAGGTGACTAGGATATGATTAGAAGTGGAAGAGAGGAGGTGGGTGACTGTGGGTGCTGTAAATCCTGTCTCCATGTGCATGCCCTCCAACGGTAAAGGAAGACATTCACACTTAATGCTGGCACTGAAACCTAAAGAGCAGTA
The DNA here is from genome assembly GCA_013399895.1 of Serilophus lunatus. Classification (NCBI taxonomy): domain Eukaryota; kingdom Metazoa; phylum Chordata; class Aves; order Passeriformes; family Eurylaimidae; genus Serilophus; species Serilophus lunatus. Next base: position 1,079,539 of record VXBA01004606.1, on the reverse strand, counting down.
GGATGGAATAAGTCCTTTTTTTTTTTAATCTTCCAGAAACAGTGCTGAAAAGTGTGGAAATTTTCCTTTTTTTCCCCTTTAATTCTTTAAAACTGTGTTTTTCCTTTCTGTGTACGTCAGACTATATTTTCTTTGAGATATATTTACACACAGATACAAGACTGAATAGGTAGCTCATGCATTGTTAGACATTTTAAATTTTCTCATATATTTTGTACTGATTAAAGGACTGCCTAAAAATTGGAAATCTGAGTTTCTTTTAAACTGAAAATATTCTTTGTTATTTATTGCAGCTTGGATAGGCTGCATTTTTATCTGCTTGACAGTTATGAGCAAGAATAGTAGTGGGTATTTGAATGTAACAGGTGAAAAAACACCCAAACCCATTTACCAGCAAAAGTATCACCTAGTTGTTCCATCTACTCATCCCTCATCCCAGTGAGAGGCAAAACAGATCTGGCATCCAGGAACAATGAAGAAAGACATCTTTTTATATCGGAAACTGTTCCATCACTTTGAATTTTGATGTTTGGATCTTTGATCTAATGAAAAGATTTTACCCTCGGATAAATATCTTGCTGTGAACTTACGGTTCTAATTTGCAGCATCACTGTTTCTTCTTTATTCCTGACTGCAGTAGTTCAGCTCCTTTTATCACAATTACTTTTCTCTGTTTACAGGGTTGAATTCTTGTAAGTAGTATCTCCTAATCTCATATGGTAATGTAGNGTTTTCCTTTATAAGAAAAGGCCATCTCCCCCATCTTTTTCTAAACCATGCTCAAAGCATGTTCTGTGCTCAAGTGTGATTATTTTTTTAAAAAGCATTTTACATTTATGAGGCACACCACAATGTAGAGGACAGGCACAGGTTCTGAACATGTGAATTCTCATATTTTTTCCTGTTTTACTGCTGCTGGAATATCGTATCTTAGGCAGTTTTAGTGTTTTTATCATGACTTCACATTTGGTAGAAAAAGCTTAGACTTATGAGCTGCCCAAGGTACTATAAACACTGATTTACATACTTATTTATACAAACTTTTCAGCCTGTGAAGACAGTGTGCACCAGTCATGGAGTTTTAGCTTCTGATGTGATTTCTTTAAATTTTCAACGACTGTATATTGTTACTGAACTTCATTTTTAGGGGATTGTATGCTCTTTTAAATATTTGAAAGCATAGCTCATTTGATTTGGAGATCTCTTTTTAAATTAATTTTTAACACTTATTTACATAATTAGTACACAGACCTTTTCTTCTACACTTAAACACAGCCTATGATGTGGTTAATGTGTATTTTAGCTGTTAGTTCTGTTTTCCAAATAATTTTTTTGGTTTTGCATGTTGTACCTTCCAACTTCAGCTGAAGGGTTCCAATGTAAAAAACCAAAAGCCATTTTAAGGTTGGATTGCTAACATATTTCTGCATAGAAACTTCTGGGAGCAAATATTTTGGACCTGTTTTTCTGTGTTTTTAAATAATGTAGGATCTATCTGAGAACATTTTTATGTTGGTTGTGCAATGAGGGCTCTATATTACAAGAATAAAAAGCCAACTGCACGCATCTCATTTGCACTTTCCTGGTTTCTCACGCTTGTACTTACCAACTTTTCTTCCATGTGCATGGCAGAATAACTATGAAAAAGGCATAACACTGCTATGAATTAAGACAGTTGTTTCCAGTGAGGTATTCATAGTATTCCCTTGTCATTGTCCTTGCTGATGGAACAGTCTTTGAGGCTGGAATTTCTCCCTGTCCTTAGTGTGACTTGCTGCCAGAAAATGAGCACCATATGTTGTATTTAGTTTAATGAAGTTCTTGGTGTGTTATCTCTGTCATTATTCCTTCTGTAACTATTTGCAATGTAAAATTATATTAGGGAGTTGGAAGGACTGAAGAATCCATAAAGATGGCAGAGCTGCTGCTCAGAAGCAATGGGCAAAACCCTGTGAGTAAGGTCTGCAAGCCCTGGCTTTGTGCCCTTTCAACCTTCATTGGGTGATAGTGTAAAACAAAATCTGTACATTCTGACTATGCAGGGACCCAGGGAAAACAAATCCATTACCAAGGGGTAGTACTAGAGTGAATTAAAACTCATATTTTAGCTGAAAGTATTTCTAATCAGTAGTTAAGTTTTCTTTCTTGATCTGACTCTAAAGGTACGGTCTTGTACATAACAATTCCTTGTCTTATGGGTAAAACCCCCTAGTTTCACATTTTTCTTAATAATGGATAATACTCAGCTCCCTGGCTCACAAAAATGTTATGCAAAACATTTCCTGTTTTCTAACTAGCTCTAGTTCTGAGATTGGAGAAAGATGTTGGCAATCCTCATCTGAGGAATTCAGCTTCCTATCATGCTTTTATGACCTGCTTAATACATAGGGACTTGGAAGCAAAAGTGGATGCAAACCAGGTTTTAGGGAACAGGCTTTATTTTTTTTTTTCCTGCTTAATTTGCCAGAATTTTAACAATTGATGTGCTTTCCAGAGTTTGCCATTGCTTAGATCTTGCATTGACTACTGTTGGTGGCAGCAAACTCTTCATTTCAAGAGCTGCTTTCAGATTTCTCTAGTCCTGTTCTCAAAAATAAGGGACAACTTCCAGTTCCAAGACTTCTTGAAAATAAGGCACCTAAGCACTGTGTAAGTTGGGGCTCTGCTACGTTTATGTGAGTGTGACCATAAGAGCTCAGTAGTTTGTCCTCTATCACAAAAAAGCTATTTTTTATGGTACTGTAGTTCTAGTCCTACTTGAACCAGAAGTACAGAAAATCTCAGCCTCATAAGAAACAAAGGTTTTCAGTATTTCTGTGTTAATTTTTAGAACAGAGCAGATGTCTGGAACATGCTCTGCTAAGCTTTTAGATGCATATTTAGGAAAGTACAAGTCCTCGTGATTGGTCCTGACCAACAGTCCATTCATCACTGGATCTTACCATGGCAGGGTATGAGCCAGGCAATTCCAGAAACTCCCAAAGAGGCAATTGTTGCGCAGTCCTGCCCATAACAGAGCACATCTCTTCTTCCTTGCTTGTAAGTGGTGGATGGCATAAACCTCAAGACTTTACTTACTCATACTGGTTTTAATGTCTGTGCCTCAGTAACACTCATGGCAATGCACTCCGCAGAATAACAAAGTATTTTCTTTTGCTTGCTTTACTGTCTGGGTGCTTTGCCACACCAAGCCAAACATGTGGTTCAGCCCTGTGTAAGAATTGCAGCTGTGACTCACTGAGTTGCCTTCAGCTGTGGTGAACCAGAGATGAGCTATGAGGCTACACACATTGTTCTGAAAGCCAGAGAAAATAAGCTATTAAAAGCTTTCTAGGATAAGTATGTACCCCAGGCTGGACCTAAGATTTAGAAACAGCCAGATCATTTCAGGTTGAAAATGAAGAAGGCAAAGGTGCATGAACCACAGGGGTGCATACAGTACAGGTTCCTGCAGCTGTACTCTAGCTGATTTCAGGTTATTCCCTTCGTGTAATTTTGTAACTTTGTGATACAACTGACCTATAAAACCTGAGTGATCGGTTAGAATTGGTGCATGGGTCCTGGAAGTAGTTTAAAAAAGATCCTACACAATAGTTTTATTTTTAATGGGCCAGAAGAGAGGAAAGTGTGTGGGTGCACAGGGGAAAATTGACACTGAAAATGCTGTTGCAGTTTAGTCTCTTCCAGCTCCCTCCTGTGTCAATTCTGCCACTGTAGAGACCCTAGTGTTAATTTGCATATTAGTCAGTGGGTATAAATAGCTCAAAAGGGGTCTGGCATATTGCACGTTGCCCATCGTTCCTGAATTTAGCCCCTTGAATCCTTCTGAAGTGATTTGATTTGTAGGGATGACTGCTGCATGACAGAGCTCTGTGCCTTTCAGTGGCTAAAATGGGACAGGTAGGGAATATCTTCCACCAAATGTGCTAAATCTATTCCTAAAATGTACTGTGACAGCTCTTCTGAGACATATCTGGACAATGAGGACACAGGCTAATCCCGTCAGTTGCCTTGTTCTTTATAACGTGTTGTTGCCGTTCTATTCCATTTTAATCTATCATGTTATTATCATATCTGTTTATTATTTTAATTGTGTATTATTAGGGCTAGGAATTTCATAAAATTGCAAGCACCACATCAGCTTGTGCTTTCACTCAGAAAGGCCAGCATAGGCAGACAACTGAGTCACAAACTTCCTGAAAACAAGTGACTCCCATTCAGCCCTCCCAGGCTATTGATCTTCATGGATGTCCAGGGAATGTCCTGTTGACCTGAGCGTCAGGCTAAGTACACCTTTTATATGTTAATGCTTAAGTGGTAGACATGCTAAATTATACAGAAACAATGAAGTGAGCAGAGAGAATAAAAGTTCTTAAGACCGGTATGGGCTGAAGTCTTGAGATAATGTCAAGGAAAACTCACAAAAACATGACAAAGGAGGTGGGTTCCTGTGAACAGCTGTAAACAAATCTTGGAAGTTATGATGCCTTAAAGGGTATGCTTCATATTTTTGAGAATTCACTTTGGCTAGGTAGCTGGATAACTTGGAATGTTAAAGGCCAGAAGAGCCTGTGTTCCGGGGTGTTTGCATTCTTGTGCATAGATAACTGGGGTATAAGATAAAATATAGAGTTTGGCTTCCAGGCCTACGAGGGGCTGGACATAGGTGGGGTTAAGTAATAAGGGACAAACCTGTTGGATGTTGGGGGAACATAGAAGTAAGAGGGACTTCAGTTAGATAGTATGGGGGATGGGCACTCTAAGTGCTATAAAAAAGGGGTGATTGTTATGGTTTTTCTCTTTGGATCACTGGGCACTGACCCATAAAGCTGCTTCTCCCCTTCACTCCGTGTTTCTCAATTTTTTGTCTGTCACCCTTAAGGCATCAGTTAGAGCAGACAGACACTATTTAAGAGCAATATAACCGTGAGTGATACATTAGAAATGTTAATCCCTGTCAGAAATTATAATCCATGTCTGCATGGTGAGGACCCTCTGGGACCTGTAAGACTGTTTCCTGAATGTTGCATGAGAAAAAAAATCATAAATCTGCTGGGTTGGTGTAAAAAGTCTATATTACAAGTGGTGAGATTCTTTAAAATAAGGAGCATGGAGTTTTCATTATATGCCCTTTGAACCTGAAATATTGCTATTCTTAGGGGACTTAGCATCTCCCCATTGTAGCTTTCTGATAGTGGAGTGGGAGGTAGGTGGAGAGTTTAATTTTGTTTTTTCCCCTCTTTCCTCCCTGCCCCCCAGCAGCCCCCCTTATTCTCTCCCCAGAATCTTGTCGTGTTGAATGCTAAAACAGCTGTGGCTTAGGATGAACACCTCTGTATAAGATTTCTTATAAAATTGCAGGAACAGGCAGTATTTCAAAATCATCTGCGGTTAGAACTTGAAAAACTCTTATCTTTGTGCAGTTTCCTGCTAAGAGGCCTCTCTACTGAGATATGTATTATGTTTTAGGTTTTTTTTGGTGTATTTTTTTTTGATTATTAAAATGCTGATGTTTTTTCCAAGGTCGTTGTAGTTTGCTGTAGAAATGCTAGGTTGGAATTTAAATGAAAACTTGGGGACTGATGGTGAAGTGACCTACCTTTATTTTTCACTCAAGTCCCTATCTGTAGGTAGGATTTAGCTGACTTAATTTCAGCTTTCTAGCATGCCATCTGAATTAGTCATCTCGAGCCCCTCTGTAGTTAATGGAAAGAGATAAGCACCTCCAGACACTCTTATCTCAGAAAGGTGAGAGAAACCTGCCTTTGGAGATGTGCATCCCTTCCCATTGACACCAAAGGAATCCTGGACAGGTAGTTCAGGCTAGATGCCTATCTTTGAATATCCTTCCTAACTTCAATCATCTACTGCTTATCCTAGATGTTTTTGGCTCACACTTTCTAGTTCTGGACTGACAGCACGGGAAGGAGTTCCTCTAACCCAGTATCTTGTTAGCCATTGACCCTCAGTGAAGCTTCAGGTATTTCTGCAGAGGCTGATCAGGCTGTGAAGTGGGCTGGGAGCCTAACCAGCAGCTCACAAGAGGACTGGGAAGATGTTATCATGACTGTGGCACTGGTTTAAGGAAGTGCGTTTTCATCTCCACCATGCAATTCCAGGCTGAACTGGGGTTCATCTCCTAGTCCCCCCACATCATTACTGTGAAGAAAATAACACTTTCCCTCTCTGAAAGGAGTGTTTGAGGAATTAAAACTCTGAGGTGTTAAGTGCCCACAAAACTGGGAGCAACATAAGTAACTGGAGAGGCTGAAGTAGGAGTACTGTGAGTGGGCAGTGCCTGTCGCTAGCCCAGACTTTCAGATGCATTCTTATAGAAATGAGAACCTCCCCAGCACATTTATAGCACACCCCTATGACAGCAAGCAATTGCTTACAGGGAAATTAAGGAAAAATGACTTTGAAGATGCCCATGATGGGAGGCAGCTGTTGTTGACAGCAGGTTGCATGTGGCACTTTGCATCAGATCTCTGTAGGCACCTGGGCACATACCCCCTTGGCTCTCACCCCTCAGTGCCTCTGCTGATCCAGTGCCCAGTTACTACTGTGTGTGCCAGGGATGAGCATGTTTGCCTAGGAATTGCTGCACAAGTGATTATTTCTCTGAATGGGGAAATAAATGCAGAATTTTCTTCTTAAGAATATAAGATCAGTACATAAGTGTGTGAGTATGTAAAGATTACCCCTGTGTATGCATGTTACCATTCACTCTTATGGCTGGAAGATCATCAGCTCTATATCCCGTGACATTATACAGTAGAAAGAACACTTTCACACATTATCTTTTTCTGTATTCTTTTTATCATCAGGACCTGTGTAAGCCAACTGAACAGCTAGAAACAGATACAGTTTCTTTACAACTTCCATGTATTTTTTCAGTAATCATAGGAAATAGAGAAAGAAAATAAGTGAAAAGCAGGAATTTATTGAAGTGTGCTCTTTCATTTTTATTAACCTTAAAGCAAGAGTGATTGCCCTGAAGAATATGAAAGTGACAGAAGTCTACTATCCTTCAGCATCAAGTAATACCTCTTACTTCTCTTTACATAACTTACACGGATCTTGAAAGGAGAAATTCAAGAAGTGTGGTTTCAGAAGGGTATGTGCAAAAGGTAAAAGAATATTTAAAAATTGAAGAGTTTAGAAAGGCTAGATTTCAGACTACTTGAAGGTGATTTTTCCCCAACCAATATAATGGGAGAGAAAGCCCATCTTCACTAAATAAACATGGACCATAAAGATAACAAAAGTGTGCATTAGAAAATTAGTGAATTTACTATTACTTGCAATTTAAGACAAATATCTAAAATGACTGGAAAAAATGTATAAAATTTTTGTGTGTGCATTCTAAACTTCTAGATTACATTAGAAATAGCATATTAGCTGAGATCATAACTCTTTATTTGTAATTAAAATCCCTAAGTGATCTTGATGTGTGCATAGTGTAATACATTTTATTCCTTTACACACTTCCTGTACTATCAGGAGATAATGAAACATTTATGGGAGAGCTGAAACTTGTGGTAATGGGTAAAATCACCACAAGATGTCACTGCTAACCTGGCAAAACGGCTGCTGCTGCCAGGCTGCTAGACAACATGCTATTAATTTATAATAAAAGGTATCTGACAGCTTTATTCTGATGAATTATGGGAATCCAAAGCATAATTCCAAGACTTTGGTTTATAAATTGTCATTGATTTTAACGTTCTTTGTAAAGTTGTGGCATGCAACAAATTTTCCTGCCAAAAGCTGTTAAATAAATAGTCATCTTTTGCTCCGAGTAGTACATTGAACTTGTTAGAGTGATGAGCAGAACGAATTGATGGTTGTCCATAAACCACTTATGACAGAATGCACAGCAGCAATTCAAACAATTATTGAATGCATTTATTATAGGGAGCTTTTTGAATACTGAACTGAACCGAGAGGAACAGGCACAGGTAATACAGTAGCAATTCTATACCTTTTTTCCCTGATTCTTCATCTTGAGTAAAGCATGGCTGGGGCTGCTGCAGGATTTGTGACAAACACATCTGCCTTCTCCCTGGAATTGTCTTATTTCACAGCATAGGAGATTTGGCACTATGAAAGTATATTTCACACCCCCTTGAGACAGACAGTTATCGTAAAGACAAGCATATTTTCCTTTCTAAACATTAACTACAGACTCCTGTATTTTCTTGAAAAACTTACAAAATGGTTATAATATTTGCAATTAATTTTGAACTCAAATTTATCTATTTTGGATAGCACTATCTGTAGAGCCAAAGCCGTGGAAAATGTACTTTTTCTTATGTAATGTCCATCGTTAAACTTAACAACCACATATAATTACCTCTGGGAGGAAAAAACACCAAACCAAACCAACAAATTGCCAACAAACACATTTCCAAACCTTTGCCCTTTATTTGGATCTGAAATGAAATCAAATTAAATTCCTTTGGCATCTTGAACAGCGAGCAAAGTGTGTGAGGAGTTTGGACATGGAAGGACTGAAAGACTGGTTTAAAAACAAAAATCAGGTTGCTTCTATGATACTGCTAACCAAAAATAGAAAGTGGAGGTGCTAGAAATCTTGCAAGTAAGCCTGGTAAAGTTTGCAGCACTGTTTTGTAGAGACAGGGACAGATCCCCAGATTATATAAATCAATTTAGCTCAAAGTTTTTTTTTGGGAAAAAAAATTGTTTTACAGTAGTTGAACACAGGGAGCCAAGTATGTTTTGTCAGTTCACTGAAGCTGCATGTACACATACTGCTGTGCTTGATTAAAGAGATTATAACCCTAAACTTCAGGATTTTTGTATCCCCATTTTCTAAAATCTTGACAAGATTTCAGTTCATATGTGTAAAATCGGAAGCAGCAAAGTTCTTGTCTAATAGTTTTGCTTTCTGTAAAAGATTAACTGAACAAGGAATTTTCTGGGTTCTATTTGTTTGTTAGAACTTTCATTTCCAGATACAGTACATCAGCCTTAAATTCGAACTTATTTTGTTCAAAAGGCTGCCACAACATGAGTAATGTGTATTTTAAAGAAAATAAAATTAAAAGTTGAGATCAGAAATAAAGTTCTTGTAAAGCCAGCTCCTACTGACAGCTTCTCAGGACACATTATGATCTGACATATAAACACAGTGTTTACCAACATTTCAAAATGCAGCCTATAATCCATGTACACTTATTTTAATAATGCTTTTTATTACAAGCTATAGACGAACAGACGAATGTTTGAACACAGGCTACACAGAGTAGCTTGTAGGTAGGGACAGATGCCGACACACTTAAAAAGCTTTTAGTTGTATAGATTTAAAATACATTTGGATTTCAGTTGTGCCAAGCTACAGCAGTGAGAGGGAAAGATTTGTCAGTATACACTTATGTACATTTTTAGTGTATGGGAGGTTTTGGTAAATGTGTATTAAAACTGAAGTTTTATGAATGCTTTGTTAAAAACTCTGCTTGCCTTTTTCTGGTGTGAATCCTACTTCTAGCCCGCGGCGGATACCTCTGGGCACTGGAAAGTGCTGCAATGCCAGGGAAAGGGAGATGCTTTCCTGTTTTGGGGAAAGGGGGGAAGTTTGCTCTAACACCGAGTGCTTTGCCAGTAATTCCTCTGCGCTCGGGTTTGCAACTGAGAATAGGTTTGTGCAAACCCTCTCTAAAATCTCTGCAAGAAAATACAGCTGATTCTCCCAATTTAACATCTGAAAACTAAATAAACAGGACCTTCAAATCCTTAGACATCTAACCAACGTTAGCAAAATAAACAAAACCCACAAAGCAGACAGGTTGAGTGAGACGTGATTTCTAGAATCTGTGTCTCTGAGGAGTACTTGGAAGTATTAGATCTCATTTCACTGTGCAGCTTTTAAGGGAAACGGCTGGGGCAGGATCGGCCGAGGGTGTAAATCATCCTTGTTTCTTACAAGCCAGTGGAGCTAGGGTGATTTACTCCAGCCAAAGCTCTTGTTCTTCTGAACGTAGTCAGATTTGTCTGTGGGTCTTTCAAGCTCAGGAAAAAAAAAAAAGAGATTAAAATCTTTCAGTACGTGTTTTACCCTTGCATTTGAAAAATAAAAAATATGAAAGGATTCTCTCTAACTCCCCCCAAAAACCTGCAAAAATGTTCCACACAATTTTTATGGGACCTCTGAGGACCCTGAATTTTTAAGTAATCTTTTTTGATGATTTTAGACAGACCATTAAGCTGAGGATAAAAGTCCCTCTGTTCAATATCTGGATACATTAAGCATTAGGCTTAAAATTTACAGCTTTCATTTTGACAAGGAAAATGGCACGTTTGGTCTCAAGTGCTACCTTGAACTGTTTTTCAACATTAAGACAGGTTGTCAGTCCAAGGGGAGGAGGTCTGTGCACCAGTGGCAGCTGCTGCTGCTCTTGCTGTGTGTACATGCAGGGATAGAAAGACGCGGCATTGCTGCCCGCCAGGAGCTGCAAATCCAGAATGCTTTGGTTTTTTAAAGCAAAAGAGAAATTATGCTGATCCAAGGGAAGGCAGAAAGAAAATGGGGTGTCACTTCTGACTGCAAAATGACTGCTTCATCCAAATATTTGAAAGAATCAAAGACAGAGGAAGAAGGAAAATCAAGAATCATATTTCCGAGAAAGCTTTGGGGATTAGAGTAATGAGGAGTTTGATTTCCAGCTTCCCTGGTGCTGGTATTCCAAAATTACTTTCTCTTGCCAACATCTGTAAGGATATTCTACCAAGTAGAAACCACTTTCAATTTTTTCCTATGTCTGAAAAAAAGAAAAAAGCAGACTCGTTTATTGGCAGTGTTTTCAGCTTGCTAATCGGGAAGATTCAGTAAGATCTAGTAAGAAATCTGAGAGACACACTTCTCCCCTATTAATTCAAGGCACAACTGTGTACAGCTGGTTTTAATAGTACTTTGTATGTGGAGAAATGCAGCCCAGGTCATTCAGTAGTGGAGGGCTGCATTTGCTGTCTGTAGGTATTTCTTCTTCTTCTGAGGTTTACCAAGGTTAGCAGCTATTTTTGCTTTGGAGGGTTACAAGGACCTTGAATAATCTCGCTAATTTAACTAAAGGGTTGGCAGACAGTGACCACCTCATGCAAGATCACGTACTTGTCTTTGGAAAGCTGCAGGACTGTCTCTGATAAGGAGAGTGCTCATCTCAATTGCAGGTGGCAAGTCAGGTTTGCTGGACACCATGGCACAGTGACTTTGTGTTTTAGTGAGGCAAATTTTTAGAAAAGTTTACATTAATTTTTTTTGATGATAGTGGGAGAAGAGACTACTCCAAGAATAGATTGGTCCTTTTGTTGCTTGGCTGAAGTTAGTGAGTTTAAGGGGGGGGGAAAAAAATTTATCCATTAATCGACCATGTTCCAAATGAAAGTAGAACTGGAAAGTAAAGCAACTGTATAAAAATGCCTCCAGGGTTTTCCCATGTGAGCAGAACTAGCAACTGCTGCCAGCATATATGTCCTGGTAATGGTCACAAATCTTAGGGCAAAAAAGCTTTGATAACCACAGTCAAAGTATCTCAGAAAGATCCGAAGCACCTACAGAACTCCTCTTTAGCTTCAAGAGGCAACACATGATCAGGCCATGTAAAAACAAGTGGCATATGACTGGTTTGCTGGCATTAATCTGGTTTTATTGTCCCTGTTTTTATTAACTTTGAGCATCTTGTGATATATCTGGTACTTGAAAAGAAGGACAGCAAACAAAAGGAGTTGTTGTTTGTTTATTTGTTTTTAATTTTTTTCCCCCCTTGGAAGCAGTGAAATATTAACTCAGTGCAAGTACACTAGGCTGTTGTCTGTGATTCTTCACACAGTCAAGAGAGAGTTGACCCACCACCACAAATACCACTCACATGTTTTTCAGAGACATTAAATAGGAAAATATCATCTCTCAAGTCACAAGAGAGCTGAGAAAGAGAGCCATAACAGGGTCAATTAAACAGGCTTAATTACTATGGAACTTGTGAACACTTGCAACCCTTTGGGTTCAGGCTTGCAGCCTAATTCAGGATTGTGGAGTGGGTCAGACTTATAAATACTTCCATGCAAAAACTGTGATTTGATGATCAATAGTTTAAAGAACATTCTTGCTGTCTCTCCTTTGTTTCTGAAACATGACTGGAAATACCTAAATGTTTTAAAGCCAGCTGGGCTTAATGAGCTTCTGGTTGGGATGGATGAAGTAGTCTTGGAGCTGTCACTGGCTTGTCTTTGAGAACTGGATGAGACAAAAAAGTCTTGGGAAAAGCATATATTTTGTTGGGTCTGCATGGGAGGAGAAAAGGATCTTGGGGCATTTTGGTCCTGTTGTCTTTCCTTTCAACTCCCAGAAAGATTCTGGAACAGATAAGCACAGAAGTGCTGTGTAAGCACAGAGAAGCTAACAAGATGGATAGCCACCAAACGGATTTGTCAGGAGCAAATCATGTCAAACCATCCTAATTTCCTTTTGTGAGAAGGTATCTATCTGATCTTGTGGAAAAAGGAAAAGCAGCAGATGTCATATTTTCACTTTCTTTAGGCTTTGGACAGTGTCTCTTGACGTTTTGTTAAGTGAGATAGGATACCTAATATTGGTGAAATTACTGTAGATTGGGGACAAAATCAATTAGAAAATTGAATGTGGAGAATTATCAGTGGTTTGTTGTTTAAATAAAAGGGTGGATTGCAGGAGTCTGTCCTGGGTTTAGGATTATTTAGTATTTCATCTACAATTTGGGCGACAAAACAGCATGCTTATTAAATTCCCTTATGATATGGTGCTAGTAGAGACAGAGAGTACATTGAAGGCCTAGATTAGAATAAAACATAATTTTCATCAAAATCAACTCATAGTTTGAAGGAAATTAACTGCAATTGGATAGGAAAAGCTATGAGTGTCACACTCGGGCTTGTATGACTGGCTGCAGAAGTACAAGAGAGGGAGGAGAGATGCCTTTGGTAGAAGTTCTATAGGACAGGATCTGAGTTATACTGTAGACCATAAACCAAACATAAATCATTGCTGTCATGCTGTTGTGAAAAAAGCAAATATTATACTGGGAAGTATCTGCAGGAGTATGGCCTTCACGATCCATGATTTTTTCCTGCTTTATTTAGCATCTGTAAGACCTCAGCTTTAAGGCTCTATCTGCTTTTGTGTAGTGCAGTTCAAGTGCTGGAGAAAATCCAAAGGAGAACCGTGATAGTGATCAGAGGTCCAGGAAATGTGACCTATGAAGAGAGAGAAACTTAATTTTCTTCTAAGATAAAGAAGCAAGTAATAGAGGGGACGTGACAATGGTGTGCAACTGCATAAAAACCAGAGGGAGCATGCAGGAGAGGTTGTGGGAATGTCATCACTGGATCTCTTACAGAAAAGTTAAACATCAGGAAAAATACAGGAAGAGTAGGTCCTACCTTGAGATAGAAAAAGGAGCAATATAAATGTATCGGTTTATCCATGGTTCTCTGAAAGTGAGTATGGCATGTTCAGGAAATTCAGAATGAGTTAAATAATAAAGGAATCAAAGGTATGGGGAAAGAAGCAAAATTATGAAGACCAAGGGTGTTGAGAGAAAGGCAGGAATGGAAATGGAGTTTTAATGTGTGCCATTATGGCTCTAACTTAGTTGGAGTTTTCCAAGGTCAATCAGGATTTTGCCCTTGTCAATGATTTCTGTAACTCAGGAAACAAAGTGATATTACAGGGTTTTTTATTATTTTTAAAAGAATTACACAGGTCTTATGCTACCACTGCTGAATTCCTTTTCTGTTAACATTATTTGAAACGTAAGTAACCTTTTCTCTCCTGGGTGCATCTGTCCTTCAGACACACACAGGTTCATATTCCTCTTTTTAATAGGTAGAAGATACTCATCTGCCTTCAAAATATTAGTGCTGTGTGTAGGAAGAAGCGTGACACATTTTGCTTTTTCTTAATATTCTGCCATAAGTAATTGTTATTTTTTATGTTTGTGTTTTAGCTAGATCTAAAAGCTGCATTGTCCCAATCTTTCATTTAGTTTTTCTGACTCTGTAAGTCTTCATGGATCACATAGGAGCTAGCTTCTAATCACTGTATGTCTCCAAGCAGCAAGATGAATGGGGAGCACCTGACAAAGCCAACGGGAAAAGATATGGGAATGGGGCAAACCCACATGTTCTCCCTCAGAATTACTTTGGTGTACTTATCTTCAGGTCAGAATGAGGTGTTTTTCCCAGTCTAGGGCTCTTTGTCAGGAACCCTCTCCTGCTGCTTGCTGAGACTGTGACAGTCTTTTGTTTTAGCAGATTCTAAAAGGGATTAGAGGATTGCATAGGCACCAGGTCTGTAAGTATAGGCAGAAGGAAGTGGTCTGGGAAGTCTCTTTTAATATTGTTAATACAGAGCTAGTGGAGCTGAGGGAGTGTAAGGTTCGTGTGTAACAGAAGTGGCTTGGATGACAGGCTCTTCTACTGTTGCTTCCGTCACAAATTGAATCCCCTGCTGAAAGGACCACAGGGTGTCCCAGCAAGGTATTTCTTAGACTCTTGTGCCTCACTGTCCTTCAAAACTCCAGGAAGACCCTACTTGTTTCCTGTGTTTCCCCAGTACACCAGTTGCAGAATAGGTGAAGCAGTCACTGGCCGTGGCAGAGGTGATCTGAATCTCAGTATCTGTATTCACTGCAAATAGCAAGGACACAAAGGTGGGCTTTCTACAGCCCAGCAGCAGAGATCTGTAGCTAAAGAGTCAATAGCTAAGGTACTACTGAATAAAGATATATATATATATATATATGTACATGTGCAAACATTCAATCTTACTAGGTCCTAAAGCTCCTGCATCTGTTTATCCCAGTTGTCTCAGGTGGCTTGGGGTGGTGGTTCTGCTCTGAGGACAGCTACAAGCACAGGACCTCCATGAGAAATAAGCATGTTCCCTGGAAAAGCCTGGGGACTACTGCATTACGTGGAAGCTTCACAGAGAGAGAGGATCTCAGTCATGCCTAATTGTTTGGCATTTTAGTTTTTAAAAAACCTTTGGACTGACTCATTGGAGGTTGAACCTCCTAGTTCACACAGGTAAAATAACAGGCATCATTATGTACTGCTGATAAATCAAGGAAGCGGTGATGTAAGATGGGTATATCCAGGGAACTAATAATATTTTATTTTGAGAAAAAAACCCTTTACGTCTGACAGGTCTTGCTAAAGGCTCAGTTTGAAAATTTAATTTTTGCATATTTAAATATTACAGGGGGGAAAGTAATGTTGAGTGTTGATATTATTTGCTCTGCAATTCTCATCACAGCTCTGACTTACACTTTGACTATGAGCAAGGACAGAAAAAAAGAGGATCTCTAATCCAAGGAGAATAATATTTTAAAAACGCTCCTAAATTCTGTTTTCAGAAGTGATTCAGGCACTTAGGAATCTACACTTCATTGAATTTCAACTTACTTTTCAAAGCAGGATAGAGATGGGTAATCTTTGAATGGATTGCAAACAGTGGGAGTGAGTTCCTGCAGTCTCTTTTAAAGGCAAGTGTAGTTTGGAAGATTTTTATTTGCCATCCAATTCCAAACTGACATTTGCAGTACAATAAAATCAGAGAGAGTGGTAGACTGCAGATGAGCCTAACTGAAGGCTCTAAACCACCAAAATCAATGATGTAAAACAAAAAGAATGAGTGGTCAATACTGTCTATCTACCTGTGTTTTACTATTTGACAGTTTCGTTCCAGCCACTGCAAGACAAGTGGTCCTTACAGGGAAATGCAATGGGAGAAGCTGGAAGACACTTCTAGCTTCTCAGGGGTCTTTCACAGAGAAAGCGAAACCCAGATAGAAAGATAAGCAGAAACTAGCAGAAGTGATAAACTAAATAGGGTGTGGAGTAGGCAGGGTATTAAAATGCTGTGAGCTGAAGGATCAGGATTTTTTAACTGTGGGTCTCTATCACATTATCTTTTCCAAATTAAAAAGTGCATGAGAAGGGGAAACAGTTGCAAGTGAGAATCAACACAGAGGCAGCATCAGAAATACAGAGACAGACTTTTCCAGGGATGAGGACAGGAAGAAAGTGATGAACTTTTACCTAAAGCTGGTTGTATTGAGATGGAACAAAAACTCCAGCAAACTAAAAAGCAGGAGGAGAAGGGAACCTGGAAAGAAGAAGGAGAGTTTATGGGAAAGTCAAGAGGAGAGGAACTCGAGGCTGAAAAGTTAGTGTTAGAAACATGTAAGTGAAAATGATTGACATATAATTCAGGGAAACAGTCAATCCTTATCTACCTTCACCGGGATTTAAATACGTCACTTACACGTGTTTGTAGGTGCCCTTCCTGTATACTGTCACTGTTGCCTATTCATTTGATAAACTGAACTGCCACAAGTTTTCTAAAATTTTACCAACACCATATTAATGAAGCCAGAAGATACATATCTGTCTCACTTACAAACATGCCAGCTTGTCAGACTGTTATTACAGCAACCAGCATGAAACCCTGCTGCTTTTTAGGAGATGTGTTTGCAGTACAGATCTGCAGCAACTCTGGACATGACAGCAGAAGCAACAGCACATACTCCTGTAACTTCTGTTTGAGTGAAGCCTGAGCAAAGCATTTGTTTGTTTTCCTCCCTGACTTTGATTTTTTTTTTTTTTTGCCTGATTTTATTCAATACAATGCTTTACACACAAAGGGGTCAGCTAGAGGGGTTTTAGTGGGCTGACCCTCAGTGCTGAATAGCAAAGAAAAATTAACTTCAAAGCCCAGTACATTCCAATTAAAAAAATTAAGAAAGGGATACAAAGAGTTCACTAAGGTCATGAACTAAGAGGGGGAGAAAACCAGCTAAGTGAACAATACTTTGTGTTTTCAGTTTCTAGATAAATCCAAAGTGTAGGTAAATTAGGGTTTTATAAGCTGTGTCCTTAATTATGCAGAAATCATTTTTACACAGTCTGAGTAGTTTAGAGCAGCATTACATGATGCAAGTCTCCATCTGAGTGATTGGCTTAAATCCAGATGATTATATGAGACACACAACCTTACATATCATAACTAAATAAGGTTTACAATGTAATTCTTAGAGAATAGGAAAAAATGTTATTTATTTTATGTGTGTAAGAACTGAGGAAATGAGGGTATATTGCTTGTGGATGTACAGTGATTCAGGCAAGAGTCTTGAATGGAAATGAATAGTAGTGACTGCTTTACCCTCCTCTTCCAGTCACTAAGCAGCTCTGCCTCTCTCAAATGCTATGTAGTATCTTCAAACAAGTCCCAGTTTTGAATATTTTAATGGGACTTTCAAAGAAATTTGCACAAGTTAAACATTCATAAGCCAAAGAAATTAAAAGACTCTGTTAGCTTTGAAATTCCAGCTCTCACTCCTTAAGGTAGCAGTTGTGTCATTCTTTTAAAATGCTAAAGGGGAGTTTGTGAATCTCGGTATCACACCAGGCTATTTGAACCACTTGTTCTTCTCCATTTCTACCCACAAAAGTAGGATCATGGATGTTAGATATCTTTTGAGAAGACCTTTCATTAGCCCTGTATATTTTGTATTGCATTAGTACTGGAGTTTTGCTTTTGTTTTTCTTCCTGGTATTGGATCTTTAATATTACCCATCTCATTGCTTGAGTGACATGGGAAATATCTCTTCCGATGCAAATGAAAACAGGAAAGATAATAGCTTGTACTGCAAGGGAAATATTTAATGATTGAGAGTCTCTCCCAGATTAGGTTTGTGGTTTATTGGTGGGTGCAATGCAGACTGGCATATCTGAGTTAATACTATTCACAGTGCCTTGTGCTGCTGTATTAGTAATTTGGAGATGCCAGCTCTCCTGTAGATGAAAGGTGGGTCTATATACGTGGTATGTGCATTTATGTTTAGTTCAGTAAGAACATCAGTGCACTGCATTTTGTTTTAGCTTTTTAACAGCAGTAATAGAGAAACCTCAAATATAACAGACCCTTCGCTTGCTGGGCCAGCAACACTGCTCTTGGAAGCACTATTTGCCTGAAGAAGGACACAGAAGGGAAGACTTAACTCCTGTAGGAGCAAAAGAAAAGGGATGAATAGAGACATGAATTTCCTGCAAACCAGGAAAGGCTCCTAGGTAGTCTTTATTTTAAGGAATTAGTCATTGGCAAGCTGGTGCACGTGCTGTGTGAGGCAAAAGATTTGGTGAGGGAACTGCTGTCATAAATGTGTTACTGGTCAAAAGCTCCAGTGGAAAAATTGAATGGAGCAGGAGGAGGCAATAACTATGGACCCTCTGAAGGAGCACATGAAGGCTGCGCTGTGGGAAGAAGCAGCATGCCTACCTGCATAAGTTCCACATTTATGTGCTTCTCATTTTCTGTGCATGCAGCTGCCATTTATGACACCGATGCATCTTGCTTATGAGACAACCTTTGAGGCACTGTGTTCTAACTTTGTAACCTACCTGCACTAAATACTGCTAAATCAGGCCTCTTGCAAAAGAGAAGAAACTGCACACAGATAGCTAACAAGTTCTGCAGGCGGTTCACAGGTCAGCCTTGGCATCATATTGTCCATGTTTCATCTTGCTGTTTGGTGCAACTTTATTTTCTGTTTTCCTCTTCCCTGTAAAATATTTAAGGGACTTTTTCTCTTCAAGCAGGTTGAACACTATAATATCATTTCTGTTCATGGACCAGTGAACACTCCAGCTTGTCAGTATTCAAATTACTATCAAACTGTTTAGTACCTGTCTAATTAAAACAGAACTCACTTGCTGATCTCTTCATGCTAAAGCAAATTAAATCCTAATAGGAAAAGTGATATATCACTTAGATCAAAAGAAAATGAATAACTATAACATAACCACCTCTTTTCTACTTTTTTCTTTTTCTAGAAGTGGGGGAGGAGAATGGCAGGCAATTCCTGTTTTCAGATAAAAACATATGTACTGTCGCAACCTTCTTACGATTCCCTGTACTAGTAAAATGCCTGCCTTTTACTGTAGCAAGATGGAAATTTCCATCGCTAAAGAGAAACATAATTTCAGGGGTGAAGCATTGAGGGGGAACAGAAGATGGCAAATAGAGGAAGAGAGCATATGGAAAGGGAACATAGCCTTAGAATGCTTGGAATTGAATGTGGAGCTTTTGCAATTGCTTTGTTGACTAAGGAGGGCTAGTGCTCTGTGGAAGTCCCCAGTCCTTTTGTTTAGTTCCATTAAATTGTTCAAGTATCCTAGGGGAAGGAGTTGTCGCAGTCTGTCTGATACTCTTGGGTTATTGATAAAAATAGAATAGAGAATATCTCCTTGTTTCCAGTCTATTTGCATAGCTCTTCCTAGAGCAGAATGGTCTGTTCTTCTTCCGTCAACAAAGAGACCACTTGTCTTGGTGTATTGACTTGTTCTATGAGGCCTTCAATTCTTTTCCCTTCTTTTTACTCTTTTTTTAATTTTTTTTTTTATTCCCTTTCCCTGACCCTTCCTCTCACTGAGCTGTAGCACACTTGCCTCTGGCTAGGAATATTAATGAGCATTTCTTTTCAAGAGCTTATGCAGATTCCACTCTGTGAATCAGCTGGCAAGAGGTGCTGTCCAAGTAACTTACCCAGAGTAGTGCCCAGGGGCAGAGCCTATGAGTGCATGGCATGTCTCATTCCCTGGCCTGAGAATAAAAGGTCAAAGAGTCGACTTTGAATGTGGGGTGCCTTGTATGCAGTGGATGGCTCAGACAGAGCCCTTCATACAACAAAGGTTATTTAAATAACTCTAATGGCTTCTAAAAATGTAAATTTGCATCAAGACAGAACTGAGTGGCTCAGGTGGTTCATTATTAACTGCCTTTTTCTTTTGCTGGTTCAGAGTCTGAAAAGACACAGAACATTAAAACTGTCTGACTGGGGTTCACTAGCAGACATGAAATTAATTTAGTTGGCTAAATGAGAGTGCATATTCCAGTAGAAGACTCTTGACTGCATTGGATGCTTCCATTATAGATAGACAGGCCCAGTCAATGAAAGTTTCAATGAAAATTTAGCTGACTCATTTGCAGTGCTGCATCCAGCTTTGGGGTCCCCAGTACAGGAAAGATATTGTGATGTTGGAGTGAGTACAGAGGTGGCACCAATGTATTTAAGGGGTGCAGCACCTCTCCTATGAGGAAAGGCTGAGAAAATTGAGGTTTTTCAGCCCAGAGAAGACAAGGCTTCAGGGTGATGTAATTGCAGCCTTCCAGTACCTGAAGGGAGCCTACAAGAAAGATGGAGAGAGACTGTTTACAGGGGCCTGGAGTGACAGGACAAGGGGGAATGGCTTCAAATTGACAGAGAGCAGGTTTAGACCAGATATTAGAAATAAGTTCTTTCCTGTGAGGGTGATGAGGCTCTGGAACAGGTTGCCCAGCAAAACTGTGGATGTCCCATCCCTGGAAGTGTTGGATGGAGCTCTGACAATGAAGAAGATGTCCATGCTCACAACAGTGGTATTGGAACTAGATGATCTTTAAGGTTGCTTCCAGCACAGGTCATTTAATGACTTCTACTAGTCTGTTACCTCAAACCCTACACTGAAACAAGAAAATATCAAACTTCTGGTGCTCAACATGTTAACTTTCCCAATTCACAAACATGAGTAATTGTTAAAAAACTGGCGTTGTTTGGAAGAGAGAAAAGAGAACTCCCTCAAACTTTTGTAGCTCAATTCTGGAGCTACTGCTGTCTGTGTGGATGACCACTCACCAGATGCATTTGCATAAAACTACTTGACCTAAAGCTCTTTGTGCTTTTACAGTTAGCAGATATTCTTCAGTTCATGACATAAATCCTCTGTTAACAGAAATGCCTCTCTGCTTCTTTCCACTGTTTCTCCATCAGTCTATGAACTTGTAGCAGAGTTTCTTTTACTGGGAACATTTCTTCTGGAGTTCCTTCCTGCGCTTTGTGGTTGCTGCTTCCCTCACCTACTTGCGATAATGACTTTAGGACTGGATTATAGGGTCATATGGGCATCAGACTTTGCTGGGATGAGTATCTGAATGGATAACCTTTTAGTTGTTTTTCCTTGTAGAGCAATCCTTGGCACGTTACTTATATTCTCTTGTGTTTCTACGTTCCTAAAATGGGGAAAAGTTTTCTCTGCACAGAATGTTGGAGTGCTTTGCTGGAATTTTCAAGATGTTATTGCCATCCTTAAATTTTGGAAATTATAAAACTATTCTCTTCATTATTTTAATAAAACTTACCAACCAGCCTGAACAGACACTGCTTTTGAAATATTAAATATTTCAAAACATTCAATAGCAATCTTGTGTGTGGCAGATAAGGTTTTTAAATGCCTTTAGTGTTGGTTTAATATTTTATTTTTCTGACTTTTATGTTAGCTTAGCTCTGCTCCCACAAAGAACTGATTACACTAAGGAAAAAGTGTTCTTGGATTATAGCTATAGTAGAAGTTACAGCTAAATTTGTAAGCAAAGTGACTTAAAAACATGTTCAGCGCAGCATGTAACTTGAGATGCGTACTGGAGAGGTAAAGATTAAATACAATAGTAGGTAGAATATGGGAGAAATATCTTCTCTGTAACTAGTCCTTGTCAGAGCTGATTTTGTTCTTGCCACATTTGAAAACCTTAATCTTCCTTCTCTGTTTTCAAGATATAGTTTTCCAAGGAAAATAGTTTCTTTACTCCTATCTCGGATTCTTCAGTTTGATTCAGTTACTTCTTGTGGAGTGACCAGAGCATCTCAACTCATAGGCACTTTTGTAGGTGTTACAGAGTTTAGCTATCAGCATAAAATACCCAAACGGAATTACTTTACAAATATTTCTTAGCATGATGTAAATTTGCTGTAACTAATTGTGAGACTTGAGTCTCTAAAGTTACTGTTACTTTCTTCTGTTTTGCTGAAAAGCAGTAACAGGAAAACTGATCCCTGTGATGTCTGGTAACATTTAGATGTTGTATTTTGTTTTGATTCACAACCTAATGCCAATTAATGTCAGTTGAATCACGAAAGTTAGAGATGGAAAACACCTATTAGATAATGGCAGGGCATGACTGTTCCCTCAATGAATTCTCAAGTGCTTTGTCTCATCTAGTTTTAAATTACTCAAGCAATTGAGATGTCTCTGGGGAGGCTATTCCACAGCCTAATGTATCTTGCCATTAAGAAATATTTCCTCTGATTCAGGCTAAACTTTTCCTTTGTTTGTTTTTATCATATTGCTTCTAGTTCACCCCTTACTGTTACTAAACTACTCCCATTCCTCTCACCTATTTAATCTTTTCAGACTTCAGTTCATAAATAAACACACCCATCCTTGTTTATTACATGCCCATATTCCCACCTATGTTTCTTTCCTTTCATGTCACCTCATAACACAGATCATCCCTTTCTGGGACCTCTTTCTGATGTCAGGTCCCCCAAACTGAAATGACTGCTGCATGAGCAGACTCCTCAGTGCCCTGCATAGATACAAACTCTCACGGTTTGTGGTGAGATGCCATTTTGACTGACACTGCCATTTTTTGCTCTCTTATTGCTGCTGAATATTGGCTCTGTCCCACCCACCAGTGGTCATATGCTTAAGGACCCTGATGCATTGTTGTTGGAAATATGTGAGGAACAATAGATGTTTTAGAGTTTTTGTGGAGGAAGTAAAGTTGGCAACTCAAACTTTACAGCTGAGGCAAGGAACATGATAGCTCCTTCCTCTGAAAAATCTCAAGACATTTAAAAGATCAGTTGTGGAAGATTTCAAATGATTTCATGGAAGAATTAAGCATTTGATAGTCTTATGTAGCTGATAAAATAATTGTGTAGAGATGTCTGCCAATGTTTGCAGAGATACTGCAAATATTAGGTGGCTGATTGTTGGTACACTGAATTTGAATCAGTTGTCTTGATCTGGACACTCAGAAGTACTGTGAAGTTCATTTGCCTAAAACCATTCGAGATGAGAAGCAGGATTCAGTGCCAGATTAACCCTAAACTGCCTATATTGTGCAACAGACAGAGATAACAAACCTGTTTCCACAACTGAAAGGCAGCCTCTCTGCAACCCAGTGTGGCTACACTTGTGTGACAAAGTAGCTGCAGCATGCATGGGCCTCTGCTCTGCTCATCTCTTTCTTCAGAGTGCTGTGAGCAACGAGGCTGGTGGAGGGTATGGATCATAAGCCCTATGAGGAACAGTTGAGGGAGTTAGAGTTGTTTAGCCTGGAGAAAAGGAGGCTCAGAGGTGACCTTATCGCTCTCTACAGCTTCCTGAAAGGAGGCTGCAGTCAGGTGGGGGTTGGTCTCTTCCACCTGGCAGCAACTGACAGAACGAGAGGACACAGTCTCAAGCTGCATCAAGGGAGGTATAGGTTAGATATTAGGAAGAAGTTTTTTACAGAAAGAGTAATAAAGTTTTGGAACGGACTGCCCAGGGAGGTGGTGGAGTCACCATCCCTGGATGTGTTTAAAAAAAGGCTGGACGTGGCACTTGGTGACATAGTCTAGTCTAGTTGAGGTTCTAGGGTAAGGGTTGGACTCGATGATCTTGGAGGTCTCTTCCAACCTAGTGATTCTGTGATTCTGTTATGCAGGAACCAGCCACTTCACCACCCAAGGCTTCACCAAGCTCTCCTTCTCCCTCTTGTCCCCAGCTGGTGGATATACACCTTTGAATCCTTAATATTAACTGTTTAAAGTGCAACCAACCTCCAGATTCGGGGCTGGAATCCTGAACCAGTTATCTCCGCAATTAAAAGAGACTCCGGTCAGCCCCTGAGGCGACAGTTAAAGCTGAACAGCAGGTTAGGGCTAATTTTTATTAATCTTCTCTTTCATGTTTTTTTTAATGAAGGATAAATGTTTGTGAGTCATATTTCTTTGTTCCTTAGATCTCAGAGAAGATTAATCCTTAGCTGACTGGGCGAGGGCAGGGGGGGCTTGGGGGAAAATCTTCAAGGATAAAAAAGGAGTAATAGAAATAGTCTGGAAAAAGAACTTTCTCCTGATAAGGAGTGTTGTTTTGTCCTACCTTTTCTTTTTCTGTCTTATTTTTTGCAAGTCCTCCTGTCTGAGTAAGCAAGATTCTTCTGGTTACAGGCTTCACACTGTCCTTAAACTAGTAAAACTGGTTAAATGCCTTTATGTATCATGTGCTAGTCTTTCTACCTTTTAAGTCTACAAAGCTCCTCAAAGTTAATGAAGAAATGACTGTATGTTTAGAAAATGGAACTCTAGTGTTTTTTTCTGTTTCTCTAACTTTTACTACTAACAGAAGGTACTTAAAGTGTTACTAAGGAGCTGTGATAGAGGAACTTGTCTTTTCTGACCAGCTGGACAAGGAAATTTTGCTTTGAGACTGGGGACAGGAAAGAGTGGGTAAAGAGTATGAAATCGTTTCACTTTTTGTCTTTTTGTTCTCTAACTAGGGCTTAGAAATGGTCTGGAAAGTGTGTTCACAGCATGAGATGAATACTAGGGTCGAATGGTTACAGTTCACTTGATGAAAGGAGAGAAAATTATTGCTCATTTATTTAAATCTCTATCTGAAGGCAGGTACCATTCCAACCCTTGTGACAAATATAATGCTTTACTTTTATTCCCTCAGTTAATTTAGGAAGTTTGTCTCTTGAGTCTCAACAATAGCAACTTCAGCTAAATGCAAAATTAATCAAGAATTGGGGTAGGCTCAAATAAAGTGAATGAGCTCTGGATAAATAGCTCCACTTCTTTTGTGTGTCCTAAACCTAAAAACACGTCTAGCCCCTATAGATTTGCTTGTTGCTAGTTGCTGTGTTTCAAAATTAAAGGGTCTTAAATTATGTTCATTGGCCTGGTTTTGGATTCAGGCAGGTGTGATTGCTTGCAGTGTTGTTAACTTCAATAATGTAGTGTAAATGGAGAAAGAAGCCACTTCTCTGCCTGCTCATGGGTTGCACTTCACCTACTCCGTGTGCTGTGTGGAGACCAGATCTAAATTCTGCATCAAGACCTTCTTTTCCTGTGTCACCCTGGGGAATCCTGTGATAAAATGGGAATTCTGTAGCAGCTAGAAATAAATTCAGGTTCAGTTCCTTTTTACTGAATTAAATATGTACATGAATAATACAATCCGTGAAGTAAACCTTGTAGTTTACATTATCAAATGTGATTTTTTAAGCGTGCTCCCTATATTTTCAACATGCCATGAGAATTTGTCCTGATAACGTATGCCTGCACTGTAAAACTTTTCAGCAGAAAAACTTCACAGGATACACTTTAGAGCCATTATATACAGTTTGTGAACTAATTTGCCTTCTCAATACATGTCATAGAATCATAGAAAGGATTGAATTGGAACGGACATTGAAGATCATCTTGTTCTAACTCCCCTCTTGCGGGCAGAGATGCCTTCCTCTAGGCCGAGTTGCTCAGAGCTCCATTCAACATGACCTTGAACACAGACAGGAATGCTGCATCCACAGCTTCTCTGTGCAACCCGTTCTAAAGTCTCACCACCCTTGCAGGAGAGAATTTTTTCCCAATATCTAAACAAGACCTACTCTGCTTCAGCTTGAATCCCTTCCCCGTTGCCCTATCATTCCAGGCCCCTGTAAACTGTCTCTCTCCATCCTTCTTGCTCCATTCAGCTACTGGAAGGCTGCAATTAGGGCACTCTTCTCTTCCTGACTGAACAAACAAAATTCTCTCAGCCTTTCCTCTTAGGAGAGGTGCTCCTTCCCTCTAGTCAACTTGATGTCCCTCCTCTGAACTCACTCCAACACATCTAGGTCCTTCCTGTGGTGTGCCTACAGGGTGCACAAACCAGGGTGCAGCAAACCAGGTGGAGTCTCACCAGGGTGGAGCAGAGCAGCAGAATCTTGCTTTGGAAGCAGCCCAGGACATAACTGGAAACTGACAAAACCTGAATGTTCCCACTGCAATGTTTGATCCTGCATCTTGAACGAATGGTTTTCTAATTGTTCTTGAAGGTGAAAACACTTAATGCTGATACTTAAATAGCCATAGTTCACTTCTAGCCCTCATGGCATCTTTATTTTGCAATTATTTCAGAGGCTGTTGATGCAGTGCTATGCAGTATGATAAGTGATACCATGCAGACCCCAATTCAGGGTAGACCTTGATCCCAGGAATGATCCATGCATAAACTCATTTCCTACAGAAAGTGGGAAAGAGAAGCAATGAGAAAGTGTGATTTGTCCACAGCTGCTGCAGTAGAGCTGACTGTGCAGAGGTGGTGGTTTCAGATGCTTTCAATGCGCAGCAGAGACATATCCTTTCTTGGATGATTGTTCCTCCCCACCCATATCCTTTCTTTTTAAGAACAGGTGTTGTATTTCACAACTACTTTGTTAGGGATAATTCTAGAACATGTTTTGCAATGTAAATTGCAAAATATGTAGGAATATGCTTAAAACTTTCAAAGTATCTCTATTTCCTAGTGGAAAAGATATTTAATAGCTGCTGAGCCTAGTGGGTGGCCATGTAATTAATGAAATAACTCCACGATTTTATAATAGAGCCTATCATTTTCTTTCTGGTTAATAAGAAAATGATTGGGCTTACAAAAAAATTCAGCTGGAGACCTCTGGAGCTGAAAGCACAATTTTGAATCCTCCTTTAATGTAAGTATGAGTTTCAATGAAACACAAAAGTAGAATACGTCAATCCCAGAAATACAGTCAATGTTTTGCCTTGATCTTTTGTAACACTAGACCGATGTCATTCTTGTTCTAATTCTTATGCCAGGGCAAATTATCCATTTAGGTTTCATTGTTCTATGTTTTCTAGTATCTTGGAAACCTAGAAATGTCCTATCAAGGCAGATGCCATTGTTCAACATTTTCAATGTGAATATTAAGTTTTATGGTGGACATGATGCTTATGTAAAGAAATCAGCCTCTTTATGTTGCCACTTTAAATTTGTTTAATAATTAGATAAAGATTTAGAGAATGAATTCAGATGGAGCGTTGTACACTCAAACAGAACTGAGGAAGAGAATATTGTTTGGTGTCTACATCAGGGCACAGGTATCAAACTAGGGATGCCTGAGGTCCTACCCTGGTGTTACCACAAGTCACTGGCTCTGTACTTATAAACATTTTAAGCAGAAGAAATCTTTATTACTGGAGGCAAATCCATCCTTCGTCTTAGTGGGTGGAACTTCCTATGATTTCAGGGAGGGTGCCCACTGCCTACACATGGATGCATTTACTCCTTGGGGAGGAATTTCTGGCCCAGAGTTTTCAAAGTGGGTGTTTAACAGAGCCTTGTATAACATTTTTACACTTGATTCCCAGTATGAAAGATGATACTAGGCAATGGTACTGGCAGGACTTGCTTACACAGATGCTATTGGTAGTTTAGATAAACAGTAACACCTAGGATGCCAGATGTTGTGATTCATCCCTAGTGCTTGCCAAACTGTAATTCATATTACATTAGAGGCTACTGGTTATTTGTTTTTCAGCCCACTAGAAGTCTAATTGACTATTTCTCCACCTTCTTTTCCCTTCTCCCTCCACTCTTTCTTCCTTTCTCTAATTTACTTTTCTTTCACCTGCATTAATATTCATTTTGGCCTGAAGCACGAAGAAATCCCATTGGTCACCCAGGGGTCAGGTAGCCCAGGCCAGAGCATCCTACTTTTACTTAATGGTTAGTGATGGTATCCAAATAATTTCTCATTTTCCTGTTGAGAGGTGGGTGAGGGGAAAAAATGAAAACCTTTGCCAAGAAGCTCTCTGTGGTGGATAGTAAAATAAGTCAGGTAGCAGATGTCCAATCCAAACTTTGGTGGGTAATTAGCTGATTCAATATCCAAAAGAAGCAGGTAATTGTTGTGATTTGTGAATCCTCTGCCAGGGCAGATAGTTTACAGCTTGCAGATATTTCTCTAATGAGGGAGGATATCGTGAGCTCTGAGCAGTAAAACACTGTTTTCTTAGTATTCAAAGAGAATGGCTGGTTTTTTTTTTCTTTAGGGATGTTCTTGGCATAGACTGTTCTTGTTCTTTTCTTTGTTATTTCTTGGAAGTGTTCTGAAAACTATTGATGCAGTATGCAAATTCAATGCAGGAAATGTAACGTTATATAAGTGTAATTACCCTTTTATTCAAAAGTGTTTTTATTCGTCCCTGCATAGTTTAGTCCTTAAAAAAAGAGGGAGAGAGAAAAGGATGAAGTTTAAATATAATCAGATATTTTTCTCAGAAAAAAAGTCACAGGAAGATGCTGTAAAGATGAGACCATAAAAAGAAATTGAGGAATTAGAGAAACACCGATAAAACCAAAACCATGGATAGCACTGGAAAGGCACAGAATGGGACTGTTTCAGGAAAAAAAAAAGTGTGCCTAGCTCTTGCCATTCTAGGAGAACTAGACACGGAAAGAAGAGAATGGAAAATAAGAGCACAGCTCTAAAGCCATCTCTCCTCCCTTCTTTTTAGTGTCATTTCATAAGTGGTAGGGGAAGAGGGAGAAATGAGGGGAAGGGGGCCAGGAATCCTAGCAACCAAAATACTACGGATGCAAACACCTCAGAAATGTGCAACTGTTAGCAAAAGTTTTAAGAGGGTAGGCTCAGTACTTCTGTTCCTGAATAGAGCAGTGTATGCCCACGACAGCATCACCAGTCAAGTTTCCTCCACTTTCTAAAGTAGAAAGCTATTATTGTTGTCATGTTTCCAATATTTTAATGTACAGAAGTGCCTATGCAATGTTGGGGAATTAAAAAAAAAATCAACAAAAGGATATTGCTTGGGTGTAGTTAGCTTGGAGAAATAGCTGGAGCACTGAAATAGAGAGAGAAACAGTGTTTTGTATCAGTCATTAGTATTTGAGTTCTTTTTCATACTATATCAGTAACTCCACTGAAGTCAATGGACTTTCTGTGGTGTAAGAGATTAAATTTCCTTTTCTGTTCATTGTCTTTGTTCAGTTTGCCCCATTTTTTGCTGTCTGTCTCACACATGCCCTTCCCTATGGAATTACTTCTTCATTCTCATTTTTTTTTCTTTTTCTCTCTGCATTTTCCAGCTGGTATCTCTGTTCTTCATTACCAACACAACTGTCAGGGAGCTGTTGCTTCCCTCCATTCACTGACAGGAGGAATATTTTATGGCAGAACCCAAAACTGGCCAAACAACGAGCCCAATAATGAGATCATCACAATCATATTACCAGTGACAGTGAGTGTGCCAGTTACCTGAAGTGGTGGACTTCGAAGAAAATTATTGAGCCATAATCAGCCACTTCATCAAAACTTAACACATTCGGCCCCTAAAATTTCCTTACAAGGGTCAGTGCTTTCGGAACGGGACAATAACATATCACTGAATATAACCATGCAGAAGGAGCTGATCTGTACATGCAGTGAAAATGGAAACTGTAATTGTTGTTTGCTTTGAACTGGGATCCAACTGCGCTCCTATAAGTGAAGCGATGATAGCAGATTTACATGCAAGTCATTCCAGTTCAGTGTGAATGTTGATTTACTGAGGCTAATAAGAGTTCAGCAGATTGTAACAAAAAATAATGGAAGAAATTTCTCCTGGAATGACGAAATTGAAATCTGCTCTAAGCTTTTTAAGGTCATGTAAGCAATGTTTGCCATACTGATAAGCCACTCACATAATCTTTCAATCTGAATCCTAAAATTCCTTCTAGAACCCAAGTCCTATTTTACTCATAACACTGTTTTGATATTCTCTAATTGCATAAAGCTACTTCAGGCATGACAAATATTAATCCACACATTTAATGCAAGCCACCTCTTTTTTTACCTGGCACAAGATATGTTATTAAGAATATGGTGCAGTAGTATTTGATTATCTCTCAAAAGATGAATGATCCAAAGAAAAGGAAGAATAGCCTTAGCTGAAATGATCTTCTGCCCTCCAGACTGATATAATCAAAAATTTTACCAAAAGCTAATTTTAGGAAAGTTGCGTTCAAGAACAAAGTGATGGTATTATTAGAATCTGTGTGTTCTCCTTGCTTTCCTGCCCCCTGTTCAGAAGATTCTCTATGTCACTCAGGGAAGGTTAAAAAAATTGCTGTCTTTTGCCTAAACCAACAGCAAAATGACAATATTATAAGAAAGAAACATTGTAGACAATGTTAAAGTCTGACAGGACTAAAGAGAAGGAGGTAGACTGCAAACAGACGAAACCCAGGTGTGGATTTAGACTCAGCCATACTTCTGTCTTGTAACACACTCATTGATAAAAACCTCAGCTTTTCACTTTGTTCTGGGTGGCTGGGAGAGAGAAGTTGTAAATTAGCTGCAGCACAATTGACATCTTGAAGGCACAATGCCTCCCAAATTGGTTTGCTTGCTGGGAGCTGTGAAATACCTGCAGCTT
This sequence comes from Serilophus lunatus, assembly GCA_013399895.1. NCBI lineage: Eukaryota > Metazoa > Chordata > Aves > Passeriformes > Eurylaimidae > Serilophus > Serilophus lunatus. Next base: position 1,049,185 of record VXBA01004606.1, on the reverse strand, counting down.
TTAATTGAACCCTAGATTCTGGAAAACAATTTTGAGAAAGCAAATGTAAAATTTTTGGTTCCTTTTGGATTTTCATAATGCAGAAAATGAGAATAAAGAAGTTCTGGGTAACTAGAAGGTCTGCAGAATTAAAAGTTTAAAATAAGGGGAGAAAAAGAATTATTTGCGGGAGTTTATATTATTTTTTTCTCCCCAAACTGAATTCCTACATTACTAGCATTCTATTTGTAAAATAGCTTTCAAACTTTGATCTTCTACAACATGCTCAGGGTATCAGCAGGATGGATTTGCTCAAGTGCAGGTAGAAGAAAGCTTGCCAGTTTTGTATCATGAGGAGTTGAGTAGAAAATGGGTGTTGGGCTGGGGGAGTGAGTCAATAAACCCTATATTATTAAACTTTTCCAGCACAATTCAAGGCTGTGGGAGGAAGACAAAGCACCAGGAAAGAGCTGCTGCTCCTCTAACTTACCTGTGGAGGAAGAACTACATTTTTCAAACAGCTTTCTTGGCTCCCTGGTCATCACTACCCTCAAAACACGTATCAAAAACCAAGACAAAACTGTACTAATGTAATTTTCTTTGTTACAAGAATGGATTTTGCATATTAAACTGCTTGTATATCCATAACTAAGTTCTAGCACAGTTTCTAAAACACTGTCTTCCTCATGTAGATCAAACTTTTGAAGCTGTAGTGCAGCTGATAGATATTTCTATGTACACAGTTGTTACAAGCATGATGAGCATGATTACTGCTTGGATACACTGTTTGCATTTTCCAGCGCTATGTGTAGGATTTACAAAGCCCAGACTATCTCATGCCTAGCCAAAGTCCAAATAAACTTTGGTTTCTCTCTCCCTGAAGAGGAAACTTTGACAATAGAAGAAACAATTGCTTAGAAACAGTATACACTTTCTAAAAGATGTGCTGGCCTATGAAAGAATATATTTTTAAAGTTTATATTGTTTTTACAACGATATTTTATGCAAGCCGTCGTCTAATGGAAATAATGACCTCAGGGACATGTGTTTATCTTGGGTTTAGCCCATTTAAAATACATTTAGCCTCTAACTTTTCCTTAGGCCAAAACCACATCAAATGGGCCAAAGATGGAATAAACACACACACACACTCCTGAGGTCATTATCACTTCATTGTAGTTTTGCAGAAGAAAAGGAAAACAAAGTCTGTCTCTTTGTGTTGCTTTTGGGACTCAGCATGTCCAAATGATGGTGTATACACCATCTCATAAATGTTTTCTTTTTAGCAATGTGCTTTGCTTCTTCTTTTTTTTTTTTCCCTGCCACTTATTAATTGTAGAATCTTTTCTGTTAATACTTTAATCTTTAAAACATTGAAAAGCTGGAATTGTAGAAATTAGAGCTGTAGTTGCCAGAGTGCAGTATTAGTAACTGGCATTCTCCATAAAGAGTCACAAGTGGAAATATTTTAAGAAGAGTTAGCATAGAGAATCTACTCCAATCATGAACCACGTCCTGGAATAATGGATCAGTAAGTCATAAATGAGGTTTTGCTTGTGAAAGAGCAAGTGAACTTCGTGCCCTAATGCTACTGGAGTTACTGACCAGTACAATATACATAGACATATGCTATAAAAAAAGTGTGCTTCTGCAAAAAAATGGTGGTGGCAAACAAACTCTGCCAACTTACTGTGTGGAAAGGCTTACTTTTTTTTCTTCAGCTGTGTTTTAACATGAACATTATATAGCTTACTTCTGTCATGTTCTGATGTAGTCACTGTGGACTACAAGTGATAAGAAAATTTTATTCATCTATTCAGAAGCCTCCGTTTTGCTTCATAGGCTTTAGTTAGAATGGGGGAGAAAAAAGATTTCTCTGAAGTATGCAACTTAATAACAAAATGCCTAATATTTGTTCTGCTGAAAATCATTGGCAATTTTAAAAATGTATTTAATAGTGAGGATTTCATCTTAAATCCAAATGGTTCTTGGACTCAATGTTGTAAAATAGAAGCTTGTGGAAAACTTCAGACCTTGTCTGTGCAAAGCCATCCAGAATAAGCTGAATTTCAATAGACTTCAATGGAAATGAATTTCAGAAATGCTAGGCTTAAGCACACAGTCTAGGTGATTGGTACCTAAATGATACCTGCATATATTTAAGTGATTTTTTTTTTGTTTTGGATGTTTCAAAACGGAAATAACATGGTTTAAATTATGGGAACAGGATGTGATCCTGGTAGATGCGCTTTCAGGGCAAAGGATGAGGATGTGTTGTGTGCAAATGTATGTTAAAGGGAGCTATTGGCACTCACGGTTAAGGCAAAGTGAGGATATCCAAAAGTCTGTGCTGAAGAGGTCAGTAGGTTACTGATTCATATACAGGTCTGCCCAGCAGCTGCTGGGAGGTGGGGAGATCTCCACAGGAAGACCTTAGGAGCAGCACAGAGTGCTCTGAAACCAGAGTCCCTGCAAGGCTGCACCTACTGTAGCTTTGATGAAACACACACCAGTAGCAAATATGCCAGTTGGTTTCTCCTACTAGTAGCTGCTTAACAGAAAAGAAGGCATTCAGAGGGACAAGATTTTATTAATAGAGATGCCCAAAACATATGTCTGTCCTTGCCTGCACATGCAGAAATAGCTGTTATTCTTTTTAATTGCCTTCACAAGGCTATGGTGGATTTCAGGCATTCTGGGCTTGAATACTCTCTCTGGATGTTTTAGACTTGCGTTGCTGTAGCTTCAGGTCGGCTGTCTGTCAGCTCAACCACCGAAGAAATCAGTGGCCATTAAAACAATTCTTAGAGAGCAAATGCCCTCGCTGGTCAGTGGCTCTAATTTCACGTGAAATCGTATACATCGAGATGCTGGCAATGTGCAATATATGATATATAGGGTACAAACAGCTAAGGCTGTTTGAGTTACAAGGCTTTCCTGGAAGGGGGAAAGGCTTACCTCCAAGCAGACTTTTCCCTTTCAAATACCAGGCAGTATTGGATAGTAGTGGGTTTATATGGCAATGTTTTGGTTGTGTTTGCAAATCCATAGTGTTGGTATCACAGTTTCACCCATAGAGAAGATTCCCATTTGATTAGAAAAGAAGTAATATCTGACAAATGATACCATTTGTTTGTAAAGTGTCGTACCTAGGCATATAGCAGAGCAAAACATATGTAACTTGAGTCTCCCACCTGCCAAATGTGGAAGGTGAGGAAATAATTGTGTCTGTGAGTGAAAACAGTGTATGTGGGTGGAAACCTACTACTATGCTCTCCATCCTTCTGTTTCTGCCCCTTGCTTGACCACGGGTCTCGACATCTGCCTCCTTCCCCCATTCCCTCTGCAAGGCCCCCTGTGCCAGATTTGCCAAGGGCTAGAAGAGGGCGGTGGTCAGTCAGGTGGAAAGGGGAATATTCTCCTTGAGCGCAGGAGGAGGGAGAGAGAGACCATGAGGTACAGATGCAGCCAGGGAGGGAAACTGGGGACTCGGCCTGCAGAGCGTATTGGAGCTGTGGGAGGGTTTGAAAATGTCTTTACACATTGGACTCATTTTCATTTCCAAAATTCAGTGTTTCTGGCAGCACTTATTTTTAGTTTGAGGTTCTATTTAACAGTTTTCGAGATTGGACAGCGTAGTAATTTAGCAGCCCTTATGTGAAGGAAAGAAGACTGCAGCTTCTGCACCACTTTTAATATTTGTTTACCATTTCAATTTTGTAGCAGGCCGACAGTTAAATGTTCTGTTTGCTGTCATTTTGACACCTTCCCTTTATTTGCTTATTTTTAATCTGTGAAAGCATAATACTTAGTACTTGCTACTTAGAAGCTGGGGATTAGAGTTGACTTTTTCTTTGAGAGTGTGTTTGATTGTACCTGAAACATGGGTGAAAAAAATGGGCTGGAGATAACTGGATAGCTTCCCTTCCAGAGAGGTGACCAGTTGGTATTTTCTTACTTTTAGCTAAAATATGTTTCAAGAACTTTTCCTCCAGCACTTTAAGTTTCTCTAGTTTAAAAGAAAAAGGTGATTAGGAATTACTGTTATGCTGTAATTAAAGGTTTTGCAAAAACATACGTAGATAAATAAACTGTTTTGTTCTAAAATAATTGTTTTGGTTTTGAGAACTCTTCATTGTCTCAAGTCTGATACATTGTTTACACAGAACCAACATCATATTTTCACCACATATCAATACAGATGTGAATCTCGATCCAAATGGTTAAAAGTATTCACAAGCTATAGAGCTCAGTGTGGTTTTGGTTACACAGTTCCAAATGAGACCAGGTAATCTTTAGAAGTAGAAAATTAATTTTTTCATGACTTTTTAGAATTCAAAGTTCAAATTCCAAAGTATGAAGCTCACTAAAAAAGGCATGCTGAGGAAAATATTTACACAGTTCCTTGGAATGATCAAAAAGCAAAATTATGCAGAACTGTGTTTGTGAAAAGCTGACGATAGGATCTTAAAAGGCTACCAGATAAAATTCCCCTACAGTACTGGAAAACACAGAAGATCTTATTTTTCATTATTTGGTTCTTTTTTTTTTTTTTTTCTCTTGACATATGTTTTCCCATGGAAGTCATTCCTATGTTTTTGCTTTTTTTTTGATTTCTTATAGCAGCTCACCTATGGGCCATATCTGACTTCTCTGAGTGAATCTCCCTTATGCTCAAGCAACGCTACAACCTACATCCCCCATATGTGAACAAATGAGTGTGAGAAGAGTAGCAGGATCTACTGGATGTAAGGTCTAGCAGGATCATGGTACTTGATAATAGGCTTAGATCAGTGCATATCAGCTGTCTTGTATACAGGATTTAACCACAGCTGCAATATCATTAGGTACCAAACCAAATTTCAAATCTTGCATGGAAAGCTCATTAGGGTGACAAAGTCAGTTTTTGATAACTAAAAATAAATTGTCACCTACTTCCCAGGGAAAGTCTCTACTGATGTACAGAAAAGAATGATTCTCTGTGAAAGGAAGACAGAAGTTACTTTTATTTTTATGATTTTATGAAAATGAATTTCATTGTTACATGATCTTCCACAGGGCATTCTACAGCTTAACAGCAAAATCAGTGGCACTTTCAATCTTCTATCCAAGATTCACTTGGGCATTTAGTTGTGTGGCCAGTGTAGAGTCAATTGGATCTGAATAGTTGCCACTTTGAAAATTTACCCTGTCTTGTTTTAAACTATGCTGTCTCATTACACAGAAATGAAGAGGATTTTTGTGATACCTTATTGAGATAGCAGATGTGGAGTTTTGTGTATTTTTGTTTTTACTGCATTTTCTTTTGATTAGCTGCCTATTTCTTGTTAAGTAATAATAGGAAAACATTTCTTCAGGGTTTCTTTCAGCTCCAGTGTTCTCTGTGAAAATACAAGAGGGACAATTTTAAAGATCTGTCCTCTGAAACTGTTATCTCTTTGATTAACATTCAAAATTCTGCTGCTTGTTTTATCAAATTAATGTAACTTTGAAGAAAGGAAAAAGGCAATACTGATTTGTAATAATAGATTTTAATTAGGATGAGTGTTTGAGTCTCAGGAGTCTGTCCCATGTGCGTTTTCAGATCTCTCATCCTCCCAGCGTCAGAACTCTAATTACCACCCATACAGATCAACTTGTATTTTGAAGATATCAGAAAATACATCATGAAAGATTCTTCTTTTTAATTGCATTCTTATACCCCCTGCTATATGGTTTTTATTGCCATCAATATGCCTCTGGTGCCGTTTCTGTGGTTTTACTTCCTTTGTTGTAGGTGAGCCTGTCAGGTTATGTTTGGAAGAGGATCTATGTTTAAAGCCTCAATCTGTTCTCCTTCAACTTCTAGCAGAATTTATATTGTTGGACTTCCTGTGCAATATCTGGCACATCTGAGGCGTTGGATCAGTATAATCCAGCCTCAGCAGCAACAGGAGAACCATCTCAGGGTATGGGACTCACTGCAAGCTCCCTGAACTCCTCACCCATGACTGTTCCCACCTCCCAAGGCAGCATGGACAGCTCTCATGGCAGCAAGTGCCAAGATCCTTGTCTCTAGCTTGCCATGGTCAGTGCATCCGTGAGGATTAGAAAATAGGGATTATGATGATCCTCAGTAAGGAAGCCTCATCATGGGTCCAAGGGGCCTGTCCCACATCAGATGGGTTGAGGGTCTGTCAGAGTGTTTTTCTGTCTGTGCAGACAATAATTTTAGGAAGTACAAAAGAGTTTCTTGAGACGTTAGTAGATATTTTGCACCCTGAACAAATGCTCCAGGCGAAAGTTTGTGTTCCTTCATCTTTTCCCTTTCCCATTCAGTGATGGGCTCAGCATTGCGGCACACCGTGAGACCTTTCCCCACTGACTATAGAAATTTAATTATTGATGGCTTTTGGTTGATCCCTGAATGGAGTCTGGGTGAAAAAGGATTTGGAATGAAACTAATCCCTTCACATGCCAAAGCAGGGACATCCCAAAAATCCTATTCAAGTCTCAGTATCTGGTATCAGCCCCATGTTCCTGCCTCACATGTCCACTATGCCTGTCAGAGAAGGCAGTGTTGGAGTGTGCAGCTCTCCACTTCTGCTTGTGTGGTGCCATTTAGTGTGTCATTCCCTCACATAGAATGAGTTTGCTTCAGAGCTAAGCAGGCAAATTGTTTAAGTTCTTGAGAGATTTTTGGCTCTGCATATGGTTCTGTAAAGTCCATCTACTGACACTACAGTGACTGCATTCATTTTGTTATACTCCTCCTGCATTCCAGATCCATTGATAATGAGGCTCATTAGAAGGAGACACTTGTTATTTAACAGCCTTCACCTGAGGTCCAAAAGCTGAGATGACAAGGGATGATATCTATCAGATGTTCACACTGCCAACTGTCATTAATTTTGGAGCTGAGTGAGATGAATTGAGATAAAGTTCGAGATAGACTTCTCTTAGTAAGAGTTTCAGCAGGCTCAGAAGGGTTGAGCCTACACTAATCCACATTTATTTTCATCAGCACAGGATAGAAAATTGACAATGCTGGATGAACTCTTAATTTCTTTTTTAAAGGCAGATAAGGATGTATGAAAGAAATGATATTATTGGCTTAATTGGATCATCTTGGGGCTATCATCAGTAAAATGTGATGGCAACAAGGAGTACTACACTGCCTACACTACAGCCCTACCAGGCTGTACAACAGGGACATAGCCACCTTCACCAACCCCTATTTGCCAAGGGCTAAAATGACTATGGATTCAGTACTCCCAATTTTTTTTCCTGTTTAGAAACTCTTAAAATATTGCTAACATTCATTTTCTGGAAGTCAGTTGTCTTTCAGGACTCTTAAATTGAATCTGAGAAAAGCCAAAAAATATTGTTAAACTATTAGCAGCTAGGAAAACTTGAGTGCAGATTTTTTTTTTATTCCTTTAGTTTCAACAGTCACAAAGATACCTGAAAACTCTTGGACCATATTATTGATCCACTTAGTAGGAAACAAGACAGTGTACGTGTAAGAGAAAAAAGTTTTTTAAATGTAGAATTTTATGATGAATATTTAGATATTATATGTATTATCAACACCTTAAGAAATACAATGAGAGTAGTTCACTTTTCAGCATGTTTTTTTTCAGGATTTATTTTTCCTTTTAAAACTGATGTTGGTGAAATGGTCATATCTAAAAATTTGGAAGTATTTCAATTGCAGGCTTGATGAAAAAAATTTTTTTTGCTTCTGGAAAGTCAATTAAAGAACAATATTCTCAAAGGTGTCAAATTTTTTTGTACAAAAAATTGCTGTGTGCTCTTTCCTGGATAATCATCTCCAGAGAGGAAGGTGGTGGTCATTTGGTATGTGTTGTGCCTTGCTATTCAATCCTCTGTAACAGTCCTGACAGCTTGCAAATATCTACAGACCATCCAAAAAGGAGAAACATGAAAATATAATAGAAAACAGATTTAGAAAAGACAGTATTGATATTTTGTTACTTAAGACAGGCAAAGGTCTTTATTTCATAGCACTTATATATAACCTAATTAACTCAAATTCACAGTTTACAATACTTCTCAGTAGTTTCATTTCCCAGAATTTATATCTGAATATATTTCTCAGATCCAGGGACCATTTAATGCTCCCTGAAAGAAACATGGGCTTTGCTAACCATTTGTCTAGCCCTCAGAAAACTCCTTAGAAAAAATAGTCATCTGTCTTCCTTCAACATATGTTTTGTTTTTCTCAGCTTTAGTCTGGTAACCAGAACTAGATCAGTTCAATGTATTTAATTCCTCATGTTGAAAATCGTGTGGTGGGAGATCCTTTTTCAATGCAGAGAACATAAAATATTATGGTTTTCTTAGGTTATTTCTAGCAGTCAATTAAAAGTACTTAAGAAGTGGCCTATAAAGTTTTAATTTACTTATTGCATATAGAAATGTTGCAAATCTTTAATTTGCTTTGATTTTCTGACAGTCTACAATTTCTTTAACGATATCACAGAACTGCCATGATTGTTAGATGCCTTTTGATTTATACTGAGTTTTTCTTTCTCTCTGGATTGGTACAGTTGTCAGAACATTTTTTTTTTTTTTTTTTTTTTAACTGGGATTTTCAGATCCAGCATTTTCTGGATTTTTCTTCCTGTAACTTTGGTTAACAGGGCATCACGATTTGGTGCTGTGGTGATGGCAGATATTTCAGCTGTCCTACCTGGCCCTTAGCAAGAAAACCACACTTTAACCTTTTAAGTGGTTGCAACCATTAAGGGTTTCTTGTTTGCAGTACTTTTTTCATAGTCTGCTAAAAAGATAGAGGAGTATGGAAAGAAATTGTTCATTCAAGTTGAGAACACTGAAAGATCAGAGTGAGTCGGGTAAAGTGTTACTTTTCACTGAAAGAAGGAATTTATAAATCTTGTTCTAAAAGAAAAGATTGTAGGAAGGACAGGAAATGGCAAGAGATTTGAATCTTGAGATAATGTTGTAAGGGGAGATTTAAAAAAAAAAAGGATAAAATATCACAGGCAAAGAATTGTAATAAGAGTGTCTAATCTGAATTTTGGATTTGGCATGGTATAATCATTTTTATATTGACTGGCAGGAGAAATTCACGTATTAATTTTTTGAACTTTTTCATTTCCACTGGTAACTAGAAAAGGTCAGTGATCACAATGCTTTTCTTCAGAAATATGTAATTTCATTATCTGCATATGCTGAACTGCGTGGGACAAAATTGTAAAGTTACGTGTGACTTTCTCACCATGTGTTTTCATTCTGTAAAATAATCTAGATATGATCTTCTTAGAGGATCTATGAAAATTCACAATCATTGAACTTTTGTCATTATGTGCAATTTCAAATTTTTATAAGTTTGTCATTTGGATTTCCACATATCATTTGCCAGTAGGATAATTCCATACTATACTAGCTTATCTGAAGTCTACATTTGGCACATAGAGGAAGACTTCAGTGGACTTTCCATAACTTTTGGTATGCTCATGAGAACTGTGGAAAAATATACCAATGAATAAAGACATAATACAGTGTTAAATAGACAAACACACACACATATATATACGATTTTTAGGTATGATACTGACTTTCTACCTGGAGAATGTTGTACGGATTTCCTTATCTGGCTTCTCAAAGGAGCAGTTTTTCATAAGTAGGATTATCCAAGTCATTTATGGGACTGAGAATGCAGAATTGCTCAATATAACTTGAAATATTGGTGGACTCCAGAGGCAATCATTTGTGTGCACTTTCAGCCAATGTGGAAGAGAGGCGCTTTAAATTCTTGATTTTGGAGGAAGTCAAAGGCTCTAGCTAGCGTGGAAACTTGTGTTCAGGAAACATTAATTAAAATTCCCTAGGTGAAAATTACAGGATGGACATTGCAAGTGTCCATGCCATCTTGCTGTCCAAGCCAAACTTCTTTCATTTATGTCTGTTTTAAGGGGAAATAATTTACTTCACGCCAAATTTGACTAGAGATTCACTACTATGAACTACTCAGATTTCATGCTTTGAGCTGCCAGGCTAGTTTCATTTTGTAAATATCAGTGAAGAAACAACTTGAGGGATGAAGCCTCTCTCCCATGAGGAACGGCTGATATAATTGGGATTGTTCAGCCTGGAAAACAGAAGGCTTCAGGGTGACCTAAATTGCGGTCTTCCAGTACCTACCAGAAAGATGAAGAGAGACTATGTACGAGGGCCTGGAGTGGCAAGACAAGGGGGAATGGTTGCAAACTCATAGAGAGAAGGTTTAGATTAGATGTTAGGAAGAAGTTCTTTCGTGTGTAGCAGGTGAGGCACTGGAATAGGTTAACCAGAGAAGCTGTGGCTATCCCATCCCTTACAGTGTTCAGATCCAGGTTGGATTGGGCTCTGAGCAAACTGGTCTAGTGCAAAGTGTCCCTGCCCAAGGCAGGGGGCTTGGAACTGGACGATATTTAAGGTCTCTTTCAACCGAGGCAATTCTATGATACGAGCTACAACAAGCACTTTAAAGGTGCTCAACACATTTTTTTTTTCTCTAGGGACAAGCCTCTGATGCAGGAAGCAGCCAGGAAGGTCAGAGGGGTCCAAAATGGAGAAAGGGAAGAATTTTAATATCTAAGGAAGGAGGAGTATCCCAAGCAGGCTTTAGTGGATGCTGAAGAAATGGAGGACTGAAATTGGAGAAGAGGAGAATACAGCCTCCTCACGATGCCTCAGAGCCTGTGTTTGCTGACAGGACTGCTTTGTTAGGTCTGTACATTGTGGCAAAATATTCCATCATTTTCATTGAGTGCATGCATGACTTGATGAACCCTTACAATTTTGTCACTTTATTACAGTGTTTTCTGGATTAAGTCTTAAAAGAACTTTCAAATGAGGCACACAAATTCTACACTTTCCAGCAAGAATTTCCTGGGCAGGTATGTGTTATTTTAATAAATGAAAGAATGAAGTCTTGATTCTTTTGAGACATTTCTGAAATCTTCAGTAGGTTTCCAGAAAGTTGATGTGTATGTCAAATTCCTGAAGTTAAGAGGTATGATAAATACTAGATAAAATTGAATATCTATGATAAGGCAACACATGTGCTTCATCAAATATTTCAGAAAGAAATGCTAATACACACTGCACTTGATTCTACTCAATTTTTCATTCTCCTGCTAACAAAAAGTAAATGCATTATTTTTTTATCTATTGATCTTCCTTTTAAAAGTATCTTTCTGTCTTCAACAATATTTGTTGGGCCTTTTGCATTTTTCGTTGAATACAATAAAAAATCCCTTGCTACATTTAACTGAAGGAGCCAAAACCAAGCATTGAAGTCAAGAGAATGATGGAAAAGATATATTTTCTCCTAATATGTTGTTAGTTTTTTTCTGTTATCTGATTTGACCGTACTGATAGTGCCCATTTATGGATGTACTTGTTAAGTAAGAAGATAGTCATAATTTTAGAGTCTTTATAAGAGGTAGAAACAGCTGTCCTTCAGATTTAAGCAATTTTATCTGTGTTGCTTCAGAATTTGAAATGTACCATCAAATTCCAGTGCATTGATTTCAAAGTTCTCATATTGGTAAGAAAACTTTATATTTCTTGGTGTTACTTTGTTTTGTGACTTTCAGGGGAAGTTTAGAAGATGGATGTTTTACAAAATCAGAGGTGGAGTGAAGAGCTCCTGGTATTAAGTGAAGTGCCTCAGTCTGGCTCTCTTTTTTGTACAGTGTAAGATACTACACAGATGGTACTGGCCACTGTCCAAACTGGCTGTTGCTTGAGTCCCTCTGGCAGATGCTGACTGGGTATCTCCAGGATAGTATTCTTTCATTCTCTTTTTCACATTCTGTGTCTTTTTCCACAGTTGAACTGCTTTCTAGCAGAGCATGTCCAATATAATTATTTTCATTGTTTATGACATGCCTAAACTTTAACTTTGATAGGGTGTTTCATCTTTTGGAGGGTCTTATGTAAATCCAGTGGCTTTACTTGGCAAATCTCACTGCCAAGAAGATGACTATATGTCACTACTTACCCACAGACCACTTCCTTTTATATAAAATATCTGAAGAGCATCTCTGAAACTTAGCTATGTAAGGAACTGTGATATGGCAAGAGAATTCCATGAATTTCCTGCAGTGCTGGAGCTGAATTTTATAAACAGTAGTTTTTGACTTCCAAGATTTTAAAGAACTTGTTTTTAGACATTTTGGTAATTTCTGACTACATTATATTTTTGCTTCCTAGACTAATTAGTAAAGATAATTTGGAGCTTTGGAATTTAGATTCTGTTTGGCAAAAAATAACCAACAAGTGACATGGAGTCAGTGTATTTTCTTAGCATAATTGCCATATATTTAAAGTGTAGGGAAGAGTCTGATCCTCTGAACAGAAGCAGCACATTCAGCTCACAGATGGTTTTCTTTTTGCCAATGCCTCAGGCTAAGCATCTTTTCCTTATCCTACCAGACCTCTGCTGCCTATCTTGCCTTGCTTTCTCTCCACAATCCATGCAGGCCATGTGAAAAAAACAGTGTACTAGGTGACTGTTCACATAGCAGTGTTTGCAGCTTGGGAAACCCAATTAGATTTTTATTCCCTCCAATTCATTCCCAGCATCAAGAATTTACCTGCTTATTGATTTACCTTCTTATTCATATAGGCCTTCAATTCACTCTGCTGCCAAGGCGACCTCAAAGTGCAAAAATTGTTTTATATGAATATTCATTACTTTAAGAAAGAAAGGGGACAGTTGGCACATTCAAGAGCATTTGACTTGTTGCCAGTGTTTTTGCCTATGTGACTTTTTGACCTGCAAACCAACACAGCATTAGTTGTTTTGAAATAAAAATATCTCCATTCCAGAAAGCTCTTGGCTTTGTATCTTGATTTTATTTATGGTTTTATACTAACTTGGACTGCTTTACTCTTGTAACTTGGGAATTAATTTGTTTGTTTCATTGTAAAATGTCTAAGATAGTAGATAAGTGACAGATAAATATTATTATTATAGATCTTTGTGTATTTTTTAGTGCAAGCTTGAACTTGCATTTGACAAAGAACGTTTTGTTCTACCCTTTTACGCTGTTTGTTGGTGTTTTCCATATATAGAATTTTACAAGACCAGTTAACTCCTAGTTATAGTGCCAATATTAGTGAGCTGTAAGAGTACTGGCAGTCAAAGATAACTTAGGGTGAGATAGCTTAGATGAAATTAATCTTCCAGAATTTGAAGTGGATTTTGCTTGAAGTTCAGAAGAATGCATGGTAGCAGTTTTCATTAGTAGATAAGAAAGACCATCAGAACCTTATATCCCCATGTATGTAAGATCTGAATTCTTGTTTTATTAGTTATTTCTGGATTTTTTTCAGGCCTTTCCCTAAAATAGGACACTGTACCCCTACCCAATCTCTTAGTAGTCTTTGGCTAACCACTATTTACTACCATTGCGGGCAAGTGGCCAGGGAAGATGTGGAAATGCCTGGTCTGTGGGGGACACCTTGTGAGCCTCCAAGGGGCAGCTTGTCCCCCAGTACAGCTCCCCAGTGCTCCCTGGAGATCAGATACAAAGATGGGTCAGAGCATGAATTGGTAAAAATCTCATGAAGTTTTGAGACAGAATTTTGCCAAATTGAACGTTAATTGCACCAGCAGTGGTGGATGTCCCCAGTTAGCATCACTTGTTACCCTGTGGTGTTCCAGTGCCCCAAAGTTAAAGTGTCAACTTTGGCAGGGGATATGTAGATGAATTTTCAAATAGAGTCTCATCAAAATGTAGCAATTCCTTTGTAATTCCTGGAAACTATGTGAGCAAACCCCAAATCCAGCCTGGTTTTCACTTTCGTTAGCTTGGAAAAGTTTTCAAGGTTGAATTTGCTAAAAATAGTGACACCTTACATTACCTGGAACTAATTCATGCTGTTCATTTTACTAGTAACCAGGGGAGAGATACGAGGAAGTTATTGCCCCTCTGTTACACAATAATTCAGTGCAACTAGAAAACCTGTTATTAGGAGATAATTTTAGTTTACCGTTGAGGTTACACGGCAATAAATGGCTCCTTGCTGTATCCTCAGAGTTTACCCAGCACATTTATGAGGCTATTTATTGCCCAGTGTACTTAGAACCAAGCTAAATTATCACTATGTTATCAAATCTACATTTTAAAAAACCCCTTTTCATTCATTCTTTCCTTTATTTGTTTTATATCTCTTTCCTCACCAGATATAGTAAAGAGCTTACTTCCTCTGTGTTGCTTTTTCAAATAGAATCAGAGAAAATCACATTCAAAGGGCAAAATATTTTGCAAGTTAATTGCTGATGGATTGTGTTAGTTCCTTGATTTTAATTGGTTAAAGTTTTGTAAGTTTTTTTTTCCCTTGGGGGAAAAAATGTCCTTTTGCTACAATCAATTTTGTTAAAAGGATAATTAATTGCTCTTGTATGTAAAGTGAAGTGGTTCACTTACTCTTTTGGATCACAACCAACTTATAAAATCCTATTTATATAAAAATTGTCCAAACTTAAGATTCCCTTATGATAGTGGAAAATATTATTCTAACAGTCCACATACCTTTGCTTTCTCTCAAGTAAGATAAACATCAGCACAGTGTATGCAGGGTTAGGATACTTTTAAAATTGCTCTGATGTGAAAAGTTTCTTCTACAGTTCAGAAGATCTTTTCTGTATTTTTTTTGCTTTGTGATATCACCAGATCAGAGTCATGTAAGTGCACTTACGTTTCTGCCTGTATACTACTTACATAGACCATAGTTTTATAATTTCAAATTGCTTGATATCCCACCGATTTGCTCCTTGCTTAAATGCCTTTTATGAAAGCTGCCTGAGATGTATGTACCTAATACATTCAAATGATATCCAAAATATAACTGATTTTGACAATGTTGTGGACAGCATTTGTGGACCCAACTAGCAACTCTGACCTGGCCACAGAGCTGAGTAAAGTCTCTGCCATCCTCTGGGGCTAGAAGAGAGAAGCAGCAGCCAGCAATCTTGTGTTTTAATTGTCCTTTAATTAGTAAAACTGAAGGTCAGGACACCAGGAAAGCTGTACTTGATGAATGTGAGAGTGCTAGTGTCCATGGGAGTCAGAAGTAAAAGAAACTAGAAAGTACATAGTGTTGAACAGGTCCTGTGGCTTTTATTAAACCCTGTTATGGGGTCCAGGCTTTTGGGTCAAGACTTGTTTTCTCCCAGACTGGAATATCAAGGTTGCTTCTGGCAGAGTGCAGCACACCTACTAAATCATGTCCTTGCTGAGGGGCCTCTTTCCAAGACTGCATTTACACTTGCGTGTGGTGTATCCAGCACTGTTGTCTAATTTCTTTCTGTGGTCCTTGAAGGCTACTTATGAAGTGTGATGGGCGCTAAAGCAGTGCCACAGCAGTGTTCCACTGCTCTGCCAGTAATGTAATGTAATGACAAAACTGTCAGGGGCTTGTGGGGTCACAGTAGTCATGGTGCTGGTTTCATGCTCTGCTCTGACTCTGGACTTATGGACTCCTTTGTATCTTCCCACTTCCCTTTACTTTCACTGGCTGTACTCCTGGTCTAGCCCAGCCAGCATCCTCCTCCTTCTTTTCATCAATGTAGTGCTGAGAAGGTCTCTGAGGAGGTCCCTGAGCCTCAGGCAGTGGAAGAAAAATCTTGCTGGTCTGACCTGGCAGGTTCTGGGCACCAGGGAAATGAGAAATCCTAGCAGCCACAATTGGAAGAAACTCTAGAAGGGTTAGTCTGTCCCTACCAATGTCTCATGATCTACTGTATGAGTGGGGCTCAAAATAAGAATCCTGATATCTTGTTCTCTTCCTTGCACTTCTGTAGTGTTTCCTAAAGTGTTGTTATTGTGAAAAATTAATTTGGGATCAGCTGTCACTAGTCCTAACCTGTTATTTAGGACTATCCAAAACACAAACACCTTTTTTATGAAGGCAAAAATATTATGCTGGCTTTTAATTTAATTTTTTTCCCTCCACTTTCACTTGGGAGGAAAAAAAAATTTCCTTCTCCTAAATCTGTTCACATCTGTAAGTGATTGCAGCAGAGCTGCAGCTGAAGCCCAGCTACCTTATAAACCTTCAACCTGTTTTAAAGCTTTTGGCTGACTCAGATGATGCTGATCTTGACTTCCACAATATATCTCTGACATCCAGTAAGTACTAGAAACTCATTTGTAAAAATAGGCCCTTTTAAAAAATCTAGTATTTAAATAATGTTATTTATAATTACATATCAAGTGGAAACAAGAATAAGGCACAGGCTTTCTGCTGCTTTTATCCAAAAAATAGGGGGGTCCGATGATGGGGTACATCCATAACATATACTCATTTTCCAGATGCTGTCTAATTTGTCACTCATGGTTACAGTTGCTTTCTGTTTGGCTCATTTTTTCAGGTAAGCTCACAGTGACTTGAATTTAGTGAGTTTGTATTTCTAGTTTGTTGACTGTGACAAGTGCAACGATAAACAGATGTGATTCAATTTTGAGCATCACTGATACACCACTGGGAAATGTTCCTAATGTGAACATGTATTGTGAAATACTGTGTTCAAGTGCCCACAAACTAAACCAATGTGAGCTCTCTGTGTGTGAGCGTGTTCGTGTGCATATATAATAGAGAATAAATGCAAAACACCTCAAGACTGGCGGGTCTTTATTTTAACAGCATTGACCAGCTAATATCAGACACACACTCCACAGAGCTTGTGGAACATACACAGCTTCAATCACAGTTTGTGATTTGGAGGAATGTTTTAGCAATTACACTATCTCATTAGACTGAAATACAAGTTTAGCAACAATTTCCTATTGATGTGAAGAGGAATTCTTTTTTAAGGGAAGTGAAGAAATTCTGTCTTGTAGATGTTCCATTTCATTGTACTCTATTTGTCATGGTTACTAACTTCTAGTCTCCCATTTTGACGACGTCCTGGACAAAAATTATGTCCTCTTAAGCACCTCAAATGTCAGGTGAAGTTGTTTCTCATCTTATAAAGATTGCTGAAAAAAGGATAATGAGGATATTTAAGAAGACGTATTCAAATATTGCTTTAAACTTCTTCATCAAGATCTTCTATATTTTTCCAAAGGGATGTTAAAAATCTTGGGAAAAAAAAAAAATTCTTCTTAGAGAATTTTATGCTTTCACAGTGACATTGTAAAGGGGCAGAAAAACAGTGGCTGTAATCTAGGGAGTAACTTCAGAGCATTGTATATACAAGGACAAGCAGTGATAGAGGTAGGGAATATGACTGAAAAATAGCAAATTTAGGTTAGATATTGGGAAGTGAGGATGGTGAGACACTGGAACAGATTGCCCAGAGAAGCTGTGGATGCCCCATCCCCAAAAGTGTTCAAGGTCAGGCGAGGTGGAGCTCTGAGCAACCTGGTGCAGTGAAAGATATCCCTGCCCATGGCAGGGAGGTTGAAATGAGAGGGCCTTTAAGGTCCCATTAATCCCAAACCACTGTGTGGTTCTATGTGAGATGAGGGTTATTTCCAGAGTTGTTAAAAAAGATTGTTTTGATGCAGAGAGAGATTGTTTTCATATAAGAAATGAGTTTGTGTTTCAGTCGGTTCAGAGATTATTTTCAGGATGGTAGATCACCACTTCCTCAACCTCTTCATGCTGCTAGTCAAGAGTAATGTGGTACTGGCCATTGACTTCTTCAGCACAGGGCTGCCTTCTAAGAGAATGCTTAGCTTGATGCTCAGGTAGTGCTGGGTTACAGTGCAGTTATTGCAGTAGAGATGGGAAATTCTCCATTGGCTCTAAACTGGCATTGGCATAGAAGGAGGAGAAGCCACTTCAGGAGGACTTTGTGCTCCTTCAAAAGTCCAACGTTTATGTTTGGGAGTCATTCCTTTCAAGCACTATGTTATTAGCATGAAAACGCACATGTTATCATGGGTCCTACATGATCCTACTGAAAGAGCAACCTACTAATTGCTTGCAGCAATCCATTGATTTATGTGTTGATTTACAGAAGGAAAAGGAGACAAAAGGTAAAGTCTCTGTACCAGTGCTGCAAAATGTGTCTAGTAGGGTGGCTTTGAGTCCTTTTCTGTGATCATAGGAGATCTTCATCTGCAGCAAGTTGGTGTAATTCTCCTTTTGTCAATTACTTTGTCAAACTTTGCAGGATCCCATAGTTTCTACTTAACAGGAGGTGGTTTTGGTGGGATTCTGGGTATGTAGATCACCCAAAGAGTGAATAAAAACATCTCCAGAATTGTCAGAGAAATGGCAGGCAGGGAAGCTGCTGCAACTGCTGTGTACTTCAATCCTCGTTTCCTTTCTTAAAAAATGGGTGTGATTAAGAAAAAACATAATTGCAAGAAGACTTTCAATAGCCAGCTGTGGCAGGGGAGGCTGCATTTCAGAACACAGGCATGGATTTTTTTTTGTCATGTTCCTGTACTCTGTAATTAAATTTTCATTGAATGCCTGAGTCTGACTATTATAATGTAATCACTTACAGCTCTCGCGTGTAATTCATTAGAACAATAATGAGTTTCAATGAACAGGCTCCCCACCAGTGATGAACTCTGAATGATTTCTACAATAAAAAGTCATTTGGGAAGTTGGCAGATGTAAGACAGACCATGTAATGCTCAAGATCTCTGCACACCTATGTATAAATAATAAATATATCTCAGGGAAATATAAAATGTTGTAGCTTTTTGTGAGGTCATTGGGAGAGGAGCTTCTCTGCATACCAGTGCTTTAAAGCAAGAGCTGCCTCAACACTCAAGTTGTTGCATTTGTGCGTTTATGACTCAATTCTCAATGCCACCGTTTTTGATGGCAAGTTTTCCACCAGCCTTACATCCCATTTAATAGCTTTTCTCCATATTTTCAGATAACAAATTTGGGGTTGGGATCCCACAGCTTTCTAGGTGGGCTGCCTTGCATGCAGCTTCTGCCAGACTCCTGTTGGCTGTTGCCTGGTGTTATGCTTCCTATGGACTTACTGGCCTTCTCAAGGGTACTCTTACCTAGGTTCTACATTTCCACAAATGTCGAGAGATGTGCAGCATTCCAACTGGGCAAGAAGGAGCCAAAAAAATCTGAGTAGCTTGTTCCTACCTTGGGAACATTTTGGAATTTCCAAATTATTCCTGTCTTTGAAGGGGGGGGGGGAGAGAGAGAGAAAATGGAATATTTTTGCTTCAGTGTTTTTCATGAGTTGGGAGTTCCATCTTTATGCAGTCTCTGTGGTTTAATTATTAGTGCCTTGGCAACACAAGCTTAGGAACTGACCAAGAATTAAAACTAAATGAAGAAGCAAATTTCTCAGTCTTGCGACCTTTGATTTTGCCCAAATAATAAAGTATTTTTTGTAAATAGAGGATGCTGCAGAAGATTCTCTTTCCAATGCATTTTTAAAGTTTCTCTGAAAAAAACCCAAAAAGTTGAAAGCATATTTAGATTTTTCTCTGGATAATAGGAGTTTTGTATTCTGCCTTGACTTGATTCCATTAAAATATACCAAATATTAACCACACAATGACAGTCTGGCAGTGCAGAAAGCTATCTTTCCAAGAAAAGTCCTGTCAAACCCTAAGAGCAGATGTTGGTCAAAGGAAACTCTCCATGGTGCTTCCCATCCATATTTGGAGGCAAAATAAATGGTGAATATAAGATGGAATACTGAACCTTTTACGTGGAGCAGCTGGATCAGATCCCTGTGTTAGGATCTGTCCCCAAAAGATTTAGTTCATGTCCCGGATCCAACCCAAACTGGGCATATTTTCTGATTACATTTTCAGTTTAGATATTATTGCATTTTGTCCTGTTAATGACACCTGGCTTTGGGCACAAGATGGTGAACAAGACAGCGAGGGTCTTGCTGATGATCATGTAGAAAAAGGGAACTATGTTACAGACCATGAGATGAAGGACAACAAGCGTTTGAGGCAACTTTTAAACATCTCTCTGTCCTACAAAGAACTGCTGTACTAGTTTGTAGTGTGTGTGTTGGAGCTTTCATTCTACTACTTCCAAAAGGTAAGTTTCTAGAAGTGGTAGTGTTGGCACTTCTGCCAAGCTGGGACATTCCTAATTACATATTCTGACAGATAAAGATGAATTGATCACTGAACTAGATGGTTGCCTAGGTGCAAGCAATCACGATCTAATTTTATTTGTTTTGTGCAAACAGCATTATATTCTTGGTGCTTTGAAAAGGCCAATTTCCCAAAGCGGAAAACAATCATGAACAAAATTGAGTGGGAGGAAAAATTTAAACACAAGAATGTGCATGATAATTAGGAATTGTTTAAGAATGCTTTATTAGATGCCAAAAAAACCCCAGCTCTGCAATCAAGAAAGGTTTCTATGGCTGGAAAAAAAAGTCCTGCTAGAACAGGAGGAGAAGGCAGTTACAAACCCCATCTGAAAACCAAAAATGTCCCATTAAAGCAGCAGTATGTAGCAAGTGAAGTAAAGAAGTTCATCATAGGGAGAATAAACCAACGCAAGCCAACATTTAGGAAATAAAATCAACTGGGAGAAAAAATTAAATGCATCAATAAACATCCTTCTGCACTCAAAAGGGTAAAAAAAAAATCAAGAAAACATTTCTAAAGCACATAAAGAACAAATCAAATCTTAGATTTGGTCAGTGTTGGATATAGATGACAAAGTTTTTCAGTAATATGTATATAAAGATGTAATCAATAAATATTATGTAATTTGAAAGAAGCAGGATTATATTTTAGCATAATACAAAATACTTTCAGCTAATATTTAGAAGATTAAATTGCAGTAGTTAAAGCCAATTATTAAAAAGATTGGCCAAGTGATATCTTGAAGTGAGATTGTGGGCACAGGATTAATCTTTAAAGGTAGGCAAAATGCCAGAGTACTGAAAAAAACCCCCAGTATAGTTCCAAAATGAAAAAAAAATAAATTGGCATACATTGAGCAAGCTAGTTAAAAAATGGAGAAAAGTTGAAGTGGACATTGCTATTAAAAAGTGAAATGATGGGTACCTTATTACTCCCTGTCAGAATGATTATATGTAAAAAAAAGGCTTTCTCAATCATATCTGATGTTCTCTTCATTTTGTTGTGTATTAAGACAATGTAGATGCATTGATTAAAAAAAATTATTGTAAGTATTTGACATAGTTTTGTGAAAAAACATAGCAAACCCCTAAAACAAGTCATATTGAGTTAATTGCATCCATGGTAAATTAATTATTCTTATAAAATTATCTCACTAGGAATTAAAAATTGGTCACCTAAAGAAGGCATTTATGAGGTCTGATTTGATTAGTCGGTATCTTTTTTTCTTGAAAACACAGAACAAGTCTTGTCTGACTTCACTCAGTGAAGTCAAAGTTAGTAAGGGAAGCAGGTCACTTGTTACTCTGAGATCTGGATTGCTTGGGTTAAAAAGCATGTTTAAACATATATTTTAATACTGTTAGATATATGTTCTTCTGGCCTAAAAGTAACATAAACTATGTTTAGAGTTTAAGGATTTGTATGCAGCACAGAACAGCAATAAGAAGTCTTCACAATTAATGAAAATTGGCTAGTATGAATCTCGGGTAAAAAACCCCAAAATTATCTTTACATGTGCCAAAATTGTCCTGTGTGAGCAGGAAAATTAGTGAGCATATTTAAAGAAAACTATGTGAGCTAGAAGACAATAATTGGAAAAAACCTTAAAAGTGGTGTGGAAAGGATAGATATTTCTTAGAAACTTATTTATCCAGGTACTGCTTATCCTGCATTCGCCTTGGAATGTGAATATGGCATTTCCCTGGAAGCAATATGGCATGTGACTGCCAGTAAGGATTCTCCTGCAGCCCGTTTCCTCCCCACTCATAAACATGTAAATTTGCAGTAATAGGGGCTTGATATGACAACAACTCACACACTTCTTTGGTTTTGTTAAAGCCTCATTATCTTACCCAGGTATTAAGTGAATATGTAAATATGTTGACTTCTTTCTGTCCTTTTCTGCTTCAGTCTTTTCCTGTCTTTCAGTTACTCTCATATCCTTTTGAACCTTGGTCTTGCAAGTAAACAAGAAATTCAGGTTGAATTGATGGGGGTATTTGTATGAGAGTCTGTTTCACATGCACTTATTGACATGACTGAGACTTTAAACAACAGAACTTTTAAATACCTGCCCAGTTTTTATCAGGTGCTAAAATCATCCAAACCACCAGGCTGCTGGGCTTACATGCAACGATTGAACATCACACTGGTGGTGCCTTCTAGTTCCTATGAAGTCATGGGGACAAAGATGCTTGTATAAAATTAACTGCATGATTACATGCTTTATTGAACTTAAATTATGATCAGTTAGGGGATGAATTTGTCTTCATTTAAAACGTAGAGTGTCTCATGCATCTTTATGAGTCTGCAGTGCGTTTCCAAGAAGCAGTAATATAGAGAATGTACTGTCTATCTCAGTAGGGTGATGATATGTTTATTAGAGACTGGTCAGATGTGATCTTCATTATTTTAGAAAAATACTGAAGCAGATCATAGGCCTAGGAGTTTCTGATTTATTAAGTGAAGAGAACATTGGAACTTTGCTAAAAAAAGGTCAAGAAGTAAGACAAGTAACAAAAAATCTTCTTGCACTCAATTCTCATAGATATTGTAAACCCAAAGGGTTAGGAACTAAAGCTTCATTTTAGGAATTTTTTCTTTAATTTCTCAGTCAAATAGATCTTTTGATAATGTTCAGAGAGCTTTTAAACTATTTTATTTTCCTTTCAGGTCAATGTAAGTTTTGCCTAGTGGTCAGCTTTCTAAGCTATTGCACTTCCTATTTAAATGTGAACATAAAGATCATTACATTGCATTTGACACGCATCAGGGTTCCCTGATATTCTACCACCAGTTGAGATTTTAAAGTTTTTTGAGCTGTTCAGAGGTTGAAAAGAAACCCAAAGAAACCATTTTATCTAGTTGAATATAACTGATTTTTTTTTGCAGGAAAGGTAAATGAAATATATGTATTTTGCATAATGAAACAGATGACAAACTGGGCAAACTGATCTATTAATGAGCTTCCTGTAAAGCGAGAATACAGAAGAATGAGCAAGGAGCAGAAGGAATCACTCTGATCTTCAAACTTAACAACCACTTCTAATCAAATAGTCTTCTAGGATATGTGAATTCTTTAACCCTCTTGAATTCTCAGCACTATTTGAATTTCAAAAGGCCTGTATGTAAACCTCATTACAAGCAACATATTCAGGTGTGCAATATTATTATTTGGAGAAAAACTTACCCATCAGGTGTGGAAGTACTGCCATTTAGGGTGGCAATTTGCAGTGTTAAGAAAATAATGCAGCCAAGAAGTGATGAGTCTGATCTGGCCACAGCAAGTGCTTTGTTTCATTCCTCCTCTGAGTGTTTATTGTCTTTGTGACAATTCTCCACGATTCACTTTGCTATAAGCTACCTCCAAAAACAGAGTCAAAGAGTTCTGAAATGAAAGGGGGTCTTGCTCATTACTCACATGGGCTTTAGGTCAGGTCTATGTCAAATTAATTTGTAATCCTATCCTTTGGTGTGTGCTTTTATGGAAGCTTCATTAAATGCTGGTGCAGCTTTCTTTGGACTGGTTGTATGTAGCACATGTCTTTCCTCCTGGGACGGAAATTAAAAGCTCTGTCTTAGTAGGGTACATACATGTTCAATGTTTGTCTTTGCAAACATGCTTTTTTTGCAGGGCAGCTGTACCCAGCCTTGCTGTTTGCACTGAAGCCAGTCAGAGCTGCGTGCCAGCTTTGATCCCTCTTGATTTCACGGTGAGCTGCCACTTCAAGAGGAGTTTGATGATAGACATATACTGGTGGTCTTTTCTCTTCTAGGATCTAGGGTGTCAGTTGTTCTGGCAGCCCACTGTGCTCTCTACTGCACATATACTTGGGAAGTGTCAGATGTTGGCACAGAGAACTTAGAAGCGTTTAAATAGCTGTATACACCCACCCCTATGGTGTCCAAGCATCCTCTAGAAAAGAAGACTACCGAGCTGATAAATCTAATCCTCAGCTCCCCTTAGAGGAGTTGTGAGACTTGATATCTGGAAATTGCAGAAAATTACAGAAGTTAAGTCCAAATGCTGTTATTGAAAATAAAGAAACTGGAGAGTTTTTTTTTTTTTTTTTTTTTTTTTTTTTTTTTTTTTTTTTTTTTTAAATTACACAAGCAAATAAAGCATCAAATAATCAAGCCTGGAACAAGGTTAAATAACTTCAAAATACTTCCCATTATGTTGCTGACCAAGCCACTTATCAGTTTATCCACAGATGTAGTAAGTACAATGCAAGAATTAAGACAGGGAGGAAGAAGTCAGGCAATACTGTTTTTTCCCTGCAGCTAAACACTCTGTTGGCTGCCGTTTTCACTCCAAATGTGGCTACAGGAATTCTTCAGGAATACAGTCTGGGTTTATCTAGGATGATATCTGATCTATTTGTTATTGCTTGTATAACTCTGTTTTTAACACCAGCTAGGTCTTCCACACATACATTGCAGCATTTATAGATGTTTGAGATGACCCAAGGCTGTGCTCTTAGACAGTCATGAAAAAGTGACTTATTCAGAGTTGTTCAGAAAGCATAAGCTCCTCTTTCCCATTTTTCTGCAAGTGATGCTGCTGGAGCAGAGAATGAGGCATGATTCTAGTAGGGAGCATGGAATTCTTATTGATCGGGATGCAGGGAAGGGTGGAAAATTGTGGAGGTCAGTGAGAGCAAGGACCAGAGAACCCAATTGTCTTTGTTACACCTGGGTGGTAGTGAAATTTAATTTAAGCATTTTTTCCATTGGAAGAAGAGCTATACAGATTATTCCTTCTATTAGGAAAGAAAAATAATAGTGGAAATGGCAGGATATGTTTGTGAAGCCATCTGCTCTACTGAAGCTTTTATATAGAGTGAGAAGAGGGGGAAATCTTTGGCCATACATCTTCCCAGAATAAGATTCTGAGAATTCTCACAGGAGGCAGAAAGAGCCCCAAAGCACTCCAAAAGCTCATGTTCTGTCCTCTGAGCATCCTGAAATCAAGTTAATGTCTTTCCAATTAAAAACAAACTTCCTACAGAGGATAAATCAAGAGTATCTTTGCTTTCTATACAAACGCATATGTATGTACCCTTTAATTGTATGAACTTAAATGGGGAGTGGCCACATTTTGGATCTGGGTATGTTTCTAAGTTTTTTTAAGATAACACACATTTAATTTTCTTCTTTTATCTTTGATATCATGCTTTCTTTGCAGGTGAATATACACTTGAAATTAGAAGCCATTATTTGACAAAGAGGATGTCACATAAATTATTTGTAGTATAGGCTGACACTTTACTCCACAATATTGTGTAAGCCAGATCCTAGAAAAGCAAGAAGAAAAAAAATTAGTCCTAGTTAATATTTTAATAATTCAGTAGTAAATATTTTATTATTTTTTTCCATGTCATGATGGGGAAGAAGGGGGCTCAGTATCAATTTAAAAGGAAAAAGCTGCCTAGAGAGATGTGGTATTTCAGGTCATTTTTGTTTACTGGTTGCATTCAGAAAATACAAAAAGTTTTGGTTCTTGATCCATTTTCCATTCAGAAAAGTGAGGAGGAATATTAATAGTTTCTTGTATTTAGATTAGTGAGGTTTTTTTTTCTCTAAGAAACAACACTTT
Organism: Serilophus lunatus; assembly: GCA_013399895.1. Classification (NCBI taxonomy): domain Eukaryota; kingdom Metazoa; phylum Chordata; class Aves; order Passeriformes; family Eurylaimidae; genus Serilophus; species Serilophus lunatus. The sequence continues at coordinate 1,023,532 of VXBA01004606.1, read as the reverse complement.
TCCTGAGTGAAGATAAAGAGCAACAGTAGCAACACTAATAACTTTTAGTACTAGGAAACATATAACCAAATATTGATTCTGTTAATAACTCTTTTTTTAATGCATTGCTGACTTGGACAATAGGTGCTCCTTACACTGCAGAGAAATTCTAGCACCTTTTACAAAACGTGGAGAGATGTATTGTTGTTGGATCCAATCCAGGGTTCATATTGGCTTTAGTGCAGATTTGGAGGACTGTTCATGATGAAAATGGGTGTGGTAAAATAGATCGTAATTCACTGAAGTCAGATTGTGTTTAGCCAACAACATGTTAAATGTGATTTTTCCATACCTATTATAGCAATGTATATTGTCCTTATACAAAAGGGAATACGTTTCCTGCTTGGATGTGTTTTAGTGTTTACTTCAGAAAACACACAGTCAACTAAGCAAATTTCAGAAAAGATCAGTTTTTGATTTCCTTTATGTTTTGGTTGTGTGGATCTTTTTTTATGATGTTGTTCTTACGGGTGGATTTTTTAGTTTTCTTTAAACTCTTTTTTTAAACAAAAAATCAATGGGGTTTGGGTTTTTTCCACTGGAATTTTAGATCTGCACAGTTACATACACTCAAATATTCTCATTAGAGAATTATTATTTTTAGAATTATAATGCAAATTGAATCTCAGATTGGTCTGAGCCTCCAGCATAGCTACATATTGAATGAAATGCCTCTACTCGCAGAATGGCATTTGAATATATCTTATGCTTTGTATGTGTTTAATTCTGCACAGGGAAGACCTTGTTGCTTGAGGGTGAAAGGAAATCAATTTTTACAGTGATTCCTGCATTAAAGGCAGATATATCAGAGGTCATTCTTGATCCATATGCTGTCATTGTTTATTCATGGGGGATAAGGTAGTTCTTAAGTTAGGAGAGAAATTTTCCATTAGGACTTAATGCAGCAGCTCAAGACATAAAAGCCTGATGTCTAAGTGCACTCTGGGAAAGTGGGGAATTTAAGTCATTACAGAATCACAGTAAGGTCTTGGGTCCTTTGTCACAATAACTTGGTGTCATCTGAGGTAAAATGGAGAACAATTGTCCAGAGGAAGAACAAAAGAAATGGAACTCTGGTTACCAATCTATACTATTTACACAAAGACCCAACCTTAATGGAAAGTGCAGATGAAGAGCTCTATTTCAGCTCATCCTTTGAACCACAGTGGGTGCAATTTTATTTTTAAAGTCTGGATTTTTCTTTTTTTTTTCCTCTCTCATTCTTTCTTTAGATCTTCTTGTTTTGTTTTCACACTTGCAGGGAAAAAAAAAGCTACAACAATTAATTCCTCTCTATGGGGAATTGCACACGGGTCATAGACCAAGGAATTGTATCGCTACATTATTGCTGAATCTCACCAAAATGCATAAAATAAGTGCTTGAAATGGAAAAAAACAAGGTAGAACACGCTACAAGATTTCTAAAGAAGAAACCTTGTAGCCAGCAGTGACTTTGAAGTTTTACTTCTTTTTTTTTATATATTATTGTTATTATTCCATGCTGATGTGTTGGTGTTCAGAGTCCATGACCTATGTGCAGTCCCTTGAGGATGTCAGAGATCTGAGAGCCATTGTTGTGAATGTGTTCATTAGGTATGAAGAAAAATGTACTGATCCAAATGCAACAGAATATCAAACCTCTCCAGATTTTGTTGCTGCTGTTAAGGACAGAGCAAAATAACAGTCTGGAGCTGGTAAATTTTCTGTCCTTTGTTTCTGCAGCATAAAATTTAATATCTTTCCTAAATTATTTCACTGACAAATTCAGAAATCAGTTGTATTTTTGGGGGTGCAGATGGCAATAGTATTAAAAATATATTTAAATGAAAAAAAAGCCCTACTAAAAGATAATGGCTTTAATCCTACTTTTGCAAAAGTCCATTTCAAAACTACAACTATTTTAGAAAAACACAGACTGGATCTATCTGTTCTTGATGTTAGTAATGACACTTGATAAAAATGCTTTGCAAATATTCAATGTTGTACAGTAGCTTATCCGCAAAAACTTCCTAGAAATAATCATACAGGACAGTTATTGCTATTTTTCTAATTTTCTTGTGGTGCAATTTACCTCACAACTCCCTTTTTGTTAGGCAGGGTATGCACATACAATTATAGACAACATGTATCTCAAAGGACTTGGATTCTAAGTGGCTATGACAAACAGAGGGAGTATGATTATCCCTAGATTGTAGCTATAAATGTGAGATGCAGAGGGAGACAGACTCTCCCATGCAAAACAACTTGTGAGATCTCCACCCACAGTCCTCAGTGATTTTTAGGTACGTGCTCAGTTCACATTGAGATAGATGGAATTTAGGTGTCATTCAAATATTTTGTATGCTTAGGTAACAAATCCGAGAGCTCACAGGGACAGAAAGAAGTGACTGCCCTGTATTTTGTATTTGCCACATAGGCTAACCCAAAGCTCTGTTGGAGTGCCCTGGTTCCCAAACAAGTCATAGTTCTTTGTTTTGGAGTCCTTTCAGCTAATTAAGGGAAATTTCCTTAAATTTTTCAACTATGTGATATGCATCATAAGCACTGATATTTGTATATCTGTCTAGCTCACTGTCTCCTAACTCCTTTGGATGCACGCATTTCTTATGTTGCTCATTAAAAAAATAATCCCAATTACTCAATGTAAACAAACGAAGAGGAAGTGCAGGGCTTCAGTACAATTTACTTGAACAGAAGGTAGGAAACATTAGTATCGATGCATTCTAGGACTTGCTAGCAAAGCACAACTAAATTTAGCAGCCAGAGATATTGATTTGATTAAAAATGGTTTAAGACTTGTAAATGTCACTGGAACTTAGCAAAATGAACATTATTAAATCCTTCTGGTGATGGAGAAAACTAACAAAGGGATTTGCAGTGGTTTCTGTAATTAATTGCTCTGTCATGATTTATATTAACTTACAGTACAACTCCATTAGCTCAGACCTGTCATCTCTGCTCAAGGAACCACCAAGTAATCACTACCACATTAAAGAATAAATTAGTTTTTGGCTTGGAGCCTAGTTGTAGAATGTTTCATTTGCGTCTGCTGTAGACATATGTACCTAATAAAGTTGGGAAGAATGAGTTAAAGTACGTATATATCAATGTCAGCTGACTGTATTTTAGAGATTATATGATCAGCATTGTTCATTAGGCCTAATGAATCATTTAATTTCTGTTGCTTGCCTCCTGTTTTGGTGAACACCTTTTGATGAACTATGAAGCAGGAGCAAAAAAGGTAGGTCTCCTGAGATCCTCCTTCCTTCACATTCTGCGGCCTGTGGTTGTAGTAATAACTTCATATGGTTTTTGTTAACACTTCATTACCCCAGACTTGGATAAATTATCCTCCTGCTTCTTCCCCAGTTGCAGACACATGGGTGAAGCCAAAGTCTTAGCTACTACTTACAGTAGATTATGGGATTTGTGAGGTTCTATCAAATCATCTCTAACTTTGATAGTTAGACGATGTTTTAAGTGGTTTTTCTGTTAGTGTGTTATGGCTTGCACAAAAAGTTGTTTTACATTTCCACATAAGCTGTAATGTTCTTAGGAGTCTGCAAGCTAGGTCTTCAACTAATTTATCTTTCCCTCCACCCCCCACCCCCCCCTCCCTGGATTCTGGATAAATCCACTCAGTACCCTTGAGGCATGCCAGTGCATGGCCAGGAAGGCAGCAGTGGCACTTTGAACATGAGGCTGGCTGTTGTTCTGAAGTGTCATGTGGTTAAACAAGTATTGTGGTCAGACTTCATGACTTGTGAATGTGCATCGCGTGTAAACTCCCAAAGGATTTGTTGTGCACTTGAAGATTTCAGTCTTTTGACTGGCTGCTGAAATTAAAAATGTGTTCTTTATTAGCTCTTGGTTTTCAAACTAGCACATTATCCCCTTCCTTTAAACAACAATGGAAGCCACACTGACAGCATTGCTGTTTTTATTGTTTCCTAGTATTCAGGGAGTGTTCAATGGGTCTCAACCCTTCCCTCTCACCTCAGTACAAATGTTGCCCTTGGGGTCTAAAAAAGGACCTGTGCGTCAAAACAGTAAGTAGGATGTGCATCCATTACCTAGGAAAAAATCCGCACGCCTTAGATTCTCTTGCAACTGGGAAAGGTTTAGACTTGGACTGGTCAAGAAGGCCTCACAGGCCTGCAAGCAAGAAAGACCCAGGAGAAAAAGGAGTGTCTTAAACAGAAGGAGGGTAGATTAGATCAGATTGGATCAGAGTAGATTGGAGGAAGAAACTCTTCCGTCACTCTGAGGGTGGTGGTGACACACCAGAACAGGCTGCCCAGAGAAGCTGTGAATGCCCTCTCCCTGGAAGCGTTGAAGGCCAGGCTGGGCGGAATTCTGAGCAACCCAGTCTAGTGGGAGGTGTCCCTGCCCATGGCAGAAGGGTTGGAACTACATCTTTCAGGTCCCTCCTAGTTGTGATTCTACGGATATGCACGAGCTGAGGAGTGGGAGATGAGTCAGCATGGCAACCCAGGCAGAGGGAATAAACTGGCCAGGCAGTAGAGATGTGGGTTATTAAATGGGTATTTTGATGAAGTGTCATAGTCACAGCTGATGGTTTGGAGTGATGTATTCCTCCCTTCAGCTGCAACTTGAGATAGTTACAGCTGCAGTAAGGTCAGCTGCAGAGCACATACACTGAGAGTGCTCCTAAAATATGCAGTGTTTTTGCAGGATCTACTGGACTCTGATTATAGGTAATTTTAAACAATTCTATGTTTCATATTAATGGTAATTTCCTAGTGTCTCAGAGAAAAAAAAACAAAGCCATGCCTGCCATGTTCACACGTGAAGTGGCCAAGGCACAGATTTTTGTGCGCTCTCCATCTGTTGATGCCAATACAAGGACAGGAAAGAGTGTGAGTTTTAAACCTCCTTTCTACAAAGGGGTCTATGCTACCCCCCACTGTTTTTAACAGATACCTACATTAAAACTTAAACCTTTTTTTTTAAAATCTGTGAGTTTACCAGATCTCTTGGCAAGATGACTGCTGTGCCTTTCTTTCAATGCCATAGCACAAGCACTAGGTTCAGTGGCAAGAGACACTGTCATTTGTAGTGTCCCAGACTGCTAATCTTTAAATATTGTTGTATCAGCCAGCTCTTTTCTACACATGCCATCATGACTGGCACTGCCAATCTACTATTTATGTGGATTATGTTCAAACCATCTGTTTTAAAATAATAGTAATGATCTCTTGAATAGAAATATGTGTGTTGACGTAAAAGTACAGGGCAATGCTAGGAAATCATTACAAAATGGAGGGACATTAATTTGCAAATGTTCAGTGATGGAATAGATGTATATCTATTAAGTAGTCCCAGGAGGGAGAGGAAAGCAGGCCAATTACGCCCCCCCAGCTATTTTGCTGGACATAACTTGGACCAGAATTTGTTCCAGTGTTTACAGACAAGCCTAGTTTTATTTTTCAATTCAGACCTAGTGGGAGTTGTTCAAAATGGAGCAGTTGTAATCCTAATACTCTCCCCCAAAACTTGCAAAATGTACAGATCACTATCCAAACTTTGTGGTTTGGTCTCACATTTCTTATGCAAGTTTTCAAAATTAGCCATGAAATGAGGCAGTGCTTTTGTACAAACTTGATGGAAACTAGGAGGTAGAAAATCTCAAGAGAATGTCAGTTGTCAGGAGATTTAAGTATGTCCCGAATTCAGTGGGAATAGAAAACCTGTGACAATAGCTTTTCTTCTAAAGAGTGATGTAAACCTCTAACTTTAATTCTAGTCTTCTAGACTTCTGGCTCAAACCCATCATAAAATATTTTAGCGCTTCTCTTCCTTGTGCCAGGCAAAATCAGGCAGTGTTGTCTAATTTGCATTTCCAAAGAACCTACAACTGCATTATCTACAGTGAGTGTTGAAGTGCAGAGATATCCAAAAAACAAATTTTTTGTATTATATTTTACAAATCTCAGAGAATATCGTGATCTAGTTTAGGTCAGTTCTTACTTTATGTGAACATGCTCATTTCTTAAGCCAACATGGCTGTTGGCTGTACTTTTCTACTGCTAAAGTTTGCTGTTTAAGTTTGGGAACATATTTGCCAAGCTACTGTCTAATATAATCATAACTAGACAAGGGGATATATTCTCATCTCAGATACCTTTCATTAACATCAAAGCATTTCCCACCTTCAAGTCAAGGGAATCTTTACTTGAAGAGGGACTAAATAACGACCACAGGCTTTGTCTGTGACCGTCTATATTCATTTAGGCTGTTTGAGATAGAGGATATATTTAGGCACATCATGCTTTATAGCTCACATCCCTCTGTCGCTGTGGCCATCTATGTTGCCTCTGGAAAGTTTCCTGCAGAAACAGAGTCTCAGAAGCCTGGGATCATTCATTTACTTTTTTTCCTCTTGTGAACAGGACTAGGGTAAGTGGCAAATAGCAGAAGAGAAACAGGAACAGCAGATAGCAAGGACTTCTATTATTGAGAAGTTGCTCCACTCTGTTCTTTTAGTTCTGCATTGTGGTCTTCTGTTTTACAGGTCAAAAGAGGCATCTCTTTTGGTAGATGGTTGCTTGTCAGACCTGCTCCATTTCCAAAGTCTTTATCTGTGAAAACACTGGTGAAGACCTCTCAAATCTTATAGTTAAGATCCACGTAAAGTTCACAAAGACATTAGCACCGTTGTTCAGGGCTCTATGTATACAGGGATGCGGCAAAATCTTATTGGAGTGGCTCTTGTTTTGAAGATTTCCTTCAAAATCATAGGGACTGAAACTGAGGAAAATGACATATGAGATGAAACCAACTGAAATGAAACAGTGCCTTTGACCCCCAGGCTTGAGCAGAAACTCACACTAGGTGCCTTGGTTTACATGTTATGTCTTTTGTATCACCTGTCCTTGGGGAAAATCCCATGGCTCTCTCAATATTCAGAAATCTCTATGCCAAATATCTCGTCAATCCAATGTGTTTTTTAACCTTAACAGCAATAACAGAAAGATCCATATGTGCATCTGTTTTACCTACTGCACTGAAAACAAGGGATTTAGTTAATTCTCTGGCATTCTGAGGCATTATTTTACCCATCATAAGTTCTTTGTTGGATTCTCTCCCTCTGCAGTCTTGCTCCCTTCCAGATTAGCTACTGGTAGTGAACCAACACACTGTTGAATTTAGTGTGTCCAATGGTAAAATTTCAAAGTCTGTGATATTTGCATTATCAGAAGTGTAGTCAGATGGGACTATAAGAGCTTTGCCCCTTCAAGTGTAGTGCTTGAGCCTTCACAAACACAGTCAAAAGTAAAAGAACATATATTCTTACCACTTTCACATTCATATTTTAGTCTGTGCAGGGACTGTTCTTACAAGCAGAATAATTGATATTAATGTTGCTATTATAAATTATTATTTGGCAATCATTGCCTTTTAAGAAGGGGCTGATGATTTATGTTTTCCACATAAGCATGAATTTATTTAAATTGAAAACAAAGTCAATCAGCTTTTGAACATATAAATTTAATCACTCATCACAAAGTAATTGATAATTTCACACACAAATATGTCATATTATCTATTCAAAGTTGCAAACTACATATGCCAAAAGGAATAAAGTCCACGCTTAGAGTTTGAAGAATTAATCAAGATTTGAAATATGTTCCTCAACAATCCTGTAGTCCAATAAAATCCTTGGCCATAACCTGACACCAGGTCCTTTTTACTCAAGAGATTATTTATTAATGAGCTTAATAGTTTTTGTTACATGATACTATATTATAGGTCCTGTGGATGCTTCTTCCCTTCTAAGACCAGCACTCTGATAGCTCAGAGATTGTTTCCTCTTGCCTAGAGCTCTGTCTTCCATTTCAGTCCCTTCATGAAATGACGTTGTGTCTCCACTTTGCTCATTTTGTTTCACAAAAACAAGTTTTATTCCTGAGAATAAAATCCCAGTGTCATCTCAATTAATTCCTTTTGTCATTCCCTATTCTCTCAACTGTTTCCTCAATTCTACTTGATAAGCAGAGACAATCTACCTGCCTTAATTAACTCTATGGAATTATTCAGTGTAAAAGGTTGATCTGAGGAGCTCAGCAGGTAGAAAGCTTGGGGACATGGTGCACAGCTTCAGACTGGGAGAACTAGAAGTGGTGCAGCTGCTTGGCAGAGCATTTTGGAAAGCAGCATCACCAGCACTACTGTTGCTTAGCTTTATACCACACCACCTCCATGCATCAGCAGTACATCTGGTGCTCAGTTTGGCTCAGGATCTTGTAAAACTATCTGTTGCACGTCTGAGTAACCTTATTATTTCTCAACTCCAGCCATTGGTCCATCTTCATGTTAGTACATGCTCTGTCTTTAGGAGCTTAAATTAGTTATTGCCTAGACACAGGTGTTGCTGCCATGTTCTATTCCTTAAGTATTTCTATGTGCTGAGTAACCTGATTTCTGCAAGTGTCACTATCTGTCAATACTTCAACTAGTCTTGTTCTTTACACGGAGAAGACAGCAGCTGTCTGCCAAAAAGGGCTGTCGACCAAATTAGAAAAAACAACTGGAGTCAAATGCTCAGATCCCAGCATTTCTAAACTCTAAACGAAACAGGGAACAAAAGCTGTAAATCATGCAGGCACTCCTGAGCTTTGCAGAGGCATTTCTGCAGTGTTCTACTGGAGCTTGTCAGATCAGATATTTTTGGACTCGATCTTGGAAAAATGAACTTAAAAAAATATTATAGTAACCCAGGACAGAAGCCTAAAGCTAAAATAACTGGGAACACTGTGACAAGGAGGCCTTTTAATGGTGTGTTTTACATTGCTTTATATGGATATTCTTTGGCTGGTAGAGTACAAGGGGAAAAAAAGTTGATGCTGAGAGGCATATACAGAACCAAAGCACAGAATCTCTGCAGAGCAGCTCAGAAAAAAAAAGCTACAAGTGGTTTGGCAAGTGATCTGGCAGTAAAGCCGTGGCAAAATTACGTGAGATGTTGTCTGGAAGACCAGAGGGAAATCAGCAAGTGAGGAGAGGCTATACCCTTCCAAAGCAGCAGCAAACACAGAGACAATGGTACTGAGAAAAGCCATAATATGTTTGAGAGACTACAGCTGCTTCTTCTGCATGGAAAATAGTAGCTGTCTGGGAAAGAGATCTGTGAGCGAAGAGTAAAGGGCAGGAGGCTGAGAGTGATGCAGCCAGCAAAGATAAACTGACACTTACAGTATTGTGGGAACCACTACACCAAGCAGGCTGTGGCAGGCTGGGAAATGGTGCTGTGATGGTTAAGCTGCATTCAGGATTCAGAAAGAAATGTATATTTTTATCTTTTTTTTTTATTATATAACAGACTACATATGTTACCTACTGGGTATAAGAAAGGTGGAGTGTACTGTGGTTCCAGGAGCACATTTTTCCCCACTAAATGCTGACCTGGTGGACATCCTCAGTTCCAGCTTGGATTTGTAAGGGAACAGGCAAGATCCGCTGTTTCAGGGGTTTTAAGTGTGTGGACACATGCATGCCTATGGCCAGGTGACAGAGGAAGATGAGACGGTGTTAACAAAATGAACATGCAGTATTGTAAAGCTACACCTTTCATCAGAATGTGCTGTTCTTCCTTACTGCTTTTATTAAATATGATCATACTTTTGACTAGCAGAATTAGAGCAATATATGCTATAGCTTTTTCTGGGGTGTTCTTTTAATATGTAGTATCATTAACTCCAGCAAATCAAGAACTGCAAGTCAGAACTAGAAACTGACCCACCTAAAAATTTCAAGGCCAATTTTAAAGCCATGAGTGTTTACAGCACTGGTTAGTTTGGGATTTTTGCAGGTTTGTCTCTTTTTGTGTGTATCCTGCAACATACTTGTAGATTAAACATGTAGCTTTTTGGCATTTATAGAGCTAAAACCCCAGAACATAAGAAACTGAAAATACACTTCCTCATACCATCCCCCAGCTCCAGGCCCCAGAGCTTAAAGTTTTGCAACAGCAAAAGCATTGTCAGAAAGTCTGTGCCCTTCCTGAGGCTGTTCTTGCCTGCTTCTGCTGTCATTCCCCAAGGCTCAGGGCTGGGAGAGGATGGCAGTGGCTGGTTGAGCTCTGCTGTGTGGAGCAGCACAGCCATGGCTGTGTTTCACCAGGCAATGCTCACGGGCAGAGCAGAGGCATCAGGCAGACCTCCACCATCCCTCCCAGGTCCTGCATCTGCACCAGACATCTTCTCCCCGACACTGACAGACATGTGGATCACCGCTCTGCCCAGCTTCCTTGGAAAAATAGTAATGCAACTTCAAAAACCAGCTTTTTGGCTTTTCTCTTCTTTTTGTTACCGTAAGAATGAGTGGATTCAAGTGAGTCACTCTCCTGTCCCCTTTATCGGCAGCTGTACAGTTTTGGCAGGGCATTGCCCTGAGGCCTGTCATCAGGCCTGTTTTTCTCTCAAGCACTAGCAATGACTTGTCCTTTTCTCTGTCTCCTAGTCAGCACAGACAGTTTCTCCTGTCTCCTGGCTCCGGTCAGTTTTTAGCTATGGGACTCCCTCGGCTTGGGCAGCTCCGATCTTTCCTTTTTGGCTGTTGCTCTCAGGCTGGCCCATGTCCCACCACTGCTCTAGACGTGGGCAGATGAGGCCGGGGAGGGATTTCTGGGTGCAGATGTCCTGCCATAATGTGCGCCCTCCCCAGGGAGATGCGGGGGCGCGTCGTGGTTTGTGGCTGACCCCCTCTCTGCTGGAGGATGTGAGGGAAGGATGGAGAGCCAGAGGTGTGTCTCTGAGTCACTGTGTCCCTTGGGCTCCTCTGGGCCTGGCACGGCTTAGTCACTACTGCTCTCCCGGAGCTCCATCCCGGCTTTTTCCCATCTGCCAGCGGCACCCGTGTCTGCCTTCCCCGGGAAACATCATTGTGCCTCAGGGAGGACAGTGTGCCTCTGATTTCGGCCACAATGGCTCAGACCTGCCAGGGATTCTCTGGGAAGGGCAAGGAGGCCAGGTCCCACCTTGGTGCTCTGGCTCTCCTTTGGTGGCACGTGGTGCAAACCTGGGCACAGCTGCCTGTGTGAATCTCCTGTACATCGTGCTACAAGCATATCTTGTCAGGAAACTTGTAGCAAAGCCGTGGGAGAATTTGGCATTGGGTATTGGAGTGGAAAATATTAACAGCCTGTAAGAAAGTCTGGCTTGTGCTGCTGCAGGGAAATCAGCAACTGGCGGGGGTACAATTAGTGTAGGAAACTCGTGAGGTCCTCTGCGAGAGGGCTGCGCTCGCGCTGCGCATCGAGATGGGAGCTATTGCAAAATATCGTAAGCTTTGTGATCACCCAGAGACAATGGCTAGAGCCAAGTTGCAGAAGAGCACTACAGTAACTGTTTCTCTGGTCCAAAAAAGTCACATTAAAAAAAATAAATCACAGTAAACCATAGAAAAAAAAGAAGGGAAAAACTAAAAAGGAAAGCAAGCTCAGCTCTGTGAAGATAGCAGCATGTTATCAAACTGGTACTGTGGTGGTTGTGTTAAGTGTAAAACACTGCTGCTCTCCCACCCCTGACCTACTCAGCATGTTTAAAGGGTTTCAGAGGTGTTTGGCTTTGATTTAATTTTGCTTCTGTAGGAAATGTTAGGAAGAATTTTTTTAATGGCATGTTATGCTAACATAGCACGTTTTTAAAGAATCCCACGCAGAATCAATCAGACCGTAAAACATGCATTAAAACATGTATGACAGTGATATTCAGTCACCCCAGCATGAGAGTGGCTGTGGTACTGTTAACTGTCTGTCTGTCTATGTTTTCTCTGGGACTCTGATTGAGCCTTGTTGGATGTGGCTGGGGCAGCAAAACCCTTTCCCCCGCCAACTATCCTTACCCATGCGGGAGGTGGCCTCCACAGCGGTTGCACTGGAAGAAAGGGCCCTGTCTTTGCTCTTTCTCCGTGCACAGAAGTAAAAGGAAGATTATGATATTTTCCATTAACACACTGGGCCGCGAGTTGCCGTGGGCGAGGAGCACGTACCCTGCAGGCTCCTCGGTGGCTGGTGACCTTTGCCGGGGGGGGTACGTCTGACAGCGATGGCAAGAGCTTCAGCTGCATCCAGTCCAAAAATAAGTGTGATCATTTTTTTCCAATGGCGCTCTGCAGAGGAAGAACTTAGTGCTGTTGCTGTTTGGGTCTGACCACCAGCAGCAAACTGCTTCTAGAAGAGGGAGCAATGCAGAGTCAGATATTTCAACTTTTAAAAAAATTCGTAATCTGATCTAGAAACTTCAGGTTTGGCCTATTCTATTCTCCTTCCAAGGCCAAATGCTGCCAATTTAAACCAAATGTAGAAGTCAAATATTTGAGTTATTTGGCTCTTTATTCTGTTACACATCTACTGCAGTTATTAAGGTTTTTTCCTGGTTGTGAATGACTTTGTAAATTTAAAATGTTAGTTAATGGAAGACTCAAGACAGGCAAAGTTTTTAAAGTCCTTGTGCAACCCAATTGTTTATGAGTGCTATAGAAATGCCTTCAAAGCACATACTGCATGTGAATGCCTATCTGTAGTTTTTTCTGCTGATACGAAAACATCATTTTCACATATTGTTGCCACAAAATTTGACCTCAAAAAAGAGTCCCACTTAAGGACTTTATTAAAAGTGCCATCAAGTTCTACATGGACCATTGATGTACAATGTAATTATAACATTGCATTTGACACGTAAATTATACTTGAAAATTAGAAAATATTTTTGCTCAAATTAAAGGTAAAAGCCAGCAATCAGGAACCATTAACAGGAAAGTTGGGACAGGGATTAAAAAAATAGTGTCTGGTGATAATCATGTGATGTACTAATGTGATTCTAGTCAAATTAAGATTTTGTTAGGTAATGCTAATAGGCATTGAGCCAATAATTTCATTTGTCTAAGCAGAGCACTGCAGTCATCCAGTGCTAAGTTACACTCTTGTAACTTCAAATAGAGTCTGAAGGAAAAAGCCAAACCTGGAGTGATGAAGTGTCTCAGTGACCAATGACTGCTAAGCCAGCTTCTTACTGGTGTTTTGCATGTCCCTAAAGTCTGGAGCACACACCTGTTGGAGTCCAGGGTTTAGATGGGGCATCAAGATGAACAGATGACTTTTTTCTCCCTCTCATTTTACATGTGAGGTATTCCACATTTAAGGGTTCAACCTATAGGGAAGGAGCATGGCCTGGATGATACCTACCCTAGACCTTCTGCGCTTCGTGGTTGATTCCTATGGAAAATAAAGCTGTAGATAGATACTAATTTTCCAAACGTGTAGGGAATACATTGCGGGCTTCCCACATCCTTGGGAGGCTACATTCCAGCTGTGAGCTTTCAGAGTCCTGCCTGAGGAAGCCCAAGTGTGAATACATCCCGGTCCACCCTAGTGCAGGTTCAGCAAGGTCAGCTATCAGCAGATTAACATGTCTAATTCTGTGCTGAAACAAGTAAGAACTGCTCATAGGTTCCTTATCACAGTCTGCTGTTGGGTTGGTCACCAGTGGAAGCATAATGACAGCAAGAAGCTAGGGAGCACTAATATCTGAAGTGTCACTGACGCTGATAAACTAGCTGTATCCTCACAGCCTAAGAAACCTCTGTACAAAAAGCCAGTGTTAATGGAGACTCTCAAGGTCTCTGAGTTTACACAGTTTAATGTGGATGATGCTATCTGCCTGCTTTGCCTGACCCTTTGCAGCCCTCCTGCCCTATATATCAGGAGAGTTCTCAGGGTCAGGAAGAGATACAGAGCTTCCTCTCTGCTCTCCTGCTGACAAATATATAGACTGACACAAATCTGTGTTCTTCACCAGCCACTTTTCTTTGCTCACTCAGAGATTATAGATCACAGAAGTGTAAAAGCAACATTATCGTTACTGATCAAGAAAATTTGTGGATAAGGATTTTTTAATTCTGAATGATCTAAGGACCCATCTGAATTTAAGATCAATTGCTTACACCTTCTTATCACATATTTTTGTATATGATGATTGGTTTGGTCCCGTCAAAAATACTGTCATGATCCTGGAGTAACGCACACATATGACTAGGTGAATACGTGTAAATAATCTGCTTGAATTTTAAGATAGTACTTAATTTCTGTGCCAGATCCTTTCCAAGGTGGTGCTTATATTTGTTTTCATTCTAGCAATTATGTATTAACAGATCAACTACTAATCAAAGCCATGAAATAAAGTTTAGTTATGGCGGAATGCAATCTGAGAAAGATTGTTTCTTTCAATGAAATTTGCTGAACATCTGAGAATCAGTACTAATTGAGATTTGAAGAGAGGGAGGTATTAGAAAATAACCCTTTCAAAGAGTGACCATGAGTTGATAGAATATAAATTAAATGTGAGGATAAGTGAAGGATCAAAAGTACAATTCAATCTCTAATAAAACAAGAAACTCTAATAAATGTAATAAATGTAGTTTTTTGAAATGAGTTGGGTTGAGCAAATATGGTTTTAAATACAGAAGAAATTTATAATTGAATCCACATTTCAAAATCTTTTACAAACTTTTAACTCAGCAAAAAGAGAATTATCTGACCAAAAAAAAAAAAAAAAAAAGAAAAATGCCCTAAATACCCTGCATGACAGAAGTAAGTAAAAAGCCTAAGAAGAATGGAAGAGTTGAGTAAGCAACAAGAGAAAGTTTTGTCCTAAAGGTCAGGAATTGTATAGATAAATCAAAAATTGCCAGCAGTAAAGTTACAGTGTGATTTGCAAAGAATATTAAACAAGTGGTTATTTGTTTGGGGGTTTTTACCTAAACTTATAAACATGAAGAGACTAAGGAAGGACAAAACAAAATTACAGTGGGAATATCATCCCAACAGGAAAATAAAAATTTTGTCTTTTGCCATTAACATAATAATGTCAGACTAAATTAATACTTTCTTTCATAAAAATGGCGGTCTTTCAAGCAAAGGGTTAATTATTTTAATTAATGGAGTTCTTCCAGAAGTGTTTGGTCGATTTGATGAAATAATTTTGGTATAAAATGTGGCAATGAAACTTGTTGGAAAAAAAGAAAAGCAGAAATACCTTATGGACAGAACTAAGTCTTGAGGTCTTGCACAGTGGGAATGGAATAAAGCTGAACACCAGAAGATGCATGATTTTACAGTGTGTTCTGTCACCTGGAAATGACTGCAGATGACAAGGCGCCACTATGAGAAGATGATGGCAAAGGCAAACCTGGCCTCAATATGCCATAAGAGAGATACCTTTCATAGATACAGTGAAGGATTTATGCCATGGCAGAGGACCTGGAGAATCAGCCCTATTTTCCTTACTTCCAGTAAAGTTCTGGTGTCCTCTACTCAGGAAAGACAAACTCAGACTTAAGGAAGTGCTCAGGCAAAGTGAGACTATCTTAAAAGACTAAAAGGCACTTGCTCGTTTTGCTGAGAGAAATGAAAGCCAAGAAGAAGGATTTTTCTTTTCAAGCCGTCACATCAGGAAGTCTAATGCCAGGGGGAAAAAGTTGTTCCTTAAGCCAACACATAAAGTTAGCACGCACGCAGGTGATATAAACTGGCCATGATAAGTACTTGAAAGAAACGTGAGGAGGACAAGTAAGCAGAAGGAGGCTTGTAAGTACTAACAATCATAGTAACCTTAAATTTCTGTGCCTGGTGGGACTGGTTGGAGGAGTATGGTGTAAGGAAGCATCCAGAAGCTTTTCAAAGGAAGCCCTGCAGTCTTGATATCTTCTGAAAAAAAAAATAGTTTTGTATCTTTCCTGTCTGACATTCTTTGTTTTGAGGAAGCTCTTTTTTTCTCCTATGGACAAAGCAATTTGACCATTTCTGGTTATGTGAAATAAGTAAGTGGTAATGCAAAATTCAGCAGTTCATTAGGAAAAAAAAAAAGTAGGCCTAGGTGTGATTTGGTAGACAAGACCTGGCTGGAGAAATTGCTGCGGTTTTTTTGTTTGTTTTTCATTTAAGATGCAAACATTTTAAGTAGCTGGTTTTGATTTATTTACATTTTTTAATTAAAAGAAAATTGCAGATAAAAGATGCTATAGCAATCATCTTCCTACAAAAGCAAAATATTACAATGTAATTAAAAGGACTCCTCAAATTATAATTAGATTTGAAATTTAATTATGACTAGAATACTTCATCCCTATGCATAACTGACACCTTATTGATACATAACCTTTATTGTAATTTTATTACATTTCTGCTGAGATCTTAATCTATGGACTAAATAAGATCATCAGATTTCTCTGAAGGCTTAAATTTGAGTGAAGAAGGTAACACAACGTTTTCTCCTGTATATTATAGTGTATTTATTTGTGCATTTGTGTTGGATCAAATGTCTTGTTCTGTTCTTGGGCTTGGCTCCTCTAGGCAAAGAGATTTGGCTCCTAGTGTTCAATAATTGCAATACTTTGCCTTCAGCTATAAACAAAAAAGAAAGAAAGGAACAAATGCCAGATGAGACAAAACAGGATTAGCTCCTTTCCCACCAAACTTGTTACCATTTTTCTGCCTCCTGTGGTTAAATTTGATTGTCAAAAATATCTGTGCATCTGCTCTACACACATTTTTCTTGCTCAGACTCTTTCAAATCCACTTTCTGTAACCATCTCCATAGATGAAATCTCGTGCTCGTTGTCAAATGTGACTTTGCCTGGGAAGAGCATCGCACACTGTTGAGCAGACCACTTTCAGGTGGCTTTTGATTGTCTTCTAATTTTGCTCAGAATTTTATCTATATTGAAGGTTATTCTTCTGTTAGCTATTAAAGCAGAAATGAGGGCACTGGCAGTCAGTCAAGTGGCAACTGAAAACACAACAGGAATGAATGTCTCTGATCATCAATAAAACAGTCAGATTGAAGATCTCAGTAGCTCCAGAAGGAAAGAAAAAACAATTCTGCACCAGATATTATACTCCTAGTTCATGTCTCTAGTTCTTCACTAAAAATAACAATGCCTATTTGTTTTAACATTATTTTTAATCAGCTTTCGAGTCGACCTTTAGCTTATTTTTATAGGGGAGCAAGTTCATTTTAATAGAAGACACCGGAAGTGCCTATTAAATAACACTGAGCTTCAAATTTTGGAGTAAAACAGGTGCCTGTTCATTAGTCAACCATCAAAATTTAAATGTGTTTGCAAAACATGAAGTAAAATAAGGCTGATTGATAAGCGGAAACTTGTCAGTCTTTCTTTCTCCCTTAAATTTAATACAGATTAACAGTGTCCGGGGACAAGAACCATGGCTGACCACCTGGTTATGTCATGAGTTATATCATGGTCATTGGGTGGTACCTTGAAGTTTTTCTTTGAAGTTTATTTAGACAGATACACTTGGGTCTGGAAGGGTAGCCATTGTTATGGAGACAGGGAAGCACAGATCTTAGTCAGGGCTAAGGGAGCTGGAAAAGAAATGTTTTTGGAGTGACCTAATTGCAACCTCCTAGTACCTGAAAGAAGCCTAAAGAAAAGATGGAGAGAGACTGTTTAGAAGAGCCTGGAGTGACAGGAATGGCTTCAAAGTGACAGAGAGCAGATTTAGATTAGCTATTAAGAAAAAATTCTTTATGTTAAGAGTTGTGAGGCACTAGAACAAATTGCCCATAGAAGATGTGGATCCTTTCCCTGGAAGTGTTTGAGGTTGGATGTGGCTTCAATCACTTAGTGAAAGATATCCCTGCCCATGGCAGGAGGGTTGGAACTAGGTGATCTTTGGAATCCCTTCTGGACCTAGCCATTCTGTGTGTGATTCCTTCTATAATTCAGTCTGGATAATCACACAAATGGCAGCTGCCTGCATCTGCTTGTGCAAATATTGTGCTCCTGTCTCTACATTAGTCATTATCTGCATGAAGTGGAGTGAGAAAATATCTCAGCATGCCAAGTAGTAACTGCTTGATTATATAATCTCTCAATTCAAAGTAAAAGTTATCCACTAACTTTCTACTGCTATCCATAATGTATTTCTTAGACCTGCCACAGATGACACTGGCAACTCAACCAGCATATGATTCATGACATTAAATATAACAGAAAATTGTTAATATGATTAGTATGTTGATACTATAATAATGCAGAAATAATTTAATTATTAAAATTTTTAGTGCCTGTGGTTTTAGCATTTTGTTCTTTAAATATTACACTTACGGTAAGTTCTAACAGTTTGTATTTATTTCTATTATATCTGGACAGTGTTTGAGTCTTTCAACTAACATCATAAGGAATTTCTCTTATAGTACTTAGGCTAAACATTTAGCAATAAATATCAATTTTTATTTTCTTTTTGTCCAATCAGATTTATGCAAGAATGAAATACCGTTGTTCTCAGCAGTAAATCTGAAAGCATTTTATGTAGACAGGTTATATTTTCATTAGCTGTTGTCAAACTGGGAAACATACAACAAGTACTGCCGCCTGTCAGGTCTATGGCAGGGTAGGAAGAAGTTCTATTGGCTTTTAGACACAGCCTGAGTGCTCAGAATCCATGCTTTCTTGGGATATTAGTGCAATCTTCTTCTTAGTATCTGTGGTAACAATCATGCTGGTAGTGATAATAGCTCTATTCCAGTATAAATGGGGCAATTACCAATTGGAAAAAACCCCCACCCAACAATCCAGCTTTATCTATACTTGTAGAAAAAAACTTGTTAAGAAAGTTATTAAGCCTAAGTAGGGAGAAATCACAGGACAGTTGGCTAGAGAGACATTATGTCTTGCGCTGATTTCTCTATGGGCCACTGCAGAATGATTCCTAGGAATACTGTACTTTGCCAAAGACCAATCAATGACTCCGAGTCCTTCAAAAAACTCCTCAGATTTGCTTTACTGTCATGAAAAGTCACTGACAGAGAAGAAAATTTGTCCTTCTTGTTCATCTTTTTTGCCTACTGATGTGTGAGCATCAGTATGAGACTCTGGATGAGACCTGAGGTTCCCATGCCTTCAACTCTGCCCATTTGTTTGTTCCATGTTCAAGACAACCATAACTTACTTAAATATGAGAGATGACAAAAACCACCCCTCTGAGGGCGATGTTGAAAACACTGGTCTTGATCTTCTTCCGTGTTACATTTTGGAAGGATTATGAGATTTAAAAACATAAAACCTCACATTGTTCAAGTTATCTGCTGGAAAGCTGTCAAAGTGTACTGTTGTTACAAACAGACACAAATTAATTTCAGTTTTAATTTCTCTATTATATCAGAGTGAAGTAGGTTATCGGGTTTTTAATTGGCTTTAAAATAAATTCCAATTGTTTTAGATTGTCAACGTGTCGTTCGAGTTTAGATACTGCTATAAAAGGCCTTGTATTCCTTTTACACTAAGGACTTCGAGGTTACAAGATAGTTACAAAATGTAATTCATGGCTATGCATACTAATCTCTTCACACTTGGATTACTTTGTCTGGCAATCTTAAATTCTCATTAATCTCTTTCTTTCCAGTAATCTAGAAAGCAGAAGCAATGCAATTGTATTTTGGGTGACCAGCCTCTATAAATATCGAATTGTACACAGTAAAAAGTAATATTCTCACCAAAACATAGATTGAAATATCTTTTTTCTCAACATATTCATCAGATGGGATCAAAGAACAAACATGTTAATGAAAAATTCATTAAAAATAACTCACAAAACAGAAGAAAGGGTGACATATACCAAATATTATTTGCAACAGGGCATTCTTCCTGTTCCACAGAGGCACCATGTTGCACTGTCTACTTACCTTGATTGGACTCAAGGGGCAACACTGTTGAATGAAATAGACCTTGATGACAATAGCAAATAGTCCTTCCACGTGCTGCTCCTTGTAGTGAAGGTAAGTGTAAAATGGGACATGCTACTGGCCTAAGGCTGTAGCAGGGAGTATGCTAACAGCAGAGCATGCTGCCTGCTGATGTTTTGAATATGCCTTCGCACTGCTTTATTTCCCAGCAGAGGTGCAGCCTTGGAGATCTCAGAGCAGTTAATTTCTGTTTAGCAAGCTACTCCTAATTGCAAGCAGTTAACATGGGAAAAGGAATTTACTTCTTTTCAACCCAGCCATTGTCACCCGTCAATTTTTCATTCCTCCCTTTACTATGAAAAGCTTTTTTAATAAATCAGGAGAAAAGGTTAATGGTTTAATCTCCTATTTTGCCTTCCATATTCCAGTTGCATCTAATAACATCTGGATACTTAGCCTTACCTTGCCATATCCTTTCAGTCATTTGTACTGCTGCGGAGAAACTGTCCATAATGATAGTGGCTCATTGCTCTCAGCTCACCTTCTAGTCAGTGTGCTAACCATTTGAAACATTACCCTGTGTTTCTTTAAATACCTTCTGTAAGCTCTTCTCAGACCTGTTGCTGGATCTTTATTATAATATCTACTTTCTAATTTGAGATAACCAACCATTTGAAATGATGCTTTAGTAACCCTGTTGTACTGCCCTAATTATAACCTGTTTATGTTTTCTGTTTTCTCCCGATTGCTTGAAAATTAATGAGTGTTCCTTTCAAAGATAATGCATTGACCCTATTTTTGTCACGTTTTTGGCCTCCTACATTGCTCTTTTCAAGGTAACCTTGATATTGTTATAGACATACATTATAATTTTTTGTGTGGGAATTATCTATATTGATTTGACTGTGGCCTATGTTGCAATAAATCACAACATATTGCTATTTAAGTTTCCCTCAATTTGGCTGAGTTTAACTACAGTACAATGGTTCTCTGGCTGTACAAGAGAGCAAACACCAGTCATTTTGTTTAATGGTGTTGAATCTGGGGTGAAAATGTTACACACGAAGTTACCTCAGGAGCTAATTAGAGAGCTTTTACTTTTGCAGTTTTTATTAATGACCTGTCAACACTGTGTAGTTCATGAAATATTCTGTACATCTACATGCTGATGATGTGACCTTGTACACAGTAAGAGCACAGATAAGGTATCAGACCTTGACTGCTTTAACTCAATTTATGGAGTGATTTTCACAATTTAAAGATACAGTTTTCTGCAGAAATAAATTGGCTGAGAATCTTAGAAAAATATAAAACACGTAATTAGAGAGGTTGTCTCTTGTACTACAAACAGACCAAGGTGAACTGCTGTGGAAATAATAAGATTTCCCTCACCTCAGAAAATTCACCAACAACTAAAAAAGACAAAGTTACCTTTTTTCCCTTCTCAAAGGAAATATTGATAAAGATGGAAAGATCTAGTTCTAAATACTTTCAGATACTTAGGTCTTTGAGATCTAGGAGCATCTCGGCCTACTACATAGATGGTAGTTACTACAAAATAAATATCTATATGCAAAAAATAATTAAAACTTGGGAGCATGTGGCCCAGGCTTATTTATTTCTCAATTTTCAAAATGTTAAAACTATCTAATTTTGTGTCCAGTTGCTACTTGGGGCAGGAATTTTAATGTGGGTACCGCAAAAGAAAGAAATCAATGCCATGTTACATGTGAACCTGTAAAAACAACACATGTCCTGTTTATTACGATATGAGAGTCTCTGATGTTTTATGTGCTGAGTCTCTACCCTTTTCAAGAATCACACAATCAACCAGGTTGGAAAAGACCTCATCAAGTCCAACCTGTGACCTAACACCACCCTGTCAACTAGACCATGGTACTAAGTGCCACATCCAGTGTCATCTTAAGTTTCTCCCGGGACAGTGACTCCACCACCTCCCTGGGCAGCCCATTAAAATGCCCAATCACTCCCTCAGTAAAGAACTTCCTCTTAATGTCCAATCTAAACCTCCCCTGGCACAACTTAGGACTGTGCACTCTTGTCCTACTGTTAGTTGCCTGGGAGAAGAGACTGACCCCCACTTGGCTACAACCTCCTTTCAGGGACTTGTAGAGAGGAATGTGGTCTCCCCTGTCTCCTCTTCTCCAGGCTAAACAACCCCAGCTGTCTCAGCTGCTCCTCATAGAACGTATGCTCCAGTCTCTTCACCATCCTCATCGTCCTTCTTTGGACATGCTCCAGCACCTCAACATCCTTCCTGAACTGAGGGGCCTAGAACTGGATGCAGCACTCAAGGTGAGACCTAACCAGGGTCGAGTACAGGGGAAGAATCACTTTTCTTGTCTGACTGGCCACACTATTCCTGATACAGGCCAGGATGTCATTGGCCTTGTTGGCCATCTAGGCACGCTGCTGGCTCATGTTCACTTTCCTGTCAATCAGTACCCTCAGGTCCCTTTCTGCCCGGAAACTCTCCAGCCATTCTGCCCCCAGCCTGTCGTGCTGCAGGTGTTTTTTGTGGCCAAAGTGTAGAACCTGGCACTCAGACTTGTTAAACCTCATGTTGCTGGATTCAGCCCATCTATCCAGCCTGTCCAGGTCCCTCTGCAGAGCAATCCTACCCTGCAGCAGATTGACACTCCCCCCCAACTTGGTGTCATCTGCAAATTTTTTTTCGAGACCCCCTTTTATTCCTTACTATTTGAACAGAGCACAAATGAGATGACTAGATCATATCCATGCTCTCTGATTGTCAGAAAGGGCTACAGAGACTGGCTGAGGTGTAGGCTTTCAGCATGGATTTAAGTGCCATTGGTGGGCAGCATGACAAATCACTGCTTCAAACTCAGCTCCAAAATATATTTCTGTCACCGTAATAGTCCAGATTGGGCTCAGTGGGGCAGGACTGCCCTATGCCTTAGGTCTGAATTTGGTTTATGGCATTTTGGAGGTATCCAGTGAGAGTGTAACTGGCTTGTTTTGACATCCGTAGATATTTTGCTATTGACTTTAAAGTGTTGATTCTCTTGCTGAAACAAAGCCATTTAGTGCCATAATAGATATTTAAGGTTATCCTGTTAGACCTCCGCCCATTTTCGCCACAGAGCCAAGTGGGTCCTCTGTGTCATATTCTTCCCTACAAGGTTTTCAATAAGCCAGAACATCTCTAGCAGCTCTGAGTTAACCCAATGGCAGCAATCTGTTGCGAGGGACATTAAGAGGACAAAAAGCCAAAGTGCATATTGGAATGGGTAAGAGGAAAGAGTAAAGTGAATTGCTATTCCATGTAGCCTTCCTTATTGATGCTTTTCAAGTTACGACTGTTCTCTTTCTTGTTGTGTAAGTTATAATAACCAAAGGTCAGTTATGAACCAGCCTTTAATTTGGCCTGGCTGTTTGCAATTGTAGAAAAAGTTGTGACCATGACCTAGAGAAGAGCCAAGCATTCGGTTGCCAAGTTGTTTTCAAACCAGCCACATTTTAGGATTTGGATTTTTTGGTTTTACTTTTGGTTTTGTGTGTTTTGGTTTTTTCTTTTTAATATAGAAATGCATAGTGGCAGCATTGTCACTGTTTGGTTTTCTGTTTACGGGAATGCCATTGATTTAGCTTATCTTCTTGCAATGTCAGGTTTAGTATTGTTTTTAGACAGTAATCCTGAAAAAAGATCCTCAATAACAAAACTATTAGACTTCCATTCTTGGTTTGAACTATGTAAAGAACCATTAAACAACGATATAAGTGCATAAGGTACATACTGTGTTTGAGAACAATACTTGGATATTCTAAGCTCCTCCTCTGAAACTCAGTGGAAGCTGAATCATTCTTTAAATCTTATTCATGAACAAATCCCTTAACTATGCCAGGCTGATTCCTCTCCTCTTCCTTTCTCCTCGTCTTCCTTTCCCCTGATAGTCTAGTTTTTCACAGAGTTATATGCTTGCTTCAGTAGGTTATGGAAAAGATTAATTATTTTGTTTCTGAGAGTGTCTGAAATTGAACATGTGTATGTGCTTTTCTTTAGACATTCAGAAGCTCCGGCTGAATTTTCTGGCTAAACAATTTAAGAGAGCAGATATTTTAATAACTCTTTTCAGTGGACTTATATTCCAAAGATACTCTAGCAATTCCGAGAATTGTGTTTGATAGCTGCTTCCACAAGACTGTATTGCTGATGGAGGGATTTCATTATTTAAAAGCCAATACGACAGTTCATATCTTCTCCTACTCATCAAGGGGTGAATCATTAGGTTTCTTATCTCTCCTTGGCTATTTGTATTATGGTTGAATATGCACTGTTTTGCACTACTGCAGCCCAGGATTCCTGCTTCGGTCAATTTTGAAGCTCAAATAGGCGCTAGAGAGAGAGAGAGAGACCAGGTAGAACTGCTGGAAGGTAGATAGCACTTGTGGAAAGGAGAATGGAAGCCTAACAATTACTTCTTCATTGGCAAAAAAATCTTATCCTCTAGTACTTCCGAATTGTTCAGTACCTCTTGTTGAGACATGACCTCAACTGCTGCCTGTGTCTTCTCCAGTATCACAAGTGAAAGAACATACTTTATGTATATGATTTGGCTACACAAACTTGTGTGATTTTGGGACTACAGCTCAATCCCAAATGATATAAAAGCGTTTTTAAAAATTTTATTTGTTCCAGGAAGGTGTTACCTAGTCACATTGACAATATCAAATCTCAAGAGCTTTAAATAGTGAAAAATACTTCAGCTTCTTTTTCCCAGGGCTGCTGCTGCAAACAAGAAGGAAAAAAAGGAGTGGATTGAGGAAGGAGAGGAATATTGAAGATATATTGAAGATGTGGTTTAGGTGCCACAGGAAAGGGAGGGGAAAACTGCAGGAAAGGAGAGAGCAAAATTTAAATGTGGAAGTTAAATACATGTCAAAATAACTTTGAGTATAGAGAGAAACATTTGATCTGTGCACAGTGTGGTAATGTGCTATCAGCTCTTGAGAAGCACACCACACCAGGGAGTGTCATAAGAACACAGGTAATTTCAGGAACACTACCTAGCTGTTCACAGAGTATTGTCTTCCATTTCTTATAGTTACTCAACCCATGGTAGTAAATCCTAGAAGCTCTGGTCTGGACAAAAAAATCTAAATTCTCCATGATTGTAAAAAAAAGCCTCATTTTTTTTCTCCAAATACATTTCTATGTATAAAGCTCCAGGCATAGAGTTGCAATGGTCTGACAAGTTTCCATGATGACCCACTGCATATATACTCTTAGCTGTCATAATGTAAACTTATGTTCTTACACCCGTTTCGCTGAGGTTTAAGCTGGTGCACTTTAACTTGCATATGCTGCGGCTTGAAACTATGCAAATTACTACTTTGGCTGAGCTAACACGTGGTACTCATTAAGCTGTGGCAATTTGATTATGCATCTGAGCCCAAGACAAGGGACAACATATGGCTGCAGACATAACTGAGGGTATTTCAGGGAAACCAAGGGACAATATAGGTCAGCATGGTAGATGGTGGTCTTAGCACACTCTGAGTTTAACTATGGACAATTTTTTTGAGTTTTCATGGAGAAGGAATGTTTTAAGAAGAAGTTTGAAGAAATGCACTAAAATTATTACTATTTCTGACCATGAAAACTATTCTGTTGAAGACTGTGAGGACAACCTATGGGAAAAATAGGCCAGAGAGGAGTAAACAAATCATGAGTGAAGAAAAGTGAATAGGAATTACGAATGAGATGAGCTATGAGGTTACCTTAAAATAACAGTAAGTAGTTTTATTTTTAATATACCAGGGAAAGGATGCCATCAGCAGAAAACTAAAAGAGGGGGTGAAATGGTTAAAAGAAATAGGCTAGAAAATAATTTTTTCCAGGCATATCCTTAATGGACTTGGGGATGATTGCTTTTGTCAAGGCCAGAGAAAAGAATGTTGTAGTAATCAAGATGTGCTGTGATTAGTGGATGGGAAGAGCTGTATATTAGGGCTTTTGTGCAGAAAGAATCTACTAGATAGAGACAAGGCCTGAAGGGGCGGTTGTAGTTCAGGAGTGGTTCAGCACTAGGATGAAACCATCTAATAAAAGTTTAAGTTTACAGGTAAAGTATAGGTTGGTATTTATGTTTGCTGTCCTAACAATGCTAGTAAATCTTAGTTTAACATGCGACAGATATTTTTTCAGGCTCAAACCTGAGTTTTGCCCTGAGGTTTAAAAAAAATAGAGCATGTGATTTTCTTTTTTTTTTTAAGTGCTTCCTTTGTCTTTGTCTAAACATCTGTTTCTTCTTTTATCATAAATAATAGGGACCTTTCTTTGTTGCTGCTCCTTTACTTTGCTGTCAGTCATGCTGTGCAAATCACATGACATGCATAGCAGTGCTAACTACCTGAAGTGTAACCCTCCAGACTGGGTGAGCTCAAGATCACCCTTATGCAAGGCATAACACATACAAGAACTTTGGACTTACTGGACTTCTGCTCCTAACAAGTTTCTGTGTCACAGGGCATGCTTTCTGCATACCACGAGCCAGCTGGGAGCAAGAGATGTGAGACAGAGATAAAAGAAAGTGGAGCTGGTGGAGGGAGCTTGCAGGAAGAATGGGGAAGGCATGGAGACACCTCAGGGTTTGAGCGTGGCGCCAGCTTGTATTGAGAGGAGATGGGCTGCACATGGGGAATCCCAGTCAAAGATGGGCCTTGATTATCTCCCCTGTGAGAGAAAAAGAAACTGAAGCAATTTAAAGGATTTCTGCACTAAAACTAATTTAGTGCCTTGGTGGACCTGGTGAGGGAGGGGTGTACAAGTTGTGCCAGGGGCTGGGACAACAAAGTGTGCTGTTGGGGTTTCACAGCTCTCCAGATCCGTAGCCAAAAGTAAAACACGGGGAGGTTCTTGATGCAGCTCTCGGCACCTTTTGCTCTCAAGTTCTTCAGTGTGGATATTCACATTGATGCTTCTGCAGATGTGTCTTGATTTCATTTATAGCTCTTTGGAAGGAATCCTGTGGGGAGGTTCACACAGCATGCAGAGATCAAATGTCAGTCCTGGTCCCTGTCCTGTGATGCTCACCAATCCCGTCAAGGACAACCTATTGTACTACTCACATAGAGAAGGGTGTTTTTAAGCATTTAAACCATAGCCATCCCTGACTTCAGGAGCCAGAAATATGCAGATATCAGTCATTGCAGGGCACTTTCAGCAGGATCATTTTTAGGTAGTGCTGCTGACAAGTTCATGGAATAAAATCATTGGTGTGGCCAGGGTAGGAACTAATTTCAGCACAGACACAAAACGCTCTGCAACATTCAACACTACTGAGTTCTATGATAATGTAAAATATAAAGAACAACCTAAAATTACACAGTTAAATGAAACAAAGGTTTAATTCTCTAGAATTTAATCGCTAAAAATGAAGGCCTAGAACTGATTATCATACTTGTATGGATTACTTTCCATGAGTCAGACAAGCAGGATTTCTGCCCGTGGAGGTGAAAAAGAAACTGTAATAACCATAAAAAGGTGTAGGACTACTTATTTATAGACACCTATATTAGAAATGCAATAAAAAGTCCCGGTACAAACTCAGTAGACAGGCTTCAAACACAAAAAATAGCCAGCTCTAAGTTGTTTCTGAATTATGGTGAGCCCTAAAGACAGCCTAAAACCAATTAACTTCTTTTTTTTTTTGTACTCTTTATGTTTTAAAAATGACCAAAGAGATCTCTTTGAAAATATATTACCACACACAAGAAAAAAAAGTGCTCCTAGAATTAAACCTTTTGTGAGAAGCTTCAGCCTGGAGCAAAATTTAATGGCTGAGCTATAAAGCACCGAAAACTTTCATAAAGGGGTTCATAAAGAAACACCAACTGACCCTGAACCCAAGGAGGTCTAGCAAGCTCCACTGTAATAAACACAGGGTCTAGTTAATTTGCACTTAAGGGGTGTATGACATTTGAGTAAGATGTGGTTACTTTACGCTCACTTTCAGCACATATGTCCAATAGACAGAGCGGGATACTGCAGTCAAGGGGTCTACTGTCAGTTAAAGCTAGTCCTAAATGAGGTTATAAACTCTGTTAGCCAGGAATAAACTCTGTTAGCCAGGAACTTTGTTTTTTCATGTGGTTGTAAGGTGCCTACCATGAATGGATGGTGAGACCCTTTTAATCTACATTTCCTACTTCTAAGCCTCCTCTAGGCTAGAAATAGACAGTGTGGATTGTGTATACAGCTCATTTCTAGAGCAGTTACATTAAAACACAGGAGCTGCCGTTACAGCTGGTTTTACCACTTTGCTGTTCATCCCATGGTAACTGCCAAAATCTAGACCAAGCTACATCCTTGCCCAATTAATTAACTTAAATGTAACATGTAAAAAGAAATTTCCGTAATTTGGATTAAATAGAAATAACTGTATGTTCATTCACTCTCTCTAATGTGTTAGTACAGGCATAAACACAGACAGTGCATGAGGCAAGAATATAAAGCAGAGATATCCCTCATTGTCTGGAATTAGTCAGACATCATCTCTGCTTTTATAACAACAATTTTTACATCTCAAGATGTTTCTCCTGTTGGTGGTTTGAAGACTAGTATTTCTTTCATCCAGAAGAGAGGCATAACTTCTTCTGGGTCATTGCCTCCTCTTGGCCAGTGAGGGATGCTCTTGCACTAACAAGATGTCTGTGCAAGGTCTTTAGTCTTATGCTCTCTCTTCATCACCAACCCTCTTCCCTTCACCTCCCTCTCTCTCCTTTCAACCTCAGCCACTGATGGCCTTCAGGCAGGATCTTGCAGTAAGACAGAGCTTCAAAAAAGATTAAATTTTTCAAGCATCTACCATTTAATTTTACATTCTTTATCTTAACATTGGTCAGAATTTGTTCCAGAAACAGGCAGGAAAATGAAGGAAAGGCAGATGTTTGTTAAGGCTATATTTAGGAAGCTGTTGCTTAAATGTAAAAATCAGTTATACTTTAACCATGAGTGAGAAGCACAAAAAGCTTATTCTTTCCCCTACATATGTTTGCAGAACACTTCTCTTGTCTTCACCTGCAGTAATGATATGCTCCTTTAGGCTCTGCCTCTACTTGGTTATCAGTAATGTATTGTGGGTCTAACAATGGCACCCGTTTTCACAATACTTTGTGGAATAATGCCATCCATCCCCATGGATTCATTGGTTCATGAAGGTATTGGTGAAAGGTGGGATCAATTTACTCAACTTTTCAGCATAATATTGCTATTGTTCGCTGCTAGGGCATGCATAACAAATGGCCTTTAGTGTAAACAGCTCAGCCACTGAGCTTAGTGATTACTATGAGGGGTCTCTTTGAGGTGGGTATTTCTAGTTCTTTGATATATAACTCATTAAAGCCACTCTATGTAAGTATTGTTTACAGTGCTTGCTGTGCTGGTGGCTTGCATTTGAGTACTTGTCTGTAATTTGAAAGGTATTTTGCCTACACTTAGAAGAAGCCTTTAAGTGCCTGAACTCCTCTTACATTTTTTGTTATGAACTATTGGCAGGAGAGTGGGAAGGAGTTGGGAGTTTCTTAAAACAACAGAAATGACCTTTGTCTCTGCAGACTTCCCTTTGAACTCACTAACCTCATGTCAACAGAAAGCAAACATCAGGATAATAGTCTCTTCTCAATTTCTTCAGCCTTTTGTTCTACCTAAGATGCATGGGTTGGCCTTGCTCCTCAGTACTTGCCTTGATAATAGGAGACAGAGCTCAGAAAGGTAACTACACAGGACTATTGGCCTAAGTTTATTGCATATCCTAAGTTCACATTAACTTCTGTGCTTTGACACTTGCACTGAAATGATCTAAATTACAGATTGTTGTTTTTTAAAATGGGTTGTGATTGTATGAGCCTATTGCTTTTACTTAGAACCAAAACTACTCAGATTGTGATGGGGCTATAACAACAGAAGAATCCATTTAATTGATGTCTTGTTGAAATATACTCCTTCTTCTGTGGTGTGATTGACATCGTTGATTTCATTTCCTCCAACCAATGGGTAAAAGGCACACCTAGTCAGTTTTAAGTGGCACACTTTTTGCCTGTATTTCATTCACAGTGGTTAACAGCTATGAATCAAGCCTGCTACAATAAACCCCTGTTAGCTTGGCCTTTACTAGTTTCATGCTGCTACTTTACTTGGCTACACCTTTAACTTTGCCCTTGTGGTCACTATTTTTATAAGTTTAAAAGGCAGGCCAGTGTCTCGGACAGTGAGTAACATAACAAAGGAAAGGAAGGTGGGATTATTGAAGGCAAAGAGTAGGAAATGTTAAGAGTTCCGGTTCATTTTCCCTGTTTTTCACTATGGCCACATTACTGGAGGTAGATTTCACCTTGAGGTACCTACCTACTGTACTACCTCCTCTGACCCTGAGTCTTATTCTAAGGTTAGTAGAATGAAGTCCTGGAGGAGTTCTCCTGCTTTGCTGGACACAAAGTTTGTGTAAAAATTCCTTCATCATTCCTCAGTTCAAAGAATATATCTAGCTGCACGAGAAGGCAAGGCAGTCTTTGCATCCTCTGAACTTTAAAGCTTCCATATAGAAGTCAAATGCTTTTAATGATATTTTTATATACCAGTATGAACACTTTTATTAGTATGATTTAAAGCTACAATGGTACACAAAAGCCTCTGTTTGGGTAAATTGGGAATAACCTGTTGAAACTTTAGCTGGTAACTCCAATACATCTGACATATTTGTCAGCATGGATTAATTGTAGCTCAGGAGAATTGTTAACCATACAGGGCACACCATTTGAGGGAACATTCAGATGACAAAGCCAGGAGGGAGAACCTTGTCCCTAAAATAATTTTATGATTTCCTGTCTCGAAATGTACAAATTTCTGAAACCTTTTTGTAAGTTAAATCTTACATATCATTCCTAACTTCTGTCGCTTACAGTTCTGCTGAAGTTAATTTATGCTGATGCTGTTACCAAGGCAGTACTTTTTAATAGATGTGAATGATTTTTTTCCTATGTCTCTTGTGTGTACACGCCAGAAACAAGACATTGATTGTGTGAGTGTGCATTTGAGACCAGTCACTTGTGAGAGCAT
Organism: Serilophus lunatus; assembly: GCA_013399895.1. Lineage (NCBI taxonomy): Eukaryota > Metazoa > Chordata > Aves > Passeriformes > Eurylaimidae > Serilophus > Serilophus lunatus. The sequence continues at coordinate 992,665 of VXBA01004606.1, read as the reverse complement.
GCCAGTGGTCACTGGGTTGTCCCCACTTATTGATCATTCAGAACTGGAGTTTTTCTTTTTCCCCCTGTGACCTATTCTATGACTTTGCAGTGTCCTGAGTTAATAACAAAATGGATAAAACCATATGAGGCAGTTTTTTAGGTTACTTCATCACTATAGAAGATGTCTCACTGACTTTGTGGCCAGAAAGAGTTAAAACAGGCTCGACATTTTTTTATAATACACCTGAGCTCTTGGAAATTCAAAGCCTTCTCAGGCGAGAGCTGTAAATTATAATGAAGTCCAGGTAAGATTCTGGCTCGGCTGTCTTTCTGGGATTTTTGTTCTTTTAATTTTGCCATTTCTGTACTGTGTCCTTCACCTGTCTCTGAGTCAGAATCTGCAACTCCCTTGAGAAATATATGAGTTCCTCAGGTTTTGTTTCAAACTCATGCAGAAAAGAAATGTTTAGTTCTCAAATCCTGCGTGAACTAGATTTACTCTTCTCTGGCCATCTTGAACCTTCATAGATAAAATTCATGTTTCTCAATGATTTAGAAACAAAAGTTGGGATACAGAATTGTGACTCTATGAATAGAAGCAATGGTATGTAACTGTATAACAACAACACCTAGAGACTTGGTACTTCATTGTTTATTTTGGCACAGCCTCTGGATGCATAACAGCAGTTTCTGTTACAGCTTTTCAGGAAAAAATTAAGGCAAAAGTAAGGGACATACCTAAGGAAAGTGGACACAACGGATATTTTAGAATTACTGGGGGGTTAAACAAGATATACAAAGTATTTTTTACTGATAGAAGTTTACAGACTCCCTTTTATTAACTGAATATTTGGCCTATGTTATGCAGTCTTCTTTGGTTTCTGTGTTGAAAAGTATGGAAGTGGTGTAAGTACCTCATGATAATACCTGCTTGTCAGCTATTGCATCCATTTTCTCACAAGGTGAGGCACAGGGGAGGTTATGATGTGCAGAACAACATAGAAGTGGAGCAGAATATATCATCCAAGGCTAGTTCTCACACCAAGTTTCACCTCATTCAGGGATATTTTCTTTTGGTTTTCATGTCCACTAAAAAACACCTACAATATCAAATGTCAGTATGTAAGCAAGCAACAGAGGAGCTGATAGTCCTTCTTGTGATCATCAGCTCTGCTCTCTAAGAGAATAAATGGAGTTGCCTCTGTTGGGATTCACTGGGCCTGTGGAAGCACTGAAGTTCTGTCTTTCCACACTTCTGAATTCAGAATAGGTCCCGAGTCTCTTTTGTGATGGCCTATAGTGGCAAGAGATTGATGTTTGGTAGCAACTGGTAAGGCTTGATAACTTTGTGGGCTTCTTAATAGTTCCTGTATTCCTAAATGATTTGTGTCTGCAGTTCCCTTGTATTGCCAGGAAAGAGGTCTTCTGCAAACAATATATCAGAACCTTTCTCTATGATGGTTGTGCCATTATTTTACTTTACTTTTACATGGCTTTCCCTTTTATTTTTGTTTTGTTACCACTGAATAATATGCAGCCCCACAGCTCTGGCACAGAGAACCTGATGAAAGTGAACATATAAGAAAAATATTAGTAGCTGCAGTCTTCATTGCAGAGGTAATGGCCATTGACATTAATGGGAATTATGCATGTGTGGAAGAGGAGTATGGCCCCTTTACTTAACAGAGCCCTTAATATGTTTTAGTGGGCCACGGTGATGTTCTAAATATCATGAAACCCAAAGGAGATAGAGAAAACAACCTCTGGCACTGATGAGCTGGATTCATTGCTCTGAGGTAGAAGGTTTTTCAGGAATATCTGTTTCTTCTCCTCTGGAAATAGTTTTGCATATACAATTCATTGATATGAAAGAGAAAAAGGTAAGGAAAGTGGACAGGAAACTGGGAAAGGAAACAGGGAGCTATCTAACTTGTCAAATGTCAGACTGTCACAGAAAAACATAAAAGTCCAAAATTAAGTATAGAACTCATACACATATATAGATAATTTTACACATATAATATTTTTGTCTGCCTTTTATTCAAATTCTAGTCTAGCCCTGCTTTGCACTATGTTCTGTTTTATGAAAGTAAAATGTGAAAATCTACTGATAAGCCAAAATAATAAAAACGTTATGGCATGTCAGGGCTATTTTTTTATTATTATTTTTTAACCTTGATCGTGTTATAATAGTGAACATATGTATCCTTAGCCTTAATCACCTTGTCGAGTTAAAGTATATATTCAACTTCATTTACATGACATATGATCTAATGCTGGAGAACAACAATACCATTGTAGTGCTAATTGAAAACTGCAAGCTGAGAGCCAGAAGAAACCACTGGTCTGATTGCTGAGGGTCCCAGGGAAAGGGATTTATTCCCACACCTGCAGTTGGTCCATAACACTAACATTGTTACCAACATCTGGGTCTAATCAGCACAGAGGCCTTGATATGCTGCTCCTGTGGCACATAAATTTAGCATTATATTCATTTTAAAGGCCCCCTCTTTCAGTTTTTTAAGGACAAGATAGATTCATGGCTCCACAGAGTCTAACAAAGTAGAAACCACAAACAGAGTAAGTTACTGCCAGGTTTCTTAGACCATACCTACCTAGCACACGCCACTTAAATAATGGAATTTTATGCTCAGTTCTGGTTTTCGAAAATACATCTCCACAGCATGCAAAGTTCAGCTGAAAAACTATGTTTAAGTTGAAAAGCAAACACTGTGCCAATTTGCATATATCAGTTTTTATTGTGGCATCTGAGCTCCACCAGCAAGGGGATGGCTACAGAACCAGTGAAGGTCCTGCTGATTCACAGGAAAACATGCAGCTCTGCTTGGGTTGGTGTCCGACCCAGGGAGAAGCAGAGGCGTAAGCCTGTCCTTGTGGGAAAGAGTACCACATGGCACCCCAATTCAGAGCAGTACTGACTGAAATTCCTGTCTACTGTTGGGTCTTAGGCTCACATTTACAATTACAAGTGAAATGCCTCTTGATACCATCCTCCTGTTTGTGGCTTTGCGCATAAAAAGGCAGCGGGGAAGTGCAAAGGCAAAGATGCTGCTGGAACACCCACGGGGGCTCAAGTGGGCACTGCATGGTTCACCCCTCTCGTACCTGACAACTTTTGGTGCTTTTGAGCTGCAAGGGATGGTCTTGTGCACAAAGCGATGCTTTGGTATGTAAGAAAACTAGAGGTGTCTTGCAACTTGGCTTCTGTGATTTATGCTTGAAAATACTCCATGCCTTACTTTCCTAATTCTGAAAATAGGCTTGCCTCACGGTCTGTTGTGAAGCTGAAACTCCGTTCATAAAGGTGCTGAAAATACTCAGAGCAAATGGAAATTGTACAAAGAGAGAGAAAAACCCCAATATAAGACTGAAAGCCAGGCTGCCTAGGCAAAGGAGCAAAATTTAGATCATCATTTGTTGAGGACAGCCAGTGATTATTTTTGCTAATGCATACCTTGACTGTCTCTATAACTATCTAAGTAACTGGCTGTTCCTCTTTGTATCTTCAAGTATTTTTCTGGAAAATCTATACAATGAGGCTGACACGGATAGCCTATGGATATTGCCACAGAAGGCAAGTGTTCTTTTTCTGTCATTTGTCAATGTCTACATGTCTTTAATATCTGCAAATGGTGAATATAATTACATAGAGAAATTTTGGTAAAAGATACAGAACTTTATGACTTTCAATCCCACCTTCGGCACTGGCATTTTGTAGCGGTAGGCAGTTCGTTTAACTGTTGCTTCTCTTATCTACTGTACCTTTTGGGGGTAAATATTGATATAGAACATTGCTTACCTAAGGCATCAAGGTAGAAAATTGACACAGGGGTATAACGGAGGCTTAACATTGTACAACTGAGTAAAGTTTAATTTTGCCAGTTGGCAGAAATCATAGAATGGTTTGGGTTGGAAAAGACCTTAAAGATCCATCTAGTTCCATCCCCTGGATTGGAATGTAAGGTTGTATCTTGGTCGCTCTACTGTCAAGAAGTCCATTTCATGAGAAAACTTGCTTATTGTAAAGGCACAAAATGTGTAGCTTTGTAACCTCCACTGCCTTCTCAATACCAGCGGGACACTGGAAGAAGAAGGAATTTCCTTCTTACTACTAATAACTCCAGGTGGAATTTTTAAACTAAGGAGTCATAACTTAAACCAGAAGACATCAATGGAGATATTAACATGCTGAACCAGATTCTCAGCCACTATAAATCGAGTTAACACTATTAATTTTGGTAGAACTACATTTCACCCCACTTGAGGAGAAGGTGCATTATTTATGGTATTACTGCAAAATCTGTCACTTGATTCACCATAGAAATATGTTCTGGCACTAGCTGTTGGTTTTGGTAGTATGCCAGTTTGCTGGCTTTGAAGGATTTCCAGTAGCCAAAGGGGAATTTTAGCACCCAGCATTGCCCTACCCCCTGCTCTGTTTTCGTGGGTGCTCAGTGGATTTGTCCCATTTTCCTTCTAGCTGGATCAATCCCTTGTCAGCTCCACTGAACTTCAGCATGGTGCTGTGACCCCACACTGCAGGGGGGTCAGGAACAGGGTTCAGAGAACTGTGAGTTGGATTGTTAGAGATGTTTGGTCTTCCTCAGTCTTGTTTCGTTTGCTGCCACAAAAGTGAATGCCTGCTGTACTGCCCTTCTGTACTCCTGACCAACTTTTTGAATAGAATCAGAATTCCAAATTTCAATACCTGTAGTCTAACCACAGCTTCTGCATGCACATGAGGAAGAAATGACATTGGGATTCCTGGATGTCTGTGTGAAAGGCTCTCTCTCTGCTTCAGTTTTTTGACTTCTCTGCAGTGCTGTGTTATTGAAAGTGTTACCTAAGTGAACTAAATGTTAATTATTGCAATAATTGGTCAGTTTTGAGAAGTCTTTTCTCATAAGTTGATCTTATAAAGGGTAGGCACAGTTAACAAATGAGAGAGGCAAAGTTAATAAAACCAAAAAAGGTCAGAGTAACAAAATTTGTTGGTATGACTTCATTTATGTAAGACCTGAGCAACACAGAGATCTCACGTTTTTGTTGAATATGGTAAAAATGGTGTCAGCTCACAGATAGATTGTGTATCTGTACAACCACTGTGTGGAGATCCCAGAGCCTGAGCTTGTATTTCAAGTATTTTACTGAGACATTGCTAAACCAGGCCTGTACCTGACTTCGTGACATGTTCTTCTTGATGATGCAAGTGAAATACAACAGCTGTACTGGAGAAATGTAAAAGAATGATGAAAGTGTAGAGAAGGCATCTTACGTCATTTCACATTTTTCATTCAAAGTGCAATTTGTGATATGTCACAAGTAGGAAAAAAGGAGTTAAACTTGTGCTATTCGAATGTCCAGATAATTTGATCATATTTAATATGTGAAATGCAAAAATCTGATCAAATACAGATATGTTATTATTTTAACCACAATATCTTACTGCATTTAATGTCATTCCTTCTAATGTGGTACCAGCAGATCTAATGAGCTGTTTAGGGTTTTTTGCATTTCAAAGCGTGACCTCCTAAAAATTAGGATATTTCTTTCATCCAGGATCATTTAGCTGAAAAACACCCAACTTTTCAAATATTAGCATATATTTGATGTGGAAAGGAACATTGGTCATATCCCAACAAGTGAAATTACTTGATTGTAAAATGCATCTATAAAATGAAGAAAAAATCAAAACTGTTTTAATACTTTCTCAAAGTATTTGTGACTGCAATCTACAGCTAAGCCCCAGTTCTGCAAGTCATAATATGAGAGTCTGCTGGGCACAGTAATATACCCACATGATTTTGATTGCAGGCCTGAAGACATTTCTTTGAGGTATTTTCTAAAAATTGTACTTTTTTAATTATAATTAATTTATCCAACCACTTCTTTTCTCTTTATGGATTATTCACAGACTTGGGCTAGTTCCTCTGACTCTGTTATGTGCAACTGGTAGATGAAAGTTAACGTGAAAGTATATCTGACTATATGCTGTTCTTACATTGTACATTTCAGTTATCCAGTATGGATAGGTTTTGAGAAGGATTTGGAATCACTACAGAAATGTTGCTGGTTTGTATATGTCATCTTTTTAATTAGGAACCTGCTGCTATCACCTATTTGCCTTTCAAGATCAGAGCCTCTGTTATGCATGACTCCAACGATTCAACAAAACCATATGATTCAGGTCCTTCACATTTTAAGAATCAAAGTCAGAAACAGGAGGAAAAAAAAAAAGAGTGAAATCACAATATCCAACTAAGGCATGCAGCTCTTTTTAAATACTGTGATGTTCAGGCATCATACTCTAGATTTTTGAAAATCCTGGTTACATTACTGATGATTGCACCAAGCCGTTTTTAGATTCCAAACTTCAGAGCAAAGAAAAGCAAATTACCAAAATTTTGATAGTAAATGTTTCCAGGTACAAGTCTTGTTGAAATATTCAAATACATGTTCAGATACAGTTTTTGCAGATATTTACCCACTTTTAAAATTTTCATAAAAAAGGATATCTATGTCTTTGTCTATGACTGTGTTCCATACAGGTCAATGTCCATTCTATTTTAAAAGACTGTAAAATTACTATATTATGTACTGCTGTTTTATTAACCATAGTGACACTTTCTTACTCCAAATTTAATACAGAAAATGACAATTTGCCTTATTTTGCAGTGTCAGTCTTCTTCAAAATAATTGCTTAATTTCAAACCAAGCAGATGATTAAAGGCTGAAAGACCATAATGAATAAGATCTGCACTACATGATTTTTGCATTTCTCCATTAGAATTTTGTATAACGTACGAAGGACAGCTGATCTAGTATGTTGATAGGAACGGAAGAAAGGAATTGTTTCCATGTGATAATAATTCTTAAATATGTTTTGCAGTACCTCTTCAAGCCCAAGCATCAGGCCATCATTAGGGTAGATTATAGCAACTGTTGCATGTTTTTATTGCCAGCCTATTACGTAGCAGTTTGACTTGTGTCGTACATTTAAATACCACATTAAATCATGGTTTCTAAACACTGGTTCATAGCAGGATCCTCCTCTGAAATCTTATCTTCTTTTTTCTTTGTCAATGCAACCAATAGCAAAAATGTTTTCGTCTTTTCCCTTTGTAATCTAAATTCCAATTTTGTGACCGTAATACTATCCCTGCCTAGAGCAGCAACTCACTACTTACAGCAGTGCAGAAGGAAAAGTCCTTTTTTCCCTTGAATGTGCATATTCCTGGTGGAGCTTAAAAACTTCCATAAATCAATAAAGTAATTGCTGCATAATGACCTATTGTTGGTGAGCGTGCCCAGAATGATGTCATTGGGGGGTAATGGAGCTACTGAATCAAAAAAATGGCAGCTGTTTCCAATTTATTTGAGAGTCAGTTGGACAGAAAATTAAATAAACACATAGACAAGCAGGACAAGGGCAAGTCCTTGCATTATTCTTATGATAGTTTTAATTCAATCGCAGAAGTCAGCAGGCAGCTGATATTGTGGCCCAGAGTTTCAGTAATTGCCTGTCTCCTATCTCAGTCAGGCTGCACATGCTCATTTCATCATTTTAAGCTTTTGTGACTNTTTTTTTCTTTCTCCCCCCCCCCCCCCCCCCCCTTCGCAGCATAGCATGCTATCCAGGAGATATATTAATAGAGAGAAATTTTCATTTCTTCCTCCATCTGCCTCTATGGGGCTGTTACCCTTCTTTCCCTGAGATTCAAAAGAGAGTTTTCCTTTTTTTTTTAATCACTTATATGTCCTTTGGGAAGCCCCCTAAAGTTTCATGTTCGCTGGGGAGAAAAAAAATGCCACCCGGCTTCACACTCTCTTCTCCGCTGTGAATAACAGCTTTTGATGTGCTCCTTTGAAGTTACTGGCTTGAGGCTGCATTAGGAAAGCATCAAATGCAGCCTTAGCACTGTGTGTGGAAGCTGGTAGCACATAGTGTTTGCACACTGGACTTGAAGACACCCAACATGCTCGTGGCAGCCAAGTGAATGTAGGGGAACACAACAGCAGGTCTCCATCACAGTGTACTCTTCTCTTTTGCAGCCCTTATTCCCATTTCCTATTGATGAGGCATTGAGAACACGTCAGTATTTTCCAGTTCTCACAGCTTCTCGTGACACCTTTGCACCCTTTAGGAGCCCTGATATGGGTCACAGCTTTGGAACATCACATCTGACTCCATTCAGATGGGAAGAAAATTTGAGTCTGGTCCTGTTTGTTGCTTCAGGGCAATATGGTTTCAAATTCTGCTTCAACTACTGTTGCCTTAAAATAATCAAAGTGATTTTTATGGGCACTGAAAGAAGCTTGGGTCACTAATCAGTTATCTGACTTATAGTAAGAAATAAAATATCTATTCCTTGATATTTGGATTCCTAATATGACAGTTTTCACATTTCTAAACCACGTGGTTTTTTAAAAAGCTTTTTTTTTCTTGACTTACAGATGGATTTTGTGTGTGTGTGTGTGTGTGTGTGTGTGTGTGAGTTTTTTGTGTCTGTATAACCAGACACAGTGAAGTTGATGTTTGTCTCCAAGATGGAGAAGTGCTTTTCCATATTTGTCATCACAGATCTCTTCAGATCAGACGTCTCTTTGATCATTTTAACTGTGTTTTGTATGCTTCATAATTCCCTTGCTGAGTACCTTATGTTACATGTTACTTTATAAATCAATAAATAATAGCAATAATTAAAAGGGTGTTCTGCAGTAGGGAGCTAGATGAAAAAATAGGTTATTCCATTAACCTTTTACCTCTGGAGACAGGAATTTCAAATTTGTGTTAGGTCACAAGAGCAAATCAGTTGGTCCCTTGTGAACTTCAGTCCACGTCACTAACCACTGCCTCACTTCTCACAGTCCCTCCTGATTGACAGCTTTAGTCTGGAAGAATAACAGATCTTTTGCAGCTTGTAAGTCTGAGATGCAATGGCAATGCCAGCACCTACGCCTACTGTGCCTTGTTCTGCACAGAACTATTTGTGAAAAAAAAAACCACCCCTTCTAATGCCTGTTATCCCCACACAGGGACTGAATTATTTTTTAAATATCAAAATGGTCACTGGTAGAAGTAGGAAGTAACTTGTGCATGTAAGAAAGTGGGTTTTTATAAGCCCTGTCCTGTAAAGTTGCTCTCAAAGAGCACAAAAAGTTTATCAAAAGAAAATTAAGGGAGAGTTAGTGGTATGTCATTGTATACCCAAGTGTAGGCAACACATGTGTTAGTGAAGAGCTGTCTATTCCATCAAAGATCTGACTGATTACATGAAATAACAAACAGACCTTTAGATTATTATTACTTTCATCTCCTTTATTTCCACTTCTGCCTTCCTCCATCAGTTATTGGCACAACTCTTGTCTGTACTCTGAGGTCTGAATGACCAAGTGGGTTGTAAATGAAATAAATAATGGACATTCACAATCAGAGATTGTCACACTACCTTGATTTTTTTTTTTGGTGAACTAGTTTGAGACCAGGAAGGTGAATTATTAAGTGAAATCTAAGTTTTAAGATGGAAGCTTATCTTAAAAATGAAAGTAGCATGCATTTTAGAAGAATGGCTTTTATGTTAGTAAATCTGTATTTATTTCATTTGCTTGCTTGTTTTACACAAAGAGATTAAAAATATGCATTTTTTTCTATTATTCATGCAATTGGAAAGCAAAAATTACTTGAATTGTATTTTTAATTAAAAAATGGAAGAGTCTTAAAAATTCTAAAATTTTTAACTTTTGACCAAGACATTACATCCTGTTACTTTGAATAGTACCTGCTGCCATGTTGCATTCCTTCTTGTTGTTTCTCACCTGTCTGCAGGTCATAACAAAGGAGAGATACAGTGCTTTTTGATGACACTTGCAAAAGATTTCCCTGAGTGGACTGCAATGTTTTTGTCCATGCTACTCCTGTTGCCGTGATCTCCGAGACCATTTCACAGCTGATCTACGGTCAATACTGATATGTTCTTTGATACTAACTGTTTTTTTTTTTTTAATCTGGACAGGATTATGCTTTGTGTTGGAAGTGGGAAATTATTGAAATTTTATTGGGATAATTAATTCAGTAACTTAACCTCCTCCTCATACCTGTAGTTCCTATTTTGGAAGTATGACAGTGACCTAGGGAGGTTTTCTGAGGACACTATTCTATATTTTGGGGTGTTTGCCATCTTAATGATAATCTTAGCAGATTCAGAATAAAAATAGACTCCATGTGATTCAATTCTCGTGTTGTCTGGAGTAGGGATACAAAGCAGTTTATGACAGGAGGAGAGCCTGTGCATGTTGTGGGAAGTTTGATTAGGGCTAACAGGGATGTGGAAGGAGAAGGAATTACTGAGATTCAAATATGGAAGTTGATAGAGAATAATTTTTAGGAATGGAGAAACAAGCTTGCCTGCTGTACCTCCCCAAAAATTTGTTTTCCTAAGACACCAGTCTCAGTTTGAAAAAGTTCCTTTTTCTCATTATGTTACCTAGTACAGTCTACATAAAGCAAACAAGGAGGGAAGGACTGTTTTGGAAGAAAGTTCTGCAACATTCCTTAAGATAATCTGGTGCTAGATAACACTGAGATTTCTCTATAAAATATTTCTTTAAGTGAGCTTTATCAAAATACCTTGTGTCCAAAATTCTTGTGTTGTTCTGTTCTTTATGTTTCACTTTGCTGCAGAGGGATGCATCTACCACTTTTCTTCAGAGGTCAAATTTCATTCATATGCATGGGAGTCATGCCTTTGAAAATTGAGTGTAAATAGGAATCAAAACCCCACCAAAGGTGATGGTCAGTTGGAGGTGATGGGAAAACAGACTTGGCATATGTTGCCATGTGGACAGGGTAGGCAGCTCCTTCTCCTTCCTGGAGAAAGCGTGGTACTATTTTCATTTTCAGCTTCACTTACAATGCTGAAGTTACTGATTGTAACCCAGTCTAGGGAGAGGTGATGCCAGAGTCCTCCAGTGGCTGAACTCAAACCTTGACACTCCTCAACCTCATTGAAGGTATTTCTGGATACCTGATATCCCTGCTTAGTAGAGACCCAAATGTTCTCTGTAGCTTCAGACCCCACAGTCAGTGGGGGAATAAATGACTTCTGTAAAGACATTATTTTGCAACTCTTCACAACACTTTTCTTTCTGAGCCAGAAAGAAAGTGTAGATCCACCTCTGCTTTTTGCCACCATCTAAACTCCCTTGCCAGGTCTTAAGGATGACAGGAACTTACTGATGATTCCTTTCATATGCATTTTGGGCATAAAGAGGAAACTAGAAATGGAGCAGTAATGAAGAAGAGTCTGGTGGGTGTAATGCCCTTTCAAAGAGTATTTCTGACAGATGCACAAACTATATCCCATAGTGCTGAAGGTAGTTGTTCTTTACCGCCTTTTGTGAGGCATGTGGGTGTATAGAGTGCAGCTGTAATATTTTTCAGTATTTTTCAAGGCTTTTTTTGATTTGGCTTGCACTCAGCCATACATAGTGGAACAGAAAATGCACTTTGTTTACGGCTGGAATTTTCTTTCCCCATTAGTTCCATATGTATTCAGCTGACCTAATCAGTGAAGGACATACACAGCTTTTCACAACAGTTGATACATGAGTCTATCACTTTTGTTCTGCAGTCTAGGTTGATTAGCTGGTTCTTTGCATGAAATAGGTCTGTTGCCTTGATTGTAGAAGAGTGAGAGGTTCGTTTTGCCTCCTTTCTGCATCTGTATGAAGCTGTAAGTGTTGGTCCCAGATCTAGTGGTGAACTTCAGAATGTTTTTCATGCCAACAGACTTCTCTGTACATATGAATTATTTACTGCAGTCTATCTGCGAGCTCTTCTTTTTGCCGTAGCTGCTTATTTTTTTCCCAGGTTAAAAATACGTACATTTAAACCAAAGTTTCTCTTTAGTTTAAAATTGTAAATCCTGCATGTGAGATTTCCCATTTGTTTGTCAGCCTTGCCAGCATTTTGCTGAAGAACTTGTGAAAAGTGTTTTGCATAAAGACAGGCCCACTTGCGGGGGGTGCCTCCTCAACCAATGCTGCTCATGAAACCTTTTAACAGTAGCTTCATTTTCAGCTGAACATGAAACTGTAGAAAAGGTACTCCTTCAGGAAGAAACTTGATGAGGCAGTGATGGGCAGCTCTGCTGGACTTTTACAGTACTGATATAAAAAAAAATCATCTCTATATCAGCAATTTCTATGATACTGTTAAGCACTGGAAAGAAAGTCACAGAGATATTTTGACAGAGCAGTGCTGGTGCTGGGGATCTTGCTCTTCTCTCCTTGGTCTTCTCTGCAGCTCCATTTTTGACCTTTGTCCAGAAGTTCTTGCCCCCACTCTAGAACAGAAGTGCCAGTGAGGTGTTTAGGACATTCTTCTGCTGTCTCCACCCCACTAGGTTTGAGATGCCCATGTTCTAGCACAAATGCTGCTCAGCTTGCTTCCTTGTGCCTACAGCTGCCCTTTGGTGGGTACAAGTAGCTGTGCTGTTACGTTCCAGCACATTTAGGAAGAGAGGAAGCAGTGCTATTGGCTAGGGAGGGTAAATAGGAGGTGTTTCCCTCTGGAAGTGTCCTCCTTCTTCCTTGAAGCAGAAAGGCTCAGCAGGTAGCACTCTTCCAGTCCCCAGAAGGTTTCGGAGGAGAGAGGAAGAGGCAGAGAACACATATTTTTCTAGTTACTGTAGTTTTGCGGGGGGGCTGGACATGTTGGCTTTGCATCATGTATGCAAGTATGTTTATTGGCCATTATCACTAATGAGATGGAGAAAGGTAACCTGGGAACCACTATAAGTATCAGTCAGCATCCAGGAATGCCCATGCAAGCTAAGGAGAAGGAGAAATGGGGGTGATGTTCAGGGCAACAGGAAGGAATCACAGAAAGGCTGAGGTTAGAAGGAACTTTGGACGTTATCTTGCCCAGCCCTCCTGCTCAAGTAAGGTCACCTAGGGCGGGTTGCACCAGGACCATGTCCAGTTAAGTTTTGAATACATACAAGGATGGAGTCTCCATAGTCTTCTTGGTAATCTATGCCAATATTTAGTAACCCTCACAGTAAGCAAGTTAAACAGGAATCTGTGATCATCTCGCCTTTCCCTTGCTCCCGGGGGATCAAAATGGCATCCCCAGGGATGTTGGGAGAATAGGAAAAAGTAAGCTGAGCCAAAATCTGATGATGATGACAAGGAGCCAAACATGTAAGACTTTTAAAGGGACCTCAGAGAAAATGTCAAGCTGGAGGTAAGCTCCTGGGACCCTTATCCTGACAGAAAGACTCTGAAGCATCTGAGTTTCTGACTCAGCCCTGAGCCAGAGGTTGGTAAAGCCTACCTGGATATCTTTCCACATCTTAGTACCATTTTGTTCCAGGTATATGCATTTCTGAGAAAACTGCTTCCCAATCACTCATGCACATGAGATTGGAAAGCCTGGCAATCAAACATTCAGCACAGCAATTGCATGCAGCTAAAAAGGAATGGAAATCGGGCCTATTCACTGGCTTTAGCAGACATTTCCTGTAGGTCTTCAGTTTGTGATTTTTCATTTCCCTTCTCGTTCAGTGTGGTTTTTGACTTCTCAGGATTACAGCATCTCTTCCATTACAGTAAGGAGATTGTAACTCTAAAATTTACTGAACAAATATAGACTTTCAATCAACATGTAGCCAAGACAAGGAGCATTTCAAAAACTGATACCAAGTTATCTTTATGGATAACTACGATCAACTCAAGCTTACCATTTAAAGTCTTTATTTAAGTGTTAAAAATAGTCAAATTTCCTTGAGAAAACATTTTAAGAGTAATACTCTGTGTAATCACCCCGCATATGATACATCATCCTGAAGTTTCGAGAACTCTTTGGTTGAAATTTTAACAGCTCTGCTTAAGAAATGCTAAACAGCAAATACTCTTTCCAGAAATACCATCCACTGTAAACCTGTCAGACTATTACTTAGCTATTAACCTTTCTCGATGAAATTGTAATAGTGCTGTATAAAAGAATGCTGAATATCAGAAACATTTCACTAATACATAACAGATGGATACCATATCCAGAAATATTTGTACTGTAAACCAAAGCGCTAAGCAGTTTTACACTAAGAGGTCAAAGATGGGCAGGAAACAGTTTTCCCATCCCACAAGAATTTTAGTTTTCATATTTTCCTACTCTGATGAATATACAGAATATTAAAGAACCTGGAGTTTCTCATAACAGAATAAACAAGGATTAATTTTTCTAAGTTTTTATTTGTTTGCTTTTTAATCCAAGCACATTACGCACTTATCTAACTTATCCTCCGCACACATTACATATTTGTTATTTAACACATCTTTCTGGGGTACAAACATCCTGTCCTGAAAGGGCTTCAGATTCAACAGTCAATAGGTTTTCTTTTTCATCTCCATCTCCTTGGCTGAAAACCATTTTCCTGGTAGGTTAAAGAGTGAAAGAAAGTGTTAGAGCAAAACTGTGACCTAACTGAAATACAGATTCCATATGTCACATACCTTTTATAACTCTCCATATGTGAGAATAACTGATTTTTCCATCCTGTTTACATGGTTGATTTCACTGTTGGACTTGGTCCTGGGTGTAACCTTTATTTTTAAATAAATGAAGTTTGGGAAAACTTAGAGTTGTTATAAGTATGGGGAAGGGGACATTTGCATTTGGAAAATCTTTGTGAAGATGTGCTTTTTATTCATCTTGTTATACCCATGGCTTTAGCTGGGTATGATGTTTCTATAAAAGGATGGAATTTGTTTCAAAACAATGTCTTAGTTCAAAATAATTGGGCACTTGTGAAATGTAACGACAGCTGAAAAAAGTACACTGTGTCTTCCATTTAAGAACTAGTAGACACCCTGCTAAACGGTTATGTCATTGAGCCAGAAGATTTGGATGCAGGAGAGAACAAAGTATTATCATGTGTATCTCTGAAATACGAGAAAGTAGTAAATTTTATGATTTATTTTTAATAATGATGAAGCAATATGTTTTCAGAAAAATTTGATTCAGTGCGATGGAAGCAGAAACCTTGTGTTCAAAAAATGTTTCATTCTTCTGTTATGAGAATCTGATGTAGCCAAGATGTGTTAGCAGTGAGTTTCTACCACTGGCAGTTTGTGCACAGTATCTCTCCTGACTGACAAATACATGAACAAATATTGCTTTGAAATTTGTTGTTTTGTTTTGATTTGTTTTTTTCCTGACATACCACACTAATTTCCCCTCCAGATTTATGACCAGGGCTTTTAATTAGTTCAAGTATAATTTCATGTGAATTTTTCTCAAAAGAGAATTATGTCTCTTCTATGCTTGCTCTTCACAAGGTGCAAATTCTACTTCGTGAGCACCAAAATGATGAAGCAAGAGGTGTTGTAAGTTTTCTGTTAATTAAAGGCTTTAAATCCAGATGGGCATCTTTATAAATATAACTACACATTTGCATAGATATATGTTCAACTTCATTTGTACCTTCTATATTTTGATTCAAGAATGACTAGATAAAATTATATGGCCTGTATCATTCAGACAGTCAACTGAGTTTTCATCAATAATCCTGAACTGTACCAATTCATGTTGAACCATCTTATATTTTTGAGTAACCAGCTTGCCTTTATTAAGTATTTACTATTTGTGCTGTTAATTAGTTGCAGGGATGTAATCTGCTTAATGTCATTCTCTAAACACATTATTTTCAATTTTTTTTTTTTTCTTCAAATTCTGGGGATTTTTTTCAGTTACAAGAAACACTCAAAATTATTATGGATAATGTTCAGCATTTTAAGCTAACAGCAAGCCTGGATACATTCTTTCAATAGCTGAAAAAACTTAATTATATATTTTTTCAATTTTCAATTTGTCCTATTTTTAAAATCTCTACATTCTTTAATTTCTTTGAACTAGCAAACCCAAGAAATATAATAGGTGAAGGTTTTTAAGAAGTCGACAAAAATGCTTCTTTTTTGTCCAGGAAAAATAGCTATTTAGAGACACTAGTCTTCCAGCACCACCTTGCAACACAGAGAATATTTTCAAAATTCCTTCTGATGTCATTTAAAATTAAATTCTGACAGTAATTTTTTCCTCAGGTTATCTTGCCTCAGTGAGGACAGCCCTACCGAGTTAACCTGCTGAGACAAAGCAGTACAGTTTTATGGTCGAAAAGCTATTCCATGGCAGATTTTTTCCTTAGATTTTTTAAATTATTATTTTAAATTTTATTAAAAGTTGCACCGTCTTCTTTCATAATAAAAGTGCCCTTGGCAGAAATACAGTTTGCAATGATGTACTTTAATCAGTTTTTTTTCCTGATGTGGACACAGCACAGTGGCTGTGTCCATGCAGGCCAGGGGTGCAGGGCCACAGTTTCAGTATGTTCACAGGGACATGTTCTGGGGTTACTCTTCCTCAAAAGCCTTCTTAGCTACCATTAAAACTGTGCCTGATTTATGTCAACTAAAAATTAGACAACTCCCTCCTGCTGAGGTAAGCTCCCATTCTGTTTTGTCACTGCTTATGAACTCTTCCTCCACTTTTGACTGAGATTGTTACATGTGAGTAGGAAAAGAGACATTCACGTAAAAGCCTTTTCAGTGATCTCCAAGAGTAACCAGGAAATTATGGATGCTTTTGATGCAGCTCCACAAAGCTGCTATCCTGCTTCTCACTGAGACCAGTCCTGCTGAGTCTGGGGTGAGTCTCGGGGGTGCTCATGGGTGCGAGGCTGAACATGAGCTGGCCAGAAACCAACAGCCCAGAAACCAACAGTGTCCTGGGCTGCATCTAAAGCAGTGTGGGCAGCAGGTGAGGGGGAGATTCTGCCCCTCTGCTGTGCTCTAGTGAGACTCCACCTGCAGAGCTGACTCCAGCTCTGAGATACCCAGAACAGGAAGGACACTTGGAGCAAGTTGAGAGGAAGGACACCAAGATGATCAGAGGGATGCAGCACCTCTGATGAGGAAAGGATAAAAGAATTGGGTTTGTTCATCCTGGAAAAGACAAGGCTTTGGGGTGACCTAATTGCTGCCTTTAAGACCTGAAGGGAGCCTACAAGAAAGATGGAGAGAGACTATTTACAAGGGCCTGGAGTGACATGACAGGAGGGAATGGCTTCAAATAGAAATAGAGAAGATTTAGATTAGATATCAGGAAAAAATTCTTTCCTGTGAGAGTGGTGGGGCACTGGAACAGTTTGCCCAGAGAAGTTGTGGATAACCTATCTCATGTTGTATATGGCTCTGAGCAACCTGGTCTTGTGGAATGTGTCCCTGCCCAGAGCAGGTCTCTTCCAACTCAGGCCAGTTTATGATTCTATGAGTCTGTGGTCTTGTTTGTCTTCTACCTTACCTAGTCCAGTTATCTTAAATACTGGACCTTAACAGAAATATCACCATATCACGTTTTCCCTCTTACAGCTCCCAAGTGTGTTTGCCTCCTATATCTCCAAATCTCTTCAAATTTAGCTCCTCAAACACCCAGGCTGCCTTCTTCCTTTCCCGCAGTTGGATTGGTCATCTCACCTCTCACTCTGCTCTCCCCAGAGCTCACCCTTCCCTGACCAACTTTCAGAGCCTATCTAACCTGTTTATCTATTAGTTTCCAACACGGAAACAGCCCAGGATGGCTGGGATAGACAAAGAGAGATACGATTGTGTGAAATTGTGCCCTCAATATTTTTGACAGGTTGCTTGTAGCTAGTTGTGTTGCTTCCTTCCATGATTTTCTGCCCTAGCTTTCTGTTAAGATACAAATGTGCATTTATACAGGGAAGTTTTACAATTATTTTCCCAACTTCCCTAGCAAAACATTTACAAAATGTTAACACAGCATGAACCATAAAATTGCCAGTAGTTGCAGCCTTTTAATCTGATGTTGTAACAGATATGGGTCCTGCCGATTCCAGCTAATTTGCACTTTGCATGTTTCCAGTATTTATGAGCACAAAGAATGCTGTGCCATGCTTTTTTATCCCAATGGATAAGGCCCTGCACTAAATCCATGCTGAAACACATGCCCAATTGCTGAATCGTAATTGAATTGCTGAGAGATTTTAGCTGTTCCCAGCCAGACTTGTTACCTATGTTAATCTGGATGGTAGCCTAAGAAGGTCTGTTTCTTGAATGTGGGTCACTTTTAAGGCAAGTTTTCTTTGTGAATCAAGAATGAAGTGCACAATCTTTCTGAAGCAGTATGGATTGCTAATTCCTTCTTTTTTTTCATGTATGTATATTGTTTCTCTCTCATGCTTGTGGGCGCATACATACAGACACACTGTAAGCTTTTTATTCGTAACAGGGCCCTCACCATTTTTAAGCCTTAGTTTTGACTAGGTTAATTTGTTTTATTCTGCTTTCCCTGTGTTGCAGTTTGGGAAGCATTTGATTTTAGTTTAAGTGAAGTTCCTTGTGATCATTCTGCATGAAGGGTCCTGGTCCTGCTGAAGTAACACAAGAATGATTGAACTGATTGAATTGATTATACTCCTCCCTGCTATATTCTCCTCTTTGGTATTTAAAAGAAAGAGGGATGAACAGCTTTGTAGGTGCTCTTTGGGCTGCATATTTTTGTTGTGCAGTCTTTATCTAAAGTTTTGATACTTACAGCATCAAAATTATTGACTAATGGAGTCATCATGAAACATCACCTATCTTTTATTGAACAGGTTGTTTTTAACATGGAGAGAAGCCACCATATAGAGGGAGTGTTTGTAGTGCTCTTTCTCAGGACACAATTAATGGGGCCACTGTAACATGATAAGAGAATGAAAAGATGAATGGCAACCAATCACATCTTTGCATAGCTTCCTAAAATCCAGGAAATAGTGTTTATTTGTAACTTCAGACTCCAGCAAAGAAACCACAAGAGTCTGAGCTGGGCTATATTCTCAGTGCAATATAGGCAGCAAGGAAAATAAGCAAGTGGGGTCTTGCCAGAAAACCCAAAGGAGATATGGTCATATTAATGTGGCTCAGTGTATGAGGCCTGTGTACAGATGAGGGCAGCCACATTCAGGGAATGGGAACTCAAAGCAAAGGCACGCTCATAAAAGAGTCAGCAGGAGACAAAAAAGATAACCTGTGTTTTGAGAGGACACTGAATACAACCTGGCTTTTTTTACCTAGCAAATGAATATCTATGAACATATAAAGGAGGCACATGCCAGGAAGGGAGAAAAGATAGTTAAACCCGGTGTCAAAATGAAAAATTAAATGCATTTGACCATTCACAAAAACTTCAGGAAGTTAGAAGACAAAAGAAAGTCCTCAAACATTAAATTATTGAAATTTTGAACAGGGATGTAATGGGAATAACAATTGAATTTCTGGTAAAAGACAGTTTAGTCAATCTCTGTGTAAGAGATAACGGGATGTGATTGTTTATGATAGTTGAATGATTGTTTGGCCTTGATGACTCAAGAGTTCCCTTCCAATCTTATGTTAATGGACACATAAAAGAAATCTATTTCATAGAAAAATGGTCCCAGTTGGAGTAATAGAACAAATGGAACTTTCACATTTATTGATAAATCCTGCAATTTTTATCCATAAACGTTTGGACTGTTAGAATTATGCTCTGAATATTATTAACTCTGATTAAAATTTATGTCCAAAATATTTATGACTAAGTGAACACCTCTGGACTTCTTCTGGCATCTGTCATACTGTTGTAGGTGATTATCTCATTTGAACTTCTGGATGGAGCAATTTTGAATGAAGCTTGAGGTTAGATAGTGCTCACAGGAATTTGCCAATTGAATATTTAACCTGTGTTTTGCATCAGTAATAAGCAAATGTTTTGCTGAAGAAATTATATCAATGGATCTGCATCTGCCAAGAAGATACATTTCCAAGTAAAACACAAAATGGATTTCTTTCTTGTATGGTTATTAAAAGTCATGGGTGTTTGGACATCCTACCAGCCTGACCAGAATCTGTTACAGGAATTATTATTCTATGTATGTTCTTGTAGTTTCAACTGTAAGGTATTTCTCCTTGTTCTTCCCCTAAATCAGTGACTCTCAAGTTTTTTGGATTGGTGAGCCACTTCTGAGCCTGTGTAATGTCTCAAGAAAATACCTGTAGCAAATATACTTATCATGTTTAAAATATCAGTGGCACAGCTGTGAGTCTGTACTGTGCTTGTACACCACTTATTCAGACTTGAAGAATCAGTTTTAGAAAGTTTAGAAACTATTGATGGAACTACTAAGAAATGATTATTTTCTTTTGTAAGTTGTCTATAATTTGTGATCAGCTATAGTAGTCAACGATTTAACAGACAACAATTTTTGTTATATTTTGTTATAAGGATGCATATAATTTTGTGGCTTATTTTCTTATTTTTATAGAAGTGATCCCTCATTATTACTATCATTGTTAATATTGTTGCTGCTGTTGTTAATACACCATGTGATTAGGGGCCATCTTGGGAGGTTTCAAAAATATGGTCTTCTTTGTCCATGGTCTTTCCTACCTTGTTAATCAGGGCCGTTTTTATGGATTGGTCCTGCCGGAGTTCTCCAGCAGGGTGATTATAAATGCATAAAGAAGTGTAAGGCACAGTTTGGTCATCAGACCTTAGATGAGGTAAAAAATAAAGAGTATGGAAAGTTTTTGACATTAGCAAAGCAAGTCTGTGAGAACAGAGAATACTTTGTACCTATTTTTAAATCATCTTTTCCTGCCTACTAGAATCAGGCTTTGCCAAGTGCATCACTGTTAGAAGTATTAGGTTATTGTAACACCAGAGGCTCTGGTCAGGTGTAAAATTAATTTACTTTTACCACGATCAGACAAAGTAATTTCGTATGCTGCATGTATTTGTCCTGCCACAAAGAGTGAGGCCAAATCCTTGCCTGGCATGCTGAATTCCTTGATTAGGGAGGTTTTGTGTGGGCCTTGCTGTGAAGGTGTGGTCACATACCAGTGTCAACCCTGTTCAGTTATAGCCACAGACTTGTAATACAGCTACAGCTGTTACTAAGTATGTGCCAGTATATGGCCACTGATGCCCCAAACTACCACGTGCATTTGATAGTTTTTCTCATCTTTCCGTCCTTCCCCTTAGTTAGCACAGAAGCTGTTGCAAAATGCTGAAGTATGAACAACAACTCACCCAGGAAGTTTGTTCCTGAAGATGAGTCTGAGCCTGTTCAAGCTCTGAGTAACATGAATGGATCCCTCAGGATGAGAGATGTTGCATGAATGTCAGGTATTAACACAGATGTAATATTTGTCAAATTAACAGTTTGTCAATTAACAGTGTCAAGTAAGAATTATCAAATTCTAAGGCAATAATGATAGTAGTTTTAAAATGAAAGCGACTACTACACAGTAAATGTAACAATTATTTCCTGACCAGCATTTAAAATTGCGTTGATTTGAAGGACACGTGTTTCTCAGTAAACATTTTTTTATTAAAGAAAAAAACACTGCTGCCTGAGAAAAGACTGGCTCTAGAAAGATAATCATGGACCACCCAGACATAGCTTTTCAAAGGTCCAATTTACTAAAGAATGCCAGAATATTATCTCCTGGGATTATTGAAGAAGAAATTAGTGTCCGTGCAGTATTGGTTGTTTGTTAAGTTATAACTCCAAAAGAAAAAAAGAAAAGGGAAGAATGGATGGTAAATTAATATCATTATACCTAAACTATGATTCTCCATTGCCATTGCCAAAATCTTTTATGGAAAGTGCAATGTTACAAATAAAAATGCAGTCAGTAGAAAAAGCCATGCTCCCATGAGTCCACCCATATGGCACGCTGCAGTATAGGCAAATATATAGCTCTTACTGAAAAAAAACCCCAAATCACAGAAGCTGAATAAGACTCAAAGTTTATGCCTCTGTAAGAATATATACTGAGAAACACCTATGCAAACAATGATGCAGCTGCAGATGTTCATGAGGTCATTGACAGTCGTGATGCACAAGTGCTTCTTAAAGGGTATTACAGAGGAAGGATGGATGTGGCCTGTCAAACATGCCAGGATCTGAAGCAGAGAAGTAGGCAGTGCAGCAGAATAGATGGGATTTCTAACTCCTGCCTTGTACCTGCAGCAGATGCTTCTCTGATGAAATTTTGCGAGCTCTTTTCTGCAACAGGACAGAGAACCACAGAGGGTATTTTTTATTTTTGTTTGGAGATTATTTGGAGTTGGGTTTTAGTTTATTTATAAATAAAATTTCCCTACATTTATAAATACCCACCCTGCTCAGTCTGTCTCCAGGAGTTTGAGGAAAAGCTTGCCTGAGACTGGTTTGCAGTAATTTAGAGCCTCCCAACACCATCAAATATCCAACAGTTTTCCCTGGAGCTGCTTTATTCATAGAATCACAGCATAATAGAATATGGTGTGGGTTGCAAGGGACCTTAAAGATCATCTTGTTTCAATCCCCCTGCTATGGGCAGGGACACTTCCCACTAGAACAAGTTGCTCTGGGCCCCATCCAGCCTGGCCCTGAACACTGCCAGCGATGGGGCATCCACAGCTTCTGTGGGAAACCTGTGCCAGTGCCTCACCACCCTCACAGTAAAGAATTTCTTCTGTATATCTAACCATAATTTCCTGACTTGCAGTTTGAACCCATTAGCCCTCATCCTATTGCTACAGTTCTGATGAGAATTTCATAGAGTGTCCCCTGTATGTTTCAGGCTGTGAAACAACCTGGCAAACTGCTGGTTAAAAATATATTTTATTTAAATTTATGATACAGAGTGGCCTGATTTTTGATTGGTTGCTTATTTTGTTTTGTTTTGCAATTATTCTCATGTGTCAACAACTGTTCAGGCTTATCCCTTTGAGGTATAAATGTTTCCTGGAAGGAAATGTTTCTGCAGGTGCAATGATGAAAAAGTTAAGGATGATAGAATACAAGGGGTTCTGTTGGAACTTCTTTGGCAACTTTAACTACAGCTTTCATGAGCATCCCAGCTATGATGGGTCTACTCTCACAAGAGCTCAACTGCTAGCCTAGTAATAGGAGCTATAAGCAGCTGCATCCAACTTCTTATGAAATACCAATCATGGAGCATTATCCATTAAGTTTTGAAAGCCACAGTTCCTTAAAAGCCCAACGCCAAGTGAAAGAATCACAATGCAAGCCAACAAACTCAACCCTTGAACCAGACTATACCTTTTAGTCACCATCCAGTTTAAAACATTCATTATAGAGAATACAGGCAGTCCTACAAGAGCTTGGGCAGAACACATTCATCGCTGCAATAGCCTCCACCAAGGTTTTATTGCTGCCATGTGTAGAGTTAAAAAAAAAAAAAAAGCAATGAAAGAAAAAAATTCCACAGCAACATACTTAGAGAACATAGGGATCAGTCTCATTAAGGAAGAAAGGAGAACTTTATGAAATATATTTACAGAAAAAGAAAGCGAGAAAAGGAAGAAAAGAACACTGTACCAACTCCACTAGGGAAATAAAAGAGACGACCAGCCTTATACCAACTGAAAGAAGCATAGAATTACTAGAAAAACAACTATAAAGACATCGTAAATCAAACAGCATAGAGTTTAGAACATCAAAAACACAGAAATTTTCATCTATTATTAATTATGATAAAAAATTCTATCTCAGAATATTTTACACAGCAGCTGTTGCCAAGAAAATCTACATCTTCTTGAGCTGAGAAACTTTAAAATCAGAAGCAAATCTTTGCGCAGCCAGTGGAGATAGCATAGATATTAACACAGTATTTCAATGTCTTATTTCCATTTTCTAGTCAATTAAAGATACAAATATGAAATACAAAAACTACTTTAATTTTATTTTGATCTTATTTAAATGTTTAACTGAGCCCAGATATTCTGGTGTCTATTTTGTGTGTGTGTGTGCGTGTGTTATGAAAATCCAGTCATCTCCCTAAAATTGAGTTTTGACTGTTAATCCATGTGGATTAGTAGGTCCAAAAAGTAATTTACTTGCAGTTTTAATTTTATACTTTTAATAGTTCTAACAATATTAAAACCAATTTTTTTGTCTGAGTTAGGATTCACCAGATTTTCTCCCTCTTGAAGCCTGTTAGGACCAACTCCAGCAGCTAACCCACAGTGACAAAATATCTACCATTACCTTCCTATTAATGTGCGTGTTTTAATGAGCTGGTCCAGGACTTGAGTCCATAAGTGGAGATGCTTGCCTATGTTTTCCATTGCAGGAATCTGACCAGGGACAGGATTGTATTTTGTATAGCTTGACATTTTGGTTTCTGCAATCCCCTGCATCTCTTCGCATGTTTTGTCATGCGTTAATTTAGATTGCAAGTTCCTTGAGCCAGGAACTACTTTACTGTTAGTGGACTATAGATATTGGCAACATTTAAGGAAATAAATAGAATAGACTGTTTCAGTTCGAAGGGTC
The DNA here is from genome assembly GCA_013399895.1 of Serilophus lunatus. NCBI lineage: Eukaryota > Metazoa > Chordata > Aves > Passeriformes > Eurylaimidae > Serilophus > Serilophus lunatus. Next base: position 968,277 of record VXBA01004606.1, on the reverse strand, counting down.
CTACAAGCATCTTCTACTTCAACTGCCTGACCACTTTAGGACTGATCAAGTTAGAGCACGTTAGGGGCGTTGTCCAAACACTATACCTCTCAAACACTGACAGGCCTGAGGCATCAAAAACATACCCTGTCTTTTCTCAAAACCAACTGAAATGAAGATATGTAGAGTTATAGCTGAAATGTTCATGTTACCCTGTCCATGTGTGTTTCAACGGTAAGAAATATACTGGCCTCCACATGGATATAGTGCATCAAAAGACCTTTCATCAGAGAATCATTTACAGCCATTCAAGTGATAAATTATGGTTCTTGCAAACTAATTAGTTCTTATTTGTCTAGATAAAAGATAAGGCGTATAAAAATTTATTAAATCCTAACTTGTTAAAACAGAATGCTCCATTTGATGGGTGGGAGGAGAATTTTCAGGGGAAATACCAGTTACAGCAAACAGCAATAGCCAAGTCAACTCCCATGGTTAGTATTTGTCAACAGTGTAACACATTTGCATCAGTCAAGAAAGTCATCGAAGCTGTTCACTTGGAAGAATTGCAGTCTCTTGTTCTTGAAGCAGCAGTGAAATGACAACCTATAAAATGCTTGCAAAGAGTTGAAAGGAAACATTTCAGGCATTGCCTAGAAAACGTGTGACTAAGGCTGTGAGAATAATTGTGTTTTTTTTCAGCTAGAGTGCCGAAACTAAAAAAGAGGGAAGAAAAAAAATAAGTTAGAGTCAAACCAAATGGAACTTCATTTTTTGTTTTTCTTGCCAAAATGGAAATCTGAAAACATTTATTTAGTGTAAAATGCAAACATACATTCCATTTCATCCAAAACAAAAATGTTCATTTTAAAGCATGAGAAGGAAAAGTAAAGGAAATAAAGGACTGAGATTTGCCAGGATTTTAGAGGTGGCAGTGCTTTTTACCTAGCAGCTGGTATGGAGAATGCTGTAAATATGCATGAACATTACTGGAAAAGTGACCCCTCCCTCCCCCAGCTTATTATGTGCCCTTAGCATAGGGACAGAGAGCACAGGTCTTTACAGGGGCAAAAGGCTCTTCCCCAGGGTGTCCTTGTGCCCAAAACATAATAGGCAGAAGGTCAATTTTCTTTGATACCTAATGTGAACTTCCACATCCTGGGAGCATTCCTGCTTCACCTGGCTGCCAGCTTGGTGTGTGCCTCTTCTTTTTTATGTTGGAGACTGTGTTGAGCAGGTTTTTGAGGCAGCCACCTGGTTAAAAAGCCTTTTTCTCCATAGCTTGCTTTTGCTCTTTGGCACATGATTATTTAAGCACCCTGTAACACTTTAGCTTCGTAATAACACAGAGCAGCTTCCTTGAGAAGGATTTAGATCCCTCTCCCTGAATATCCTGTAGAGAGATTGTGAGGGACAGGTGTACCTGGCAGACCAAAGTCTTTCAGCTCTGTCCAGGGGAGGGTGATTTCTCAGGTGTATTGTGGCCTGCCCACATATTCAATGTCTGTATGATGAAACAAGCTGGATGAGACTTAGTTTGCATGTACATGGTATCTGCACTGCCAGCCCAATATAATCAGGGACATACACCAGTATTTCTTTCCTAGAGTCACAGGAAGGAACATTTGAGCCCTAGGGAGGGCAAGAGTGCAGTCCAATCCTTGAATAAGGATCTAATTTGGTGTTTACTGAACCTTGTGCAATCACAAAGTAATTCAGTTTGGAAGTGAGCCTTTGGAGGTCTCTAGTCCAACAGAGACAGCTCTCAGCTCAACCCAGGCTGCACAGCCTCTTGGGCACTCCCAGTGGGTGCTGCTTTCATGGGGAAGAAGTTCTTCATATCAAGTCTTAATCTCTCTTTCTTCCACTCAAGTCTGTTGTCTCTAGTTGTCCCACAATGCACCTCTGAAGACCCTGGTCCTATCTTTTCAGTCACCTCCCTACAAGTCCAGGGAGACAGCTGTTAGGACCCCTGAAGCTTTTTGCTCTTCAGGCTGAACCAGCCCAGCTCCCTCAGCCTCGTCCTGAGGGGCAGGTGCTCCAGCACCCGACCATTGTGGTGCCCTCATCTTAACTGGTGCTTTGTCAGTGTCATTGAGGGGGATCGTCTTTCTCCATATCAGGGCTCTGCATTTGATCCTGCTGAAATTTGTGGAGTTTCTGTCGGCCCCTTCTACTGGCCTGTCTGAGTTCTTCTGGATGGCAGCCCTTGTTTTCAAGCACATTGTGTGGTCCTTCCAAACTGGTTTGTTCTACAAATTTGACAGGAGTGCAACCTATTACCTCCCCCAGACCATTCGTAAAGATATTAAACAGTCCAGATCCCATTGCAGGCACAGAGTACGACCCATTAACCATGACCCTTTGAGTCTGACCATCCAGGTTTTTTTTCTACCTGAGGGATTTCAGCTTGGATAGAAGTGTACTGTAGGAGACAGTGCTCAAAGTCTTGCTAACATTAAGGTAAATGTCATCTATTCCTCTGTACTTTTCCACAGATCATTTTCTCATAGAAAGAAATTGAGTTGTTCAGACAGGATTTACTCACTGAAGGTTCTTTATTCAACCAGGCAAAATGCAGCAAAAGCAAAGCAAAATAAGCTAGACAAAGAGGAGGTGTCTTGTCCTAGACCACACAAGAGGTCAGTTGTGCAACTAAGAACAAAACTCTAGTCTTCTTAATCTCAGTCCAGTCCCTGACCTAAATTATGTGTCTCTATTTTTTAATTGAAAGTTAACTTTTAGTAAAGTACTTCATAGCTAGAAGAAATAAACTAAAACATGGACCACATGGCAGATCCCCAGAGAACACTAACAGGCAATGGAACGTATTTTGAGAACTGTTATGTTAGACTAAATTCAGATCTGAATTGATGAGCAATTCCCTTTAGAAAAAAAATTGGCCAACACAATTTGGCCTTTGCTTTTCCTAGGTCAAAAATGGCTTATAAACTTTGAAAATGGCACTCAGGTTGGGATAACAATAAAGAATGGAAATATCCCTTTTTCTGCTAGTAGGAAGAATGAAATGTGTGCCAGGCAAGTGCCTACAGATATCTGACACAAAACTTGATATATGCATATAAATGTTAACTTTAATTGCTTAAAATTCAGGCTCATGACCTTTGCTAGCGAGGTAGGTCAATAGATCAGACAGAGAGGAGAGAATACTCTTAATGCACTGGAGTGCCAGACTGTCCAGGGCCCACAAGAAGAGACGTATTTTCAGCAGAACATTTTTGCCTCAACAGTTTTCTTGTGAGACTTATTTGTGAGAAAACTTTGCACTGTTTTCTTGGCTCTGTTGAAAACCTGCAAACTTTATTTTGCTGATGTGTGGATAGGTGCTCTCAAAAATCCATCCTAAAGGAGACAGGTGAAAACTATGACTCCTGACTAATGTCTGGAGGATGAAAGGTATTACATACAGAAATACAACTTAGATTGGAGAGTAATGCTGCTTTCTTGAAGCACAGGATAGAAACAATCCTTCCCTAATATGTCTGAGCTCCTGTTTGAATGCAGCCTTTAAGGAGGAATTTCAGAGCTGTTGAGTTTTCAAGCATGAGCTGTAACGACTGTCTCATTTAACCTCTCTGCCTAGGAGTCAGAGGAATTGCAGCTGGACTTTTTAAGTGAGTTGCACCACTTGAGTGATGGATATACTGAAGTCTAGGAAGAATTTCTTTTCAATTTAGTATGTTAAGAATTCTTCCTTACCATCTGTCTTTTAAATCTCTCCTTTTTTTTTTTTTCACAGTTCACAGGTAGCTCAGAAGATAACTGCATATTGGGTCAGATGAGTGGGGTCATGTTTTTATCCTATTATTCAGTGACCATGAGAGCCTCTATTACTTACAAAAATAACCTGAAACTCTTAAAAAAAGCACCTTCCTGTAGAGCTGGTAGGAACATGGTGCCTCAGACCGTGATGTGCCAGATTGTTCCCCAAACTTTTAAAAGCTAAGCCCTGATGCATTAAGAAAAAAAAATAATTTTTTCTTCTTATACTAAATTACCACATATTGTTAAATACACACCCATTGTAAAGTATTCATCTTCTGTGACCCATTGTTAGCTCTTCATGCCCGGCAAGGGGATATGTCTCAGACTTTAGGAAACAATGATCTGTTGTGACTCATCTGTTTAAACTTTTTATTCATTATTTTCTGTCTTACAGTTATCCAGTTGCTATATATTTTTGCTTGGCATTGAACATAATTGAATAAATAGTAATTTATGATGGGTTAACCCATAAAAACTTCAGTGGTTTAAGTGGTTTTCAGAGGGTATCTAAAACCTACTTACTGCTATAGGAAAATCTGAAAAACGGGATCTGCAGATTTTGTGTATAAAACTAGAACACTCCCGATTGCAGCAGGAATGGAAATTTGAAAAGTGGTTTGCTAATTCCTCCCACCCACACAGAAATGCGAGTTTCTACATCTTTCTGTCTTACCTTCTTTTTCTTAAGAGTGAGGCAGAGGGTGAATATATGGAAAAAAAAGGTAAGAAAATCTGGAGAGGGAGAAAAATTGGAAATAGAAGTACAAAAATACCACAAAAAAGATTTTGGTATTTCGAATCTGGCCTAACCAAGAAGCTTAAGAAATGTCAGGCATCAGTCTGTTCATGCAAAAAAATTCCCACTCAGTCTGAAGAGGAAGAAGCTTTGCAAGTTTGAAGAGCAGGTCCTTTCCTACTTCACTGTTTGTGAATTTTGCTTGCTGCTGAAGCTGCAGATCGTAGAAGTCAATCCAGAACTTGGTCCACTTTCTTGATGGCAATCCAAAGCTTTTTATGACCTTATTGTTATGCAAAACAAAAAGTTTGGAGTGGGTTTCACACCACACATGCAAGCTTTCAGTAAAACACAGGAGGGACTAGTTAAATGAGCCTTTTGGCAACAGCATTTTTAACTGTGCAAAACAGCACTTTGGACAAAAGTCTACATCTTCCTGTAAAATGGTTCTAATTCCACTACTGGTCAATTCTGGCTTTATTCTTCTTATTTAACACAATTTTCTGTAGTGTCTGAAGACTGACAGGGTCAAAAATTGAACCCAGGCTGTGCAGTTATGGGGGAAGTTACTGTGCTTTCTGCATGCAGATTGACAGGGCATTTTAGAATGGAAAGGAACTCTGGAGTCAGTCTAGTTCAATGTCTGGCTCAAACCACTTCTGCAGGTTGCTCAGGGGTGTGCCCAAACAAGTTTTTAATGTCTCATAAGATGGAGATCTCACTGTCTTTCTGATCAGTTGCTTCAGTAGCTAACCACTTCCATTCTGAAAAAGTTCTTCCTTAAATCTTACTGGAATTTTCTGTGTTCTAACCCATGTCCAGTAACTGTCTTCCTATTGCACCTGGGAAAAAGTCTGGAAAATATTATAAACAGCTAGAATGATGAAAATGGCTGTAGTAAAAACAAGACAGCTGCCTCTCACCTAAGGAATCCTGCATATGAAATAGAGTGAAAATATTTGCCATCAGCAACAAAACTTCTGTTGGACTCAATGTTGTTCAGTCACGTTTGTGGCAAACCCAGATTTTTTTGCTTTTGGATTGTATAATTTCTGAAGCATCAAAGTAGCTATGAAAAATGTGCTGGATTCCAACTTTGTATTTTGACCTTTTTTCATCATCAGTGCATGCATCAATATGAGATCAGAAAAATCAGAAAGAAGATGGTGTGAAGTTCAGTGCCCTCAGCAAATGTGAGCTGCTAGTAAATGATAGATGTCTAGAAAGAAGGATTTTTGTTACGAAGTTTCTGGCAGAATGAATGTGCCTCTCCCTGTTGCCATCATTAGAGGTTCCTTTCCTTCTCTGTAACCACTTCTGGAGTAGCTCTCATTTCATTGTCATAAATGCCCTAACTTTCCAGAAATGGTTTTAAGCAACAGGCATGAGTCCCTAAATAACTGTTTGTGCTGTGGAAAATTGCTAAGAGAAAATCTAATTTCATCTGGTTGGTATTTTATCTACCGAATAAATTAAATATGGGAAAACATGTCAGATCATGGAGCTATTCCCATTGCAAGTGGGTACTACCCCAGCACAGAATGGATCTGACTTTCAGATAAAAAAGCCTTTGCAGGGATGAGAATTGTAGGACTTTCTTTTTCTTGAAAAGCCTGGGAGCCTCATGGGCTTGTAGCAGAAGAGTGCTCTGGGATGGGAGGAGGGGAGAAGAGATTGGCAGCCACCAGGAAGCCTTTCAGCAGTTCAGTGAGGAGTGTGCAAATAATGCCATATCTTTCCCCAGTGCTCCAACACTCCCCCTCAAGCAAGGCAAGACAGTAAATCTTGTCTTTGCTCTGTAGCCCATATAATTTTCATTTTCACTTTTTTTCCCCCCATGCTTATCCAGATTTTACTGTGCTTTTGTTCAGTTTTAATGCTTTCTCTTTTTTTAACCTTCCACTGTGCAACTATAGGCTTCCTCCTACAGCTCCTTACAGCAAACCTGCTCCCCTTTGCCTCATCTTGGGCACAAAAACAAAGGAAGACAGGAGAAGCAGACTTGTTGCTAAACCCACTCTCCTGTAGCAGAGGTCTGATGTCTGAGGTGTTAGTCTTCATGTTCTTTTGATCTGAGTGAGGATAATAGGTTGTTTTTCAATATTGTTTCTGGTTCATTAATATGTATGTTGTCTGCTCTTTTTTTTTTCATCCCCCAGAAAACCCTTTGAAGATATCTCTGTAGCCTCTCTTCTGCTGCAGGCCTAACTTTGACTTTTCCGCTATTCATTGTTTTCCTCTGCATTTCTTGCTCTCACTCCATTACAGCCACTTGCCTGCTGCAACTTGGACTAAAGCATCATCCTGCTTTAATGGAACAGGCTAATGCAGTACCACCTTCTGCTGCAACCTCACCCTGTGAAGAAAGCTCCACCAGCCATGGTCAGGCAGGACAGAACAGGTCCTAGAAATAACACTAAAATCCTGGAAGGTGTCACTTTCTCTCACACCAGACAAGAACCGAGGACATCGTGCAGCAGCCAGGTCTGTGGGGCCTCAGACCCCAGCTGCAATGGTGGCTGAGAAAGCTACATGCTAGCATCCACTGGGTTTTTATAGGATACATCAGTCCTATTGCACCTGTGCAGCACAGTGTATCTCTTGTATGAATGGGTGACTTGAAACAGCATGTAAGGTACTTCCCCCTCTTAAATGGTGCAGTTCCTTCAGGACCTGCTCAGAGTAGTGATGCCTAAGCACCTCTGTTTTTGGCATGTGGCCCTGGCAAAGCAGGTGTCACTGAGAAAACTCAAGTAGGAGACAATCGCTGGTGGCAATGCTGGCTTCTAGGCTTGTAGACACCTGTGTTTCTCCCAACGTTGTTAATATTGGACAAACTACCCTTTATTAACTAGGCTAAAGTGTGATTGGTGTTGATTCCAGCCGCATTTAAATAGTTATGATACTCTACTCCATGAAAGGATGAGACAATCACTATCTAGTTTTAAAGGCTGCTGGTGATGAAAAGAGCATTAGATCATTTGATTGCTATTTTCCTTTGGAATACATCCTCCTACTCACCGCCCTGTGGGCAACTATACTCTTTTTTGTTGAAGTCTTTTCTGTTCACATGATTTCATGTGCTTTGGGGCATTCCAGTGTGCCGGCTGTTCTTTTCTTTGCCCCTGCCTTCTCTTCCTCCCTACCTCTCTGTATTTTTCTGGTGTAGTTGGCAAAGCTGTGGGTTACACCCATGCTTCATCTTGTTGTTTTTGTCATTTATTCACCAACTGAGCTCAGAGGAGGATTTGTTTTTCAGTAAAATCTGGGGAGTTTTTGTTTTTTTGTCTTTTAATAATTTTATAGTTTTGTTGACTAAAGCACAAGAAAATTGAACGACTTGTCCATGGTCACGCAGTGAGTCATTGCTTCTGTCAAAATAAGAATCTGCCTAGAGCTGCCATAATTTGCATCTCCTCATTCCAACCATTAATGAAACTCAGCCCTTCTGTGACTTTGTCACAGATTTAAATGAACACTATTTTTTTACTTCACCTGTTTCTATGGCACCAGATAAATTTCACAGCATATCTATCGACCACACCATGTGGTAGACAATAGTAATACTGAGCTCTGAGATAAAGCAGATATTAGTTCCTGGCTTCCAGTGAGTGGATTAATAAAGACCTGCAAATCTTGACCCTCTCGATCCAGACCTGCTCTAGTCCCAAATTCACTTGAGAGAAAAGTCTGAGACAGTGAAGAAAGGGGTTCTGAGGGTCCCAGAGGTTTTTTTGAGTTTTGCATTTATTGTAAATTGTAGCATCTCATCCCAACCTGAGACCAGAGTTCCCACCCATGGTGTGGGTCAGAGCTGCTCCCTCCGCTCAGATCCGTGGATTAGGCTTTGGTGAGCTGAGAGATGGGGAGCTCGCTAGTGATCACTGCTTCAGTGTTACTTATAACAGCAGATAAAGGAGAAACACTGCCTGCAGAGACAGAAGAAACTGTAGAAACAGAAACTATGAGCTTATGGGTTTAGAAAATAAACAGGGAAGACAAGGTGAGAAATATACACAGTATTCCCACTACTCCATCTCACTTCTGGCTGGGAATTCACTCACAGAAATATTAAAGCTGTATTCAGGCATAGAAGGCTATTCAACAAGAGACTATTTGATTTTTTTTCTAGACAAATGTCTTTTCACTGACCTCAAGACAATCTGTCTCTATTCAGAGCCCTCCAGCAATTTGCCAGTGATGGCACTGCTTTTGGTACAACCTGACAGTATATTTTTCTTTCTCTGACCCCCAAGGGTCCACAAACAACAGCTTGATGGTGCCAGCTTCAGAGGGGTTGTACCCAAGGGAGAACAGCCACTTCTATTCAGTCTGGTCCCTCACTGCTACTTCCTAAGTCTTCTGAGGATGTCTGAGACAGAGCCAGGAGTCGAACTCACCACTCCTGATTACCATTTCCAAATGTAAACCCTAAAATACTTAGAACATTTAACAATGAAAGCCAAAAATTAAAAGAACGAACAAACTAAAAACAAGTGGAGAAGGGTACAAATGTGCCTCAGCCTTTTTTGTTAGCATTCAAAATCTCCTCCAGTAGTCAAAGTCACATCTCTTGGTAGTGAAGAACCACAGAAAGGCAAGACAAAGAAATTGGAATGTGACAGGACATATAATAGAATTATCATGGGCCAAATGAAAGATTAATTTAAGTCTTATTTATAGACTGTGAGTAACATTCAAATTTCACTTCATCTTCTTTAAGCCTTTTACTCACTAATTCTTTGAAAGGAAGACTAATTAAGAAAAGGATCCACTTGGCAACTTATTAGTTTTTAAATCTTTCGTCTTTACAGCTTTGGTCACTACTGCTTCCATAGTCTTTCAGAAAATTTTCTTCAGTTTATTGAAGAGACTTCAGTTGCCTCAAACCTTTTAATTTCAGCTCATTTAAATATATCAGCCAGTTTCAAGACTTGATAAAGATGAATGCAATTAATCTTAGAGGCCTCATAGATGCCAGGAAAAGAGCTTTTATTTTGACAAGACAGTAGAACTAAATTAAAATAGTATCTGGTAACCCTCTGAAAATACAAATGTGGGAATTTCTGATTGTAATTAATTTTGTATGGGGATTATAATGACTTATATTTACATACAACAAAGATTGCTAAAGAACTGGTGCAAAAGAGTTTGTGTGTGAGTATATATTTGTGTTTGTGTATGTAATCCAGTAATATAATGAAGTAGTCTATGTTTTATCACTAGGGTTAGTACTAAGTTTTCATTGTCCCTGTCCACCCCTCCAATACCAAAAAAGAAATTAATTATTAATCACATGATGTGATTCTTGGGGATGTACTGTCCAGGGGCAAGAGCTGGACTTTGATGATCCTTGTGGGTCCCTTCCAGTCTAGAACATTCTATGATTTTGTGGATATTATCAAATAAATAACAACATTCTAAGACTGTCATGTTGAATGTGAGGTCGGCTGGAATGGCAGATCCAAAATTATCATATTCTGTGAGGTACCTCAGTGAAGCTGGCTTTTCAACACCAATCTGAAACACTTTGCAAGGCAGGTCATTAGCATTTCACCAAAGGGGAAACTGCAACCAAAAGGTAGAAACAGAAACTGTGACCTCTGGAGTCCGAGCCTGGTGTTCATACCTACCTGGGAAGCCACATTGCTTCCTAACACAAGATTTCCTCAAGCGAAACCAGAAGTTTGGTGGCTGTTCTTGCACTCTCAGCCAACTGAGAAGGAGGAAAAAGCAGCAAGAAGGATCAGGATGGGGCCAACACTCTGGTCTCTAAAGGACAGAGGTCTCCATCACTGAACTTCATTATCTGACATTTGAGATACTTCATTAGCTGACATTTGAGGTACTTCATTAACTGGGATTTTGGGTCCAAAGCCAATCTCAGCACACTTCGGTTTTTGAAATCAAAATAATTTTGAGAAGAGCCATGAAATAGCATTTATAGAAAGAGGAATTGCTAGACAGAGTAAATATAATTTGATGGAGAACTACAATTTCTTTTTTATTGTTTTCATTTTAAAGAAATAACGTCAACAACAGTTTGGATAGGACAAAACAGAATGACAGGGGTGTAATGTTGTTGATTCTTTTAGAAATAACAAATAGTTTTCTCAAGAAAAATATACTTTTCTTCGGGCGACATCTGGTCAGAATTCACAGTATAGAGTAATAATTAGGATGACTCTTGCCCTATGGGAAGCCATAATTAGATCAGGAAATCTCACCAGTCTTGGGTGGGAGCATATGTCCCTTGACAAGCCCAAAGAGGATCATAAAGGGACCCAAAGTCTGACGTGGTGGTTATTTTTTTTCGCCTCTTAGGTGTTTCAAGTGGTAGATGATCCAGTCTTAGCATGTTACGGATAAAGCCTGACAGAAGAAGAAGGGTTATTTGGGACCTAAAGAGCATCCTTAGGCTAAATTGCCATTCACTAGCTTTCACACAATTTCTTAAGCACATAGTATAATTATTGCAGGAACATTAGTGGTTCTTCCCGGCTATTAGAGAAGAGAGGACCGAAAGGCAGGAGATTTTTGCTATGTTCTTTACTGTGCTGCTAAGTAGTTCTTTGACTGTGAGTTAGTTCTTTCCTAAGCCCCAAGTTTTTTAAGCCTAGTTCTCTTGACATATGTAACAAATCATTGTCTCTGCAGTAATACCAGTAAAAGTACTTCTTATCTCATCTTGTGTGAGTGTGTGTGCATTTCACAGCTCCATTGGTACCAGGGCTGAGGGCACTGGCCCACCCTTGCAGACACTCTTTTAGGTCCATGAATGTAGAGTGCTATTGAACTGGTCTTTTCAGAGAAACATAAAGCATTAGGATTTGCTTCTATTTGCCATTAGTCTGCCCAGTTACTTTAGCCTGGCTTCACAATTTATCAGCTTGGTTTGCAACTGAAATATGAACACTTAGGGAGGGAGGTTGCTGGACCAGAGTGGGGAGCAGAGCTGACCTTGAATAAGACATGCCAGCTCTGCAGAAAGCATACAAATGTGTTAAGCTGTATAATATGCAGAAAGGTCTTGAGGTCTCTCCCCTCTCTTTAAACATCAAAGATGGGATAATGTGTTTTCATCCTTCGACATTAAACATTCTGTTACAGTCTTGACAAAGGCGGAGAATTGTCTCTGGGATCCACTGCTGCGGGAGGTCACGGAGTCAAACATTATGGCTGGATTTGAAAATGGAGAGGAATAATTTTGTGACCAGTAATAAAATGTGTAGCTACACATGCTAAAATAATGATAGGGCCATAACCTGAATGTGAAGAGAATCAGGGAGGAAATTCCCCTGTATGCCAATATGGAAGCACGGCACATGTAAACTGGTGGATTTGAGGGGGTGAAGAGGTGTGGTCGCCTTGTCTTGAGGTAGCAGATAAATCAGAATTGATAAAAAAGACCAATTAGTTTCTGATAATATTTGGTGTCAAATTGTGAAAGTGCAAAATAACTTAGGAGATCCTGGTAAAGAGTTCTTATACAGATGTGCCTGGGGACACCCATAATTTTTGTAAGAGCAGGAGAGCATTTCAGGGACTAGACTGAAAGTTGAATTTTTTTGTATTGTTTTTTTTTTTTGTGGATCTATAACAACTCTAAGATTTTTTCTTTTGCTTCTGAATGGTTCTTAGAAATCAGGAAGTGAAAGTGAACTCTTGGCTTTGCAACTTCCATGAAATGGTTTGTCTGACTTACATCATAACCGAGGAAGAGAAGCATGGAAAGGCTGATTTTTTCAGCAGGTTTTTCTCTCTCAAAAGGAGCCAAATATATGGTGAAACAGAAATGGGGCACAGGTCCTTTAGGAAAGAAGAGCATCTGCAGCATTTGCTGCTTAGTTTCATAGAGCTGTGTACCTGCACATTAAATAAGCAGCGATGACTACCCTTTGCTGAATATGGCCAGGAGACATTTTGCTGCTAGAGGCAGGGTGGTGGCTGTGAGAATAGGAGCGAACAGTGTTGATCTCTTGTTCTAAACCATAATCCAAGTGAAGCTTTTCTATTGTTTTCCTTCCAGACCTGTTGGCAGTAAATCTAGCAGCTCTATGCCCTGACATAATAGTGATCACATCTTCTCCTTGTGCACCAGTCAGTTTTCCTCCTGTCCAGTGGGATTCAATACTAGATGTTTTATCAATGTGATAGTGTTACCATACATTTTTAAATGTTAATTTCTTGGAGAGTTGCCTCTAAGAGCTGTAACATTCTGTAATTGTTCAGCACACCTGTTTCCAAATACCTCAGTGTGAAACTATTTGTTTTTTCCTGTGAGAAGACTATAGTACAAGTTCTGTTAAGTCTTTGACACCTAGCCAAAAACTACACCATTCATTTAAACTCGAGCATTAAAGGCTCTATTCACACACATACAAAAAAGGATATTTCACACTTTTCCAGTAGAATTCTAAATGGAAATGAGAGTGCATGAAAATATTACCCAGTTCAGCATTTTCTGTTGGTAGCTATGGGATGATGTGTTGAAACTGAATGCACTGAGAATGGAAATAAATTAATATTATATATATCATATTCATTCTGTATAGCTTCAGAAAAATTGGCAGCATGAATGATGAGGACTTTCTCCTCTACTCAGGAAGAACAAAGGAGAAAAAGTTACCTTTTGATGACAACTTTGGTGACAAGTAGTGGCTTATGATCTGGGGGAGATCACACAATATTACCTCCCCATTATATGCCCTGATGTACAGGTTATAAAGCAGCACTAGACTGTGCTGGGTTGGCTGTGTGTGTGATGGAGTTTTCCTTTTACGCACCAGGGTTGCCACAGAAAAGTTCAATGATAAGTGAAATTATCCTTAGATGCATATTGGGAAATTTTTAGATCCTCCCATTTACGAGATTTCACTTAAGCATAAGGCAGCTATTAGTAGTAGCAATACCCATAGTTTTTCAGCCTTTTCAATATTCAATCATGCTGTTTCGTTTTGTCACCTCCTAATATAACAGAAGAAAAAACTGTATCTGAGAGGATTACAACTACAGTTTCCCCCGTGCTAGGCATGCTGATAGCCCAAGGGCACAAAAGGGGTTAAATACCTGCCTATATTGGCTCCTTCAACATGAAAAAAAAAAAGTGAGTTAATTGGCTACCAGCTCTGCTTAATTGCAGGAGTTGTTAGTGCAGCAGAAGCTAAACCAGGTTGCATTTGAAATGTGCTTGTTAAACACATGTATTTCTTCTGGCTAGGAGGATGACTATGTGTACATGATGCATATTTATACATGCCCTGAAGCTTGTCCTCTTCTGTCGGCGAGGTGTCTTGTAAGGCATCCTAAACCCAGTTACTTCACCCTGAGGGAAGTAGTTTTTCTTCTGTGTTCAGTAAACATATTGATATTTCAGTCACTTCTTGAAGACATCAAAGGTAAAAGGAATGAGGGGGCTGCAGATCTTCTGTCTTCTTAGAGCATAGACACTCTCCTGTTTGGTGCATGAAGAACACAACATATATAGCTTTACCTGAAGAAACCTTGATTTCCGGTTGAGAACAGAGAAAAAAAAAAGAAAGAAAAAAGAAATAAAAAGAGGAAGGGAGGAAGGAAGAAAAAGAGAGAGAGAGAGGAAGGGAGGGAGGGAGGAAGGCTAGAAGGGAGAGAGAAGAAAGAAAGAAAGAAAGAAAGTATATACTCCTGCATAAAGAAAATCAGCTCAAGTTATGGTTCAGAAATGCAGTTGAATATTTCACCCTGATTTGGACATTATGCTCCACGAATTTTTAGAATGGTTCTAACATGTGCCTGGGAGAAAAAATTAATTCTCAGGTGTAAGTAAAGCCAGTAAACCCCCAAATATTGTAGAAAACCAGTCAAGATTATGGCTGCACCACAAAATTTTGGCTCATACCTTGTGCATCTTGAAAAGTACTGTAGTTGGTTTTGATTGCAAAGAAAACCACATGGAATTTGAATTGAGTGCAACCAATGTGGAGTTGGGCTTTAAGAGAGATTAGAATGTATTTTGCATTTCTATCCGTGAGGTTTTAACTCAGATGATCAGTACTTTAAAAATATCTTCATTGATAACGAGGTCATATCTTTTATAAGAAATTAGAGGGATGATCACAGACTTGCATAACATATTGCGCCTGGAGTTATTTTATGATACAAGATGCTGGGGGAAGGGCAGATTTGAGACATCGTGCATCTATTTTCTTGACTAACCAAGAAGGAGTCAAGCTACATGGAAAATGCATGAGGGAACCAAATTCAGAGGACTCAGGGCAAAGTTTCCAAGCAAGCCCAGCAGTACTAACTAACTGCAGGGCCTATTTTGAGTGAGTTCATTGCATGTAGCCACAGGATGCAGCTTATTTTTCAGAACTAATTCTTCCTTTTTCCATTTTTGCACCCAAGAGAGACTCAGATACTGACAGGAAGTGCCAACTTTTTAGGCCCAATGCACATATTTATGCTATGCTGCCACATTTTTTAACCCATCCTAAAATATTGTGAGGTTAGAAGACACAAACTCATACCAAATAGAACGCATTTCAAATACAAATTCATCCCAAATAACGTGCATTTGCAGCAGTGTTTCTGAGGAACAGTCTTTCTCAAACAAATCTCCAGTAGGATGGAAGGCATTTAACCATGATTGAAACCAGATTTCATTCTGTAAAAAGTTCCTGTGACTGCCTCTACAAAACCAGTGAGACAGTAAGAGGAAAGCATGAGTCTCAGATGCATCATGGCTCCAAACCCCAAATGCTTCTGGAGATATTTCCCAATACTTCTTATACTTTTGTTTTCTAAATAGATGTAAAATTACAACTGGAAAAATTGTAGTTTTCTTAACAAGCAATCAAAAGTTTTGAATGTTTAGTTGGGAAAAAAAAAAAAAGAAATAAGAAAAGAAAAAAGTAAGAGTCTTGAAAAATTTTGGCATGAAGGTGATGAAAGCTGAAGTCATTTGTTTAGCCCCAGACCAGGTATGGTACTGCTCCAAGAATGTACCTCACTTCTGAGCTGGAAGGACCACCTGTGGGGATGAAAGGGCACTTCAGGACCCAGGTCCATTCAGGCCTTGGCTTCCCCACTGAGAGTTCCTAAATGGGTGCCAGTAAGTGCCAGTCAAGCTAGCAGTTTTTATGATGTGGACAGGCATCCAGCAGGGACTTGACTGAGTTAATATTGTTTTAATAAAATTCTTCTGGTATATAAAATTCTACTAAAAACTCACAGTGCTGTGGAATCAGCACTTTGAGTCTTGATGTGTCTGTGGAGTAACTTAATGTTAGCACAATTGGAAATAACCTTCAATCTGCTGAAAATCTGCCTGGTTTGGGATGAAATTTTTTTGGCTCTATACCTTTATCAGATAGAACTTACGTAAATGCAATATACTTTTACACTGAAGCAGAGATTTTCTTATATGAAAAAGGTCATTAAGTCACCTCTTAATAGCAGATGGCAATACTTCGTGAGGTAGTGGGAGACAGGACAAAAAAGATGAAACAACAGACCAAGTGAGAAGAAGAGGTTCTTCCCAAACCCTGAAACAATCAACATGTGCTCTACAGCACGGACTGTCCTTGACTTCCTTATAAAAGTGAAAGTTGTTTGTCAGACGATGCCTTCCTTTCCTGTAATATACAATTCGAAACCAATCCAGAATTCTACTCAATTAGATTAGCTTCAGATGATCATAAATAATGATACTCAGCATTTTTTAACTTCAATTTATTTAAAAGCAATCATTTATTTGTCCCAATGCAATGTGGGTATTGTTATATTCAGTAGGGAAACTGAGGTAGTTATTATTCCTGAGAGAAAAAAACCATGGAGTAAGAGTCAGAATGTAATGCTAATCCTTCTTCCCTAATTCTCTCTGAAAAGCAGCAATTAAAGCAACACAACAGGATTTGAGCATTTTACTGCGATGACACTGAATTGATTTAAATTCCATTGTTCCAAATGGATGCCTGTACGACTTCAGTCAGATCACCAAATTTAGCCCTGCTGTGAGCTTGTGCAACTCCCACATAAGTCACTGGGAGTTATGGCTGGGTTATACCGGGCCTAGACTTGGCACTGAGCAAACATCCCTCATGATAATGAAGCGAACTGATTTCAAGTGAATGCTAAAAATTCCTGGCAAAGTAACATTTCTCTCCTCCTGCCAAGCATCATCAACATCATTTTTTTGGGTGGATTCAAATCCCTGAGAGCAGAGTTTTCCATTACATGTTCCTAATTGTTAAAAATTGGGCCTGCTATAGTACTTGAGAACTAGTCTGTTTAGTTGTACTTGTTACCATAACACCAGGGTGAAATACTGCTTTTCTCTCAGCTGGTTAAGCCGCAGAATACAGTAGCAGCAGTCCTAGCAATGTCAAGGCATTAGACGGAGGCAAAGCAATCCACAGTCAACAGAATGAATGGAACAATTCACACTGTTGTACATAGATATAGAGGTTAAACCCAAACACATGAAAAAGTGATGCTGGAAGCACTTGGGAACAGCTGGGCCAGATGAATAACTCAATTGGATGCCATGAGGAACAAATTAAACAACTGACTGGAGACCAGGCTGCTCCTGTGACAGACACTTTAATCAGGAAGTCAAAAGCTGATTGACAAGATGAAAAGCTGGATGACATGAAAAATGGAAACAGAAGGAACAACACAAGAAAAGGGCACCCTGGGTCAGCATGCTGACAAAAATAATCAAGTACGACAGGCCATAATCCAATCTTCGAATGTTTGGCATGGTGCTAGTTATGAAAGTCTGCAGCCGAGAGGAAAGAAAACTATTATTAAGTGAAGGAAATTATTTGCCTCTCTAGAACTCACTGCTATGTGTTCATCAGCGATTCTCTTTCTACCCACAATAAGTTATAGGTATATACTAGAAATATCTTATATTGAATAATATGAAATAAAATGAAAATAAATCATTTATGTAGAAGTAAAGTACTTTTGCAGCAACGTTAGAGTAAGTAATTGCTTTTTCAAAAACCTACAGCTAAACAGGTGTTGACACTGAGTAGGTGTGAAAAGTGAAGTCTATCACACTATATGGGTGCATTTTTTCCCCCCTTCTATAGCTGAACATAAAGCTATTGCTTTCAAGCTTTTCCTTGGAACCTGCTCTACCTGAATTTTGAGACTCGCTCTGTCTCGTGCTGTATCTGGGAAATTTGAAATTCCTCGGTTGTGTGCTTTTAAGGAGATGCTCTGCACATGCTGTTTAGCTAAATGCCTCCCCATCCCCAAGAGCAAGGGGCTACAGTGTGATAATTGATGGTAGAATTCAGCCTTCCTCTGGCTCAAGACCCATAAGAAGTCCTGAAGTTAGTGTCTAAAATTCATAATTTGATACCTGAAAAAGTAGCTTACTTTTTCAGAAGTGCTGAAGAGAATGTGACAAAGACTAATTGGGGTACTTGGGAACCTTGTTTCACATACGTCCCTCCTACTCCCAGCAGTATAAGGTTTGTGGCAATTGCTGCAGGGGATAAATGAAATTAAAATCTGTTGTAAATAGGGTAAATGCCAATGGATTTATAGAGGTGGGAGAGAAGTATTTGGTGACAATTTCAGCGTGACTTCTTCCAACCTCAGGATGGAAAGAGCTTTCATGAGGGAATATTGGATCTTGAGCTCCAATGTTGAAAATGCGGAACCAGATGTAGGATTAAGTGGCCTTGCACAGTTTCTGTATATCAGTAGACATACATATCATTGTGCACAAAGGCTTGTGTATACTGGCATCTGAAGAAGCTTTTGTCCTTATTTCAGCTCCTTGCCTTTTGTCAAAAGGAGTGTAATATATTGTCTCCTAACTGAGCTAATGGCAGCTTTTTGTTACTGAAGTGCAACACCCTGTTTTAAAGAGCAATTTTAAAACAATAAGTATCAGGCTTAACATGGAGTACCTTCTGCTAGAAAGCTACCAGCAAAAAAGCACCACTAAAAATTTGTAGAAAAAGAAAGTCCTGAATTTGAGATTCATGTGTGAGTAGGACTTCCTACCTGCTTCTCCTTTTCTTGCCTGTCTGTTTGGGATCTTTCTTATAGTTTTGTGCCTCTGTCTCTTCCTTTATTTCCTCTCTTCTACACTGGTCTTCTGTTTCAGTGACATACAGACCCAGGACCTGGTTTCATCTGTTTTGTTTGCTTTTCTAAACAATAGCAACAATTGCCAGAACAACAAACCTTCTACTGATACTGAGCTATGACCAGGTTGGTGTTTACCACAAACAATGGTGTAAAACTTCCTGTAAGTCCCAAAACTGTTGTTGAACAAGGAAAACTGGTGTTTCAGAGGGTGTGGTAGGTTAAATGTTTCTATTTTATGCCTCTAGCTTTGTCTGCTCTTGTCCTGGCATCTGCCTTTGTGATGTCTTTCTTTAAGGCTTTTTATTATTTCTTTTCTGTAATGTGTTGCAGAGGCAGGACATGCTGTGCTCTCCTCTAGGATCTTTGTAATTGTTCTTTTCTTGTTTTGCTGTTCTCTTACTCAAAGATAAAGGTCATCCTGACAGGAAACATGGTATATGCTTGCTGCTAGTGTTGGTAGAACTTATGATAAACGAGCTTTGTTCTTGATTTAAATTCTGGTAGACAGATGTTTCTGCATTAAAGAGTCCTGCTGTATTTGAGACAAGGTTTTTTTCCATTTTGCATGAAGAAATTGCAGACTGTTCATATATGGCCACAGTGTAGAAGGGATTGTGAGATGCTGCTTTGTATCAGCCCTGACTTAAAGATGAAAGAAGACTATAGAAAGGCTATTAAAAGCAGGTTTAGTCAGACTGTAGCATGTACTCTTAAGATAAACACAGGTCTTTAAACAAAATGTACATAAAATTATTTTGGCTGAGAGTCTGGTAAAATTTTGCTGTAGTTGAAAGTAATCCATTGGCTGATAAAGAGGGGTAGAATGTCAAATTCCTCTTTCATAAGGTTTTGGTTATGAATCCTGTAGCCTGAATCTGCATAAAATTTACATTTAAAAAGCAATGAAGTGGAGGATATATGTATGTATATATATCTACGTGTGCATCCATGTATGCCATAGAGGTAAGGCATTTGTAAAGTTTCTCTCGAGAGTCATCCATGGTGAATTCACAAGAAAGAAAGGCTCCTGGCTGTGATGAGTTCAGATCAGGTTAGACAGCTGTTTTTTCCCAGTTAAAAAGAAATGCTTTGTACGGGTGCTGCATTCTAGAATTTTTAGTTCACGAATCGAATTATTAGATGAAACTGAATAACTTCTTAGTATATTACATTTAAAAGTACTTTCCAAAGGAGAGGAGCATTTGGTTCTTAATACACATACTAAGATATATGTATCTTTCATCAGTATTAGAAATTCACTGTATAAAGGGAGGTAAGTGCAAGGACAACCCTGGCTCAGTCCAGAACTCAAATCCGTGCAATGTGTTCTGATCAGGACTGTAGAACTGACCCAGAGCCAGGAGACAAAACAGTGCTGAAAGGACACAGACACTTTGCCCAGGTCACATTAGCACCAAGCCTGTGCCCAGCTGTGTTTCCAGCACCCTGCTGGTGTTCACACAATGAGCAGGTGAAAATGCGATGGCAGAGGAAGAGATGAGGTGTCAGAGCAGTGTAGCTCTCCACATCTTTCCTTTGATTTACAGGTGTCAGGGGCTGCATCACCAAGTCTAACTCAGCCAATATGCAACGAAAAATGTTCTAGAGATCAGCATTTGTTAGATGGGAAAAAGAGTATTATCCTCTAAGCATGGAGATAGTTTGATATTTTAAGGTCTTTTTTACATTTTGAAAAATAAGCAAGGTGCAGAAGTCCATGTTAAGCAATGGATGGAGATCTTTTTGCAATGGAGTCGTTAAGTTGAAATTTTATGTAATAATTTTCAAAACAGAAGTTACAAAAGTTGTCCCTGTATATCTCTCTGTCTATCTGTAGATTTTTTTTATTGGCATTAGGCTGGTTTTTTAACATTTACCATGAGGGATGTAGGAAAACATATGTTTCCCCCCCCTAATAAAACACTGACACCTCTTAGATTGTATTCATAGCAGGACTGATTCATAGCTCTCACGCAGCTTAAAAATGAAATAGAAAAACCTGTGCTATCCAAGCTGAGGGAAGCATAAGTAGTCCATGCTATAGCTGCAGTTTGTTCAAGATCTCATTTTTACAGTTTTTTAAACTGCCTGTTGTTTTATTACCTGTTTGAAGAGACCTGGTGGTCAAATGCACAAAACTTTTGAAGTTTCCAGAGAGCGACCAATATTCAGTCCCTGCTTCTGGCTTTGCTTTTCTAGGCTAAATCCTCTGGCAGGAGCATCCTCTACTGCTTTCCTTCTGAGAACAGGTGTCTACAATCTGGCTACCAGACCAGGTGTCTTGGATACCTGTCCCAGTGCCCCACACCACCATCCAAATCACTTACGCACTCTATGTCCCAGAACCTCCAAAAGGCATGAACCTGCTGTGATATAGGCTCCCTTAACCAAAAAGAAGGAGGTATAAGGAAACAAAACCTGCAGATTTTACAGAATACTAGTGTGCATCACTTACTCTGTTTTTAGTAGCACAGGAAATATATTTGTGCTTATGCTTTACCACCTCTGTCCTGCAATACAACAAGGCATTCTATAAGCTAAAGCATTGCCGAAGTGCTTCCATCTTCTGTGGCAGTGCATCATATGCTGATATAAGGGCCTTGAAAACTTGAAGACTTGGAGATCCAATTTTTTTCTGTTAACTTCTATGTTCCTGGCCCTTGTCCTGTGAGGCATTTATTTTAAAACCATGCTCGGTTCCTGGTATCTTTTTTCTGCTCTTAGTAACTATCCACTGCCCAAAGAGCTCACCCTAATGATATTCAGTTGTTCCTGGCTTATCCATGTATATATGCCCATGCTAAGAGCATAGTTTTTTTGGCCTGACATCTCCATAATATCAACCAATTATCATGAGCTGCATGATTACAGATACCCCTCCCTAAAACATTGCAACCACTATGAAATAATTTTGGAACTCCTAGCAACATTATCACTTCAGTTTTCCTCTGAACTCGCCCATCTGCTTATTAGCTAGACACAGATCTGCCTAACTTGGAAAATCAAAGAAAAAGAAGGAAGTCTGGTTCAGAATTTGAGACTCTGCTTGGCTTATCAGATTGGCCTTTAGCAGGTAGCTTTGAGATTAATGTAGAAAAGAGCTCGGGCCACCTAACAACCAATGCTTATTCAATACAATGGCATCTACATTTCTGCATTAGGTTCCTAAATGGCCCTTGAAATACTATCCATATACCATGAGAGGAGAGTACGTATTTGAGGATGGGAACTGCAAATGTCAGCTCACAGAGCAAGGCTGTCTAGTCCATACTGCTGAGGAGGAGCCATGGGGGGAAAACCCCCTGACTCAGAGGTGCTCAATCCATGCAACTATAACCACCAGGTTACAGCAGACTGCAGAGCCTGAAATCTTCCTATCAAAAATATGTAATGTGGGCTGGAATAATTGAATCTTAATTGTCCAGAGAGAGTGAGAGAATAAGTATGACTTCATAGTACAGTAATTATGGTACCCCTGAAAAGAAGGTTAGAGGAGGACGAAATCTGGGTCCCAGTTGCCACTTAAATGACCATTTTACATTTTCTTTATGTACACATGTGTATATGTAATATAAAGTGTATTGATATAATATGGTATAATCTATTGCTGCAATATTAAATAGCCATTAGAGGGGAGAAAAAAGTTAGGTCTCCTCCCTGTGGGAATGCTCTAATCACAAGGCAATGGAGTCATGCTTATTCTCTCACTTGTATTCTCTCTGGCCCAATGAATGCTTCATTAGTCCAAGTACACTGGAACTGCTTCAAAAGAGTTTTGCAACAGCCCTCCTTGTATATACAATATGGTCCTATGGTGAGAGAATTCACAGTGGGAGATGTGGGTTCAAACCTTCCCAAACAGAGGGTAGAATTAAATCTGAACCTGCTAAGCCTTGGTGGATACCTCTAACTGATGACTTATGGGGTGTTGGGGAAAGGCCAGACAGAGTTCTCTTCTGGACTTTCCTTGGGGGTTGTGTGAGAAAGCTGAATCCAAGAGAAGTGATCCAAAATGCCATCCCAATTCAAATCTCAATATGCAGGGTGAGGAGATGCCCTTTAGATCTCAATCTCACAACAGACCTGGATACTGCTGCTATGAAAACTTGAAGTCCCAGGGAAGTATAAAGCATGATTTCAAATACATAGCAGATTTCCTGGCAAAAAAATAGGCGTCCTGAATGCCTTTCAACTGCATAAAGACCAGTAGCCAACAGGAATTTTTGTGGGTAGAGACTTCATCATTCACAGAGGCAGTGAGGCAAGATATAAGTCTGCCATTATGCCGTGAACAGACACTAATGTAGCAAACAACTGTGTGCTTCAACAGATTGTCATCATTTGCCTGTTTGCCCTTCCTCTTTACTGGTATTTCTGCCCTCATTATTTCTGTAAGCTCTTCTTAACCTTGAATAGGCAAATTTCAGCTTAGAGCTTTAGGAAGTGGTTTCAGACAGTGTGACTGAGCTTAAGTGTCATAATAGGTGTGAACAATCAGTCAGCCTGGAGTAACTTCTAGGTTTGGTGTATCTGAGAGCACCCAAGGTGTGGTATTAAAATATCTCTGAATCAGGAAGAAGCTCTTAGTCTAGAGCCTTACTATATTTCTAAGATCTCTCTACACTGAACTAGATAATAGATCTTTCTGATTTTTTTTTAAATTTGATAGGTGTTAGATTAAATACATCCAGGTTCTTACAGCAATGATGGAGAGAATTTGGAGAACAAAAATGAATAATGTAGTTCAAGCTGCTGTGGGAGGAGACCTTTTTTAATTAGGAATGGCTTAGTATTCTGTGGAGACTTGTGTTTTCTTTGTAGAAAAGGTACAGTACAGGCATCAATAGGACAAGCTTTCCCCACCTAAATTGTCCCTGTGGTTCAAAGGTTTAGTCTAGGAGCCCCTCCTGAGGTGCTAAAAATAATTGAGTATATTTCTATTTCTACCACAGTGCCTGCTTGCTGCCAGCTGAGCTGCAGACAAGTGCCTAGTGAGATCAGGAACAAGGGAGCTGCTTGTTTTCAATGAACTCCCAAAAACCACCAAATGACTGAGATTTTCAGTGACTTGGAACTACTACCAGTGAATGTGGACAAGTTGCCTGGCAGAACTGTTCTGGAAGAGTTTCCTCTGCAAACGTGCTGGGCCTGACTTTCTTCCAGAATAATGACTCTACCTGAAGAGCTAAATAGAGCAGAATAGATGAATATTCTCTCAGCTCTGTTAAGTCAAGGTCCTAAACGAAAAAAAAAAAAATCTCCCTCTTTAAATTTACTTTGAATAGACACTTCACCTCATTAAAATCCAGAAGCATGTGGCCATTGATTTCAATGAAGGATCTGGTAGTTTTCCTATGTTAAGAATTACCATCAGCAAAATTTCTGGCTGTTACAGAATGGTTACAGGAAATGTTACTGACTGTAAACCAGAGTTCTGCATTATTTTAAGGATTTGCTGTGATTATTTTATAGTCTTTCAGTTTTAACTGGGGCTGGCCGAAACATATGGCTCAAGAAAGAGATAAAGAATATTCCAAAGGTGATAGGTATGCTGGCTTAATGCCCTCACTAGAGAATTTGCCTTTGTTACTCTTGCTGCAAATTCGCTATACAAAGGAATGCCGTGTTCATGTTCTACTTACAATATCTTATGGGGGAAACTGGTGTTTGTTCAAGTAAAAAACTTCAGAAATTATTTCCACTTTTGAAGGACCAACTCGAGGTACTTTTCACCTGATTTTGAAAGGTTTTGAGACTCTATCAGTCCCTGCTATCACATATGAAGAGTGGGTGATGACACTCTCAAGAGGTAACTGTTTCTTGAGCTCTTAACTCTACACTTACCTGTCTTGAAAACATCATATTGCCAATCCATTTTGAGAATTTAACAACGGAATGACAAATTAAAGAATTGCTTAATAAAGTAAGGTCCAATTTCTATATTGCTTTACTCTCTGAACACACAAGGAAGATGAAACTGCTGTGGTTCTAGTTCTGAAAAAAGATTTCTTAATTATCGCAATGGCTTCACCGTTTAATTAGATCAGAGAAAAGTAACACTACATAGGTTAGGAGAATGAATATAAGACTTAAATTACAGAGGCAATGAGTGTGGGAAGGCAAAGGAAATGACCTGAAGTGGAATTTTGGCCAGGACAGCTTAAGTTAACAGCCCTTTTCTTGAGACAAAATACCACAGGACTTATAATTACCATTGTTGGGAGGAGAGTGATGGGATGAAGTAGTCATAATCTTGTGCCTGTTCCAAAGTAAGGCACATCCAGCCCTCTTAGTATTATGCAAGGGCAGTGGCTCAATACTGACTCAGGCATTACAACATCAGTCAGTGCTTTGGAGCCTATATGCCAGCCTGGCAGACCTCTATTGCTTCAAAATGTCAAGAAATATGTGTTACCGTGCCTGAAAACTTATTGCAGAAAGTCACAAGTAGTAGTACAACACCCACCGGGAATGCAACTTATGCACAAGATGTGTCACACCAGCAAAGGTGCCAGGGTAGATGCTCTGACTGGGAATGATGACTGTGGATCATTTCTCACCCTTGATGACCACCTGACACTGCACATACGATGCTTTTGTGACATTAGAAGTATGTCACGAGTGGTAGACTGGACAGTGGATGTTTTGTCTCTTTTGTCAGGGCTGGAAAAATATTGCCGCCCTGGCTTCCAGAAGAAAACTTTTGCCAAAGTTGTGGCTCTAGTAGGAGCTCCCACTTGTCAACACAGTGTGACAAGTTCCTGTGTGTCTGCAGGGGAATATGAAAACAGCAGTTCAGCTGTTTTCCAGTTACAGGATGGTCTAAAAGTTACTTAAACAGTTCGAGAACCTTTCAGAACTTCAGCAGCTATACGAGGCCTACCTATTTTTTTTCCTTTTTAGCACAAATTTGGCAATTGGTTTGCTAATCAGTTAGTATGGTCTCTTATAGGCGTTCTTAAACATTTTCTTAGTGTGAACCACCCCTGCCAGACAAAAATGTACAAGCCACTTCCTCCCACAGCAGTTGTTTACATGGAAAAGGAACATTAGGAAAGTATTTAAGGTATTTTTAGCTGCCTTTTAATACAGTTTAGAAGCTGGAAACAAGGAGTGCTGTGGTCTAGCTATATGGTGCTGGGAGCTGATGTATAGCCATGCAGCTGCAAGTAGGCGGAGGTGACCAAGATCCTTGGGCAAGTCTCATCTCCAGTAATTCTCCAGCAAAGTTGTTTCCAAGTGGTGAGGCAGCTCAGCAGGGAAGTGAGAGCACACTGCAGCAGGGGTGCAGGGCAGGACCCCACTGCCAGGACAAGCCTGTGTCTCACCCACAGCTCCCGGAGGACCAGGGTGCTGGCTCACCAAAGCAACTCTGGTGTGTGTCACCGTAGTCTGGGTGGGTGCTTTCAGCTTGGCTCAGCCCTGGAGCTGTCAGAGCAGATCACGGACCTGGCAGGAATTGGATAGGAGGTGACAAGTATCCTGGGAAGGAGGGAAGAGGCGGTGTCATCATCAGAGCTTATGAGAAAGGGCAGAGGGCTGCAGCAAGAAAGCTATGCAGTTTTTTCCAAGTGGGCCCCAGCTTCAGATCACTCACCTGCATGTAATTTGCATTGCAGAATGTTAGCTGTAGCAAAATAATGGGAATTTCTCAGTAAACATTGAGAGAACTGAATATATTCATGGAGAAGAAAGGTAAACAAGAAATCCTGAAATACTAAAACTTATGTATTGAACTGAATGCAATTATCTACCTCCACATCTTTCCCAACACTTTATTCCCTCTATACTAAAGCAGTAGAAGATACTAGAAAGGAAAAAAGACTCAATAGAAACTGAAAATGGGTATTACATTGGCAAATGTAATCATGCATGCTGGAATTGACTTGTAAGACTCATAAAGTGACTCATAAGGTGGTTTTTCCAATTCTTCCCAGAGCAGCTGTGACATCCCTTTTACAAGGTGGCGAGTTCTGGCTGCATTGTTTTATATCCCAGCACATTGTTGAAAGCAGTTAAAATTTTTAAGTTATTTTTTGATGAGTTGGGAGAGAAGTGCAAAGGGATGGTGGAATAATCCCAATACCTTTCCCAATGTGTGTCATTATTTTTTGTACTTAATAATGACTTTTATGAATTTTGAGATTAACTGTCAAAATTGGAGGAGGATGAAGGTATCTTTTCTGATACATGACAATACTTACAGAAGATGTAAGTGCATTTGTTTTCCTGTTCTTATAGGTGGTGCCTGACATTTAGTCCACCCACACGAGATGCTACTCAGAGCATTGTCACAGTGCTGTTTAAGCTTCCTAGCCTGTCCATGGGATTTTGGGTCAAATCAAGCTCACAAGAAATGTTACCATTTAATAAATCACCCATACCCCTCACTGTGATCCCGAAGGTTCCACAGGGTGTCCTCACCAAGTTAACTTTCAAACTCTGCTACTATAGCAGTATATGGGGGGGTAATGTTCTCTAATATACCTGCCTTATTGCACATGGACAAACTTCACAGGTATCACTGTAAAACAGCAAAGATTCAGTATCAAAATAGGCCTTCTAAGAGAATTGGAAAGCTGTACCCCAGAATTTGCACCTGTGGCCTGTTTTTAGTGTAGTTTTCTATTGTTTTCAAAGTTAAAGCTGTTTTTACAGGAAACAAGCATACTTCTCTTTCAAAATCAGGTGAAGGTTGAGAGATCTTGAGGGACCTGCTATAAGGTATATATAAAGAGACATTTCCTGGAGTTTTCCCTGGCAATAATCCCTGTAGAAGAGAAGCATAATCTAGCAGTATCTTTTATGTTAGAACAAGTATCTTGTTATTGTAAACGCCGTCGGTGAAGTTATAGGAGTTGAAAGATCAACAACTTTTATCAAGCTGCAACAGCTCTTTCCATGGCTGTCTGAAAATGTGATCAACATAAATTGGATAGGGAGGGTGGGATCACATATTCCAACAAGTTAAATTTGTCAGCCTGTAATGCACATAAATGACATAAAATATAATTGCTCTTGAATTTGGGCCCCTTCAGGCTTCATGTTGATTGAAGAAAAAAGAAACAGATGTTTCTTCAGCAGGAATCACAGAGGCAAGATAAATATTCTCTGGTCCATGACGTTTTATAGAGTTTCCGAAAGAAACCAATTCATTATTTAATTATTGGGTGTGTTGATCATGTAAAATATAATTGGCCTGGGGCAAATAGCAGTACAACCCTGAGAGCTGGCTGACTGAGCTTGTATAATACACTTTTTGCCAACTTTTTTTTCTGCTGTGAAAACATTGTAAGATGAATTAATGCTACTTAATCTTTCTTGCAGTGTTTCATAAATAAAAAAGTCCCAAAACATAGACTTTCCTCCTTTCCGATCACCACCTTGCACTAGCAAGTAACTTGGAGACAGAAGAGCTAGTAGCAAGCATAAATATTGTGATAGGAAACGATAGCTTTGTTTAACTAGCATCAATTTAAAGAAAAGGCAATCTGTTTAAAAGAGCCACATTTAATCCTCAGCTCTGTGAGGAATTCCTCATGGTACAGACAGCAGGGAACCATTTCTTCCCTTGTCAGCACCAGTGGGGTGGGTCTGGAAAAAGGAATGCAATACAGGATTTACTGGGATACCATGCAAATCTAGGTAGTTGAATCAATTGCATTGGGATGAATTAACAAGATGACATAGAGTTTTCCTTGATGATGTTTTGTAAGCAAATATATAAGACATAATCTGTAATTTCTTTTAATTAACGGATAATTCTTTTATGATATATGTGGTGTTCCAGGCTTTCTCTGTGTTCATGGATGTTCCTGTGCTCACTCTGTGGTAGCCATTTTCCTGTTAAGGGGCAGGAAGTAATTGAAATGAGGACTGAAAGAAATTTGTGACTCATGTCCTCATGACTCTTCTATCCTAGCTTTCTTTTGTGCTTGTTCAGCAGCATCTGACATCTGGGAAAGACATGTTATTTCCACTGGGTTTGCTACGATCATACCTTCAGGGAGACTGTGAGGTGGAAGTCCATTTGTCCAGTCATTGGGGAAAGAAAACAGAGAGAAAACATAAACTGCAGAAAGTAGTTTCAGGTTCTCAAGATCTTTTCCTTGCCATTCCTGCCAGAAATATCGTGAAACATTTCTTTTCTTGGTCTGAGGTCAAATCATTCCCTCACCTTTCTTTCAGTCTCCTCCACAGATCCAGTGGTTCTTGCTGGATTGGATTTTTTCCATGATAAAGAAGTGTGAAAAGCCACAACCACTTCAAAATGTAACAGCAGGCTCTGTCAAGAAAAGGATTGGCTTCTGAGTTCTCCCCCAAAGACACAGAAACTGTTATCTGCCGGAATTTGCATACCTCATCCCCGTTCCTTTCATAACCTCATGGCTGAGTTCAGCAGGCCTAAGCTGAACACACCAGAAAGTCAGGTCTAATTATTCATTTTCATTTTTGGGGGGGACTTTTTCACAGAGGACTTCAGCCAGGAGGAGGTTGAAGACAAGGGGTTTTTAACCCAACTGTGAGCCTAGGTGACCAACTACAGCTTGATAACCACAACTGAGACCCTCAAAATTATTACTTGATACTGGAATACACTCTAATACTTTTTCCCAACCCCCTGAGCCATGTACATCGATGGCAGAGGCTTGAGGCTTGTGTTTTTTACTGGTCGATTTAGATTTTCTGCTTGTTGAGCAAATCTCATTGACAAGCACCTTGCTCTCCCTGCTGTCATCATTGAGGTGCTGAATTCTCCCAAGATCAGGGCACTGATAAATTGGAGGGACTAGTGCTGATTCTGAATCTCATTTGTGAATTGAATCCAGGTATCTTGGCCTACTCACAAGTGCTGTTTCTTCCCTCGCCTTCATAACACAGAAGGCCCTTTACTATGAATACACAAGTAAAATGTTTTCAGTGTAAGAGCTCTTTCAGGATGCATTAAAAAATGAAGTTCTGCCTTCCACAAGAGTGAACTTTGCATCTAAAATAGCTTTCATTGAGCATGCAAATAAAATGTTCCCAGTGTTAACAGCTTTTTCAGAAGGTATAGACAAGATGGAAGCCTGCTTTCTAGATGACTGAATTTTATTCTCCACCTAAAATGCCTATCATTGACTACATCATCTGCAGCTATATTGAGGAAGGAACTGCTCTCCATTTCACCATATATATCATCTTACAGAGACATTTTCTTAGCTGGGAATTGCTTGGTGATTTGCCAGCAGACAAATCAGTGCAGGAAAGGGATAAATTGATCACATTCATCCAGCTCTGGAGGTAATACCCGGATCTCAGCCAGAGTCTTGCTCACATTAAGAACCTGCCTGTCCACCTGGTAAAAATGCATCTAAGGACCTAAGGATATAAGAATGGGGTGGAGACAAAAATATAATTCATATTGCTATAGCTAACTTTCCTCTTTAAATTATTGGTCTATAAGAACATATTATTTATGAGTTTTGAGCAGTAGTTCATGGTGCTGGGCCAATTTTCTTATTTTCTACATTATCCTTCTTCAGAAACCTCAAAGAAATGGCACAGAGTTTACTAACTAAATGTCTCTCTGTACAACTGGTCAGTAGGCACAGTGCCAGGTAGAAATAATAGCTGTCTGGAGTAATTTAACTAAAAATGAAAGTTAGTTCAACTAGTATGAGGATGAAAGACAGGTATTAGGTTTTAAAACTGTAGGTGGTGTTACAATTCACAAGTAGTAGTTTTTCAGTAAGGCATTGGTCACTAAAATTCACGTAAGTTAAGAAAAGGGGCAGTAATTTGAATGCGAACCTGTACCTCAAATTTTGGCTGCACCTGGCCAACTTTCTGG
The DNA here is from genome assembly GCA_013399895.1 of Serilophus lunatus. Taxonomy (NCBI): domain Eukaryota; kingdom Metazoa; phylum Chordata; class Aves; order Passeriformes; family Eurylaimidae; genus Serilophus; species Serilophus lunatus. The sequence goes on along the minus strand of VXBA01004606.1, from coordinate 937,849 downwards.
CACTTTGTGGTAATTTGAATGAACACTTTTAGTAATTAATGCTTCCAAGGGACTTCGAAAATGTAATTTGTTATTACTAGCCCTCTGCACAGTGGGTAAAACACATTATATCCAACTGGCATGAAATTGCACTGGGGAACAGCAGAGTTCAGTGATTTGCGCACAAGCATCTGATGATCCAACAGCAGAGATATTTCTAGAAGGCAGCATTTCACAGACTCTGCCACTGTTGCTAAAGTTTGCTTCTATTAGTAGTTCTCTAATCATTTTACACAGTTGTATGATCTCCAACATCCAAGTGTGGAATCTGAGGCACTGTGCTTGGAAAAGACAGGTCTAAAATTGCTGCGGTCCAGCAATACAGCCAGGCCAGGAGCTGAACGTGGGCGTCCCAAATCTCAGTTCAGTACCTTGTCAGCATTTCTTTTTGAAACTCCTTTAGCAGACAGATTAATATGCTTTTCTGGGAAAGTTCCGCATAAAAGATTTGCATGATCTCAGCAAAGCTCTAAATCTTGTGCTTTTGCAGTCGTTGGAGGTGCAATGACTTTCCTGTAGTCAGAAGGTTTGTTTGCAGAACAGATTGTTGGGAACAATGGTTCTGGCTCTTCAGCTTGCTGCTGTTGGTGTGTGGCTTTGCTATAGCCCATCTGGAGCCAAGGAGTTCCTCTGGTGTGTGCTCTCTGTAATACAGATCAGGATCAGGCCCCTTGCATTCAGTACAACAAACCCATTACAACTACCGAATCAACATGGCTTCACTTGAACAAATTAAGCAAGGAATCTATTTGAACTGGGAATTAAAAGGAGCTATTAAAACATTCCCTCTGGTATTTTTATTTTGTTTACTCATGAGACCTGGCTCATGCCCCTCCAACTCACACTGAGTCCATATTTGGAGAACTCTGCACTCGTTTGCATACTTATACTCAGGCAAATTTTAGAGATTTTTCATGTATACACAGTGCACTTTTCTTATTATTTTTCTTTTTTCTTAAACAATTTAAATAAGAAGGTTGACCCTTTCATTTTGCTTTCAAAACATGACCAAAAAGGGATCTAACTGCTTTTTTGAATTACTTGAAGCTAACATTTTTCTCATACTTGTTATTGCTCCCTGGCCACCACATCCCACTCTGTATCTCCTCTCGGAAGAAGCCCACGCTGCCCTCAAGCTGCAGCAGCGTGAGGAGACCTCAGACATTTGAATTATGGGACACTTCCAAGGAGTAGCCTCAGCCTGGACACCCTAGTGAGATGCAGTACTGTGGGGCTGGACAGCAGATCTGTAGACAAAGTGCTGGGAACCTCTTCACTTTTCTAGGATTTTCTGTTAATGCCCAAGGGTTGGCTGTCTCCCAAGCCACTGCTGTCATCAGACAAAATGAGAGAAAAGAAAACTCACAATCTTGAAGGATTTTTTGCTCAAGTGTGATGACACCTTCTGTAAACTCATGTTTTGGCCATTAATGCCTCACACAAGCCCTTCCCACCTATTAAGAATGCCACAATTGTATTCACTCTGAATAAATTTCGGATCTAAGTCAATAGGATTCCTTAACTGGTAAGCAAACCACTAAACGTGAGTGTGTTTTTAGGGCTATCATGACTGCCATGCCATTGACCTGCAGGCATTGACCTACAGGTGGGTAAGGAAATTACAGGCCTCATCCCTTGCCACCTCCACCCGGCCCGGCTCCTCCCCTAGAGGGGAAACAAAACATGGGGGTTTGTGGGTGCAGCTGGCAGACGTCGCTCAGGAGTGAGCTGCTTTTGACGGTAGCCAGTGTCTTGGCTCCTCTATGCAGGACAAAGGGCTGCTCAGGCAGGAGGGTCCTGGAAGGCTCCAGTCAGGAGGATAAAGTGCAGCCCGAGCCAGACGAGCATAAAATCCTGCCCATCACCAGCACCCAAGGCTTTGGAGAAGGGGACTGTGCTAAGAACCTGGCAGAGGAGCTTACCTTACCCTCTGGGCACCAGAACTCTGAAGCCAGGTGCTACCTGAGTGAGGGAAAAGGGGAGGAACAAGCATCAGCTGATTGCCTCTTCAGGAGCCAGCAAACCTTGTTACAGCACAGGGTATGGGCACATCTCACTGGTACAGCTATTCACAGGAACTGCCCAGGGACTCGGATCACCTCAGTAAAACATTAACTTTTACTAAGCTCCCATTCAGCTGCCCCTGGCCTCAGACATAGTCCTGGAGGCACCTCTCTTTTCACCATTGACCTTCATATCTCCAAATTCAGGTTTTCACTCGGGTCCAGAGGCTCCTGAATTTGGACTAGGCTGACCTGCTTCCTATCTCTTGCATTCCCAAACTGAGATCAGCGTGCCTGCTAGAGGAGTGTGCAGGCAGGTTTTCCCAGAGAGCAGCTGGAGAGGCAAGCTGGGCGAAGGGCACAGCCACGAAGGCTGCATTCTCATCAAATGCCACTAAAGGAGGTGCTTTTCCCCTTCCTCCTTCTACTCCTTGGGTCAGGGACTAGAACACTCAGTTGTGGTGTGGGAAACTGAGTTTCATTTTTTTTCTTTTTCTCCAGGGATTTGAGCCCATGCTCCCACTTCTGAGGAGAGGTCCTGCCTAATTATCAGGGGCACATTTTTGAGTAGTTTAGAGCTAGTGAGGGAATAATAAAAATAAAAATAACTGGAAAACAGAGAATACCTCTCAATAAGAATTGTACCATACATTTATTTTTATATATCCATCAAAGAGAATAAGAATACATTTGAGAATATAGTCTAAAGGTTAGGGTGCTTGACTGAAAGGACCAAGCTCTTCTTCCGTGAGTAGCTCCTTATTCAATATTAGACATTGGAAAAATCATTGGAGTAGGAGCTGTAATCCAGAAGCTCTTGTCTAATTGTCTAAAGGGTTGAAATCCTTCCCTCCCTTTTACACTATGTAACCCAGTGGAGTTTCAGTTACAGGCAACAGTATGAAAACTCCAGAAAGGTGAATTTCTGAGTTTTAATCACTCCCCAATATCCCTTAGCCTGGTAGACAGAGCTTGCTCTCTCTCCCTAGAGGTGCAACTCTCTCAAATTCATGCGCAAGGGGCTGTAGGCTGCTGTTTCAGCTTCAACCTCTTATGCAGACTAACTGCTAAAGAGCCTTAATTCTTCCTCCTCCTTCACTCTGTTAAGACACTCTGCCTGGCCCCTTTTCTTCTGCGAGGAGGCACAGTTTGCCAGCCTCACTGCAGGGCCAGGATCCAGGCTGTGAGCTGAGAAGGTGTGCTACTGCCAGCTGCCTGGCCTCCACACACTCCTAAAACAATTCCTGGTGTAGCTGGTCTGGGATACTGGGAAAAGAGACGAAAAGTGAATGTTGTAACCAGCTATGTTGTCCTACCATGTTTGTGGACAGCCTGGCCTATTGCCTCCTTTGAAAATCCTATCTGAATTGTCCTGTGTATTGCTGAAAGCAGAATGTGACCTCCAGACCTTTTACGATTGTTCTGCTTAACTTTTGCATCTACAGGGAAGAGGAGTGCATACAACTGTCAGAAAAAAAATAATCTTCAAATTTTATTTATATATTGTGAAAATTTAAGCTGTGAGGCACAGGGAAACTGCTCACTTAATCAGATGTTCAATTACATATGGATATACATACAAGTCAATTCATCTGTGTTGTTAGTATAAGACAAAACTATGTTCAGTCCAAGCAAAAGATGTGCATACCATATTTTCAGGTGTGTTTTAACATATTTCACAGCCTAGAACAGTTATTTAATTTGGTACTTATACATCATCATTACAGTAGTCCCCTATTGTGTTGCAATTTTGAGTACTTTTTTAATGTGTTGCTCTTTTTGTTCTGCAGAAAACATTTAATGACTTCTCATAAGGTTTCCCTTAACCCAGCCCACTGCAGTCCAGGAAGGAAATGTCCATAGTGTTCCTACCCTGCAGACTGTGAGCAGAAGTGGAGGGAGGCTATAGTCTGTCTAATGTTATAAATGAAGTTTCTAACAGATCAGGGCAAAAATTCAGATCTTTTGATTATACTTGTCTGCTAGGGTAAGCTGAAAAATTTTCTTTTTTTTCCCTTTTACAGCTTTTTTTACTGTTATTTATAGAAAAAAATCTGATTATTATTTTTTTACAGAAAGTTCTGAAGAGCTTGATAGTCATTGTTTCTACAGTATCTAAAATAATGTAAATTAATTGGAGAAATAGGAATGGCAAAACAGCCTGAAAATACAGATGTAGATGCAAAATATGTCATTCTGGCTGTCTCTGGAGTGCACGAAAAACTGGCAACAGGAAGATGCTTTTTTTTTTTTTTTTTCTTTTTTTTTCCACATCCTGGCATCTGAATTTCATCCAAGGAGGAAAGTAAGAAAGCAGAGGAGATAAATTTTCGCTGACACATTCATCCTTTGTTTCCTTCTTGTTGGAAGCAGAGCAGGATGTTATACAGAAAATCATGATCAGGGTGGTAAAAGAGTTAAAAACATCAGCAAAATCCCTCCTTCTCTGTTCACTCTGTCTCCCTCCACTTTTATGCTGTTTTCTGTCTTAGAGCAGTGCAGACCTCTAGCACAGAATCACTAGTGTGGGAGAAAGACAAGTTTATTATATTATCATACTGAATCAGCACAGGATTGAACCTGTTTATTGCCTAGTGCCTTTGCCAGGGAAATTTGAAATTACTTATGTCATGGAGCTTCCACCCCTCCTCTGAAATTATATTTTGGATGGACTAAGCTATTATTTTTAGTTGTTCTTGCCATTACAGACACATTTCATTTAGGTTTTGGCCACTATCGTCCTAAACCAATAACTCAGTCAAATCCCTACATGGTTTTAAAACTGAAACCAGGAGTAGATCAAGTAAGTCTGACCAAAAAGTGATGAAAATTATTCCCTGTAGGAAGTGGAATGTGTGAAATTGCACTGATAATGGTGCAGAAAGGCTGTTTGGCCTTGGCCACCCCACCCTCACAGCATCAGGGTGCATTGCCAAAAACTCGTCATATTGTGTGCAGCAAGCTACTGGTTTGGCACATATCTTACTGGGAAATCTCTTGTGTCACTGGATGCTCATAACACATGATTATGAGAAGCTAAGGTGCTCCAAATCCTTTCTTTGTTTCCCCTTCCTTCAGCCTTTTACAAAGCTGCTTAAACCTGGGTTTAGAAGAGTTCTTAGCTGTGTAAGGATGCAGTAGATGTCTAATGGAAAATAGGCTGAACACCAGTTCCCATGATTTCCAGTGGAACTTAGGCACCCTCTGGACTGCGTCTTTCCATAAATCTGACTAGAAAGTAATTTGCACTTTTAGGTATACATGGTATGTAAATTTTCATCTAAAGGATTTGGGATCTCTAACAGCAATGGGAATCAGACAGATGCTTTTGAAAATTCTAGTTACCATCAGATAAAAATAGACGAGAAGGCGCATTGGTAAAGATCAAAGTATTGCTACAAAATAGTATTAACTGAATAATTCCCTGCACGTAGTCTGAGAGTTCTGGATGGTTTCACCAAAACTATTCCCTAAATTAGCATTTTAAAAGTGGAAGGGGCAGTACTGTGATTGTATGAGGCAAGGACCACCTTTCTTTTGTATTTCTGAAGAGTCATAAAATAAACAAGTTTTCCATGCTTGAAGGAGCACTGAAGCTTTGTCATGTTACAACTGTTCTCGCCATTGCAGCTACAGCTATGGAAAGTATTCCCACCAATCTCTGAGCAAGAGTGCCTATATTGTTGGAGTTTATGCTAGGCTTCAGACGATTCTACTGTTATATAGCATATAAAGTGTAAATTTGCATGACAAGGTGATAGAAAAAAAGTCAAATCCCTAATAAGATCATTTACAGAGCTTCAGTACAGCAAAAAACGGTGATTTCAAAACAAAGCTTCAATTAAGGATAAAAATAATTCTGCAAATAATAATTTATTTGCATGGGAAATATGCAAAATATCATAATGCAATTCTTAATCAACCAGGGAGCTGTCAGACGTACAAAAATAAGTTAATTCTGCTGTTAATATTGCTGCACGTTATAAATATTAATTGAATGCCATTCACCATTAGTTTCATTATTGTTTAGCAACTGTTTTAACTCCCCCCACCTTTTAAATTGTCAAATAATTGGCTTTCTTCTGCTCACGTCTGTTCTCATAAAGCGGATCCGTGTGGAAAAGAAAGAAAAGATCCTATAAACCAACTTAATACACCAAAAATGTTATTTCTAAACACACTGTAAGACTGTGCTTTTTTACCTAAGTTTGACAAACCGTGAAGCAAAGTTTTAGACTGCTGGCCAACCTCAGTCTGGCTCTAGGCATCCTTCTGCACTGAGGAGAGTATCTGCCATCCTGTGCACCTACTGTGTATCATGGGCACTCTGACCAAAATTCATGAAATGCCTGAAGAAAGCCGACAGACTGCCTGTGGGAGAAACTGTCTGGTTTTCTCATTAGCAAGAGCTAAAGGGTCTGTATCAGGGCCTTTCATGTGGTAAAAAGAACTCATTAATTGCTTAATTCTGTGGTTGCTATTTATGTCATTATTTATTAATATTCTAGATTCTGACACTGGGGCAAATTCTAGTCTTAGTTAAATTAGTAAGTTAATAGGAAATTTAAAGAGTTGCTTGATTCACTATTGTTCTTTTGGATTTCTTCTAATTAAAATAAAAACCTAACCCATTATAGGAATTTTTTGTCATTCTACCACTATGTATTTTACCCTGCACTGCTGTAGTGCAAATTCCTTCACAGGTATTATAGGCTTTGTATTAAAATAGAATGCAAGATTGATAAATACAAATCCATTTACAGACAGGAAGGCGAACCCATGTAGATAGTAACCTTGCATGACAGAGAGCACACTAGTGAATCCATGAAAAATCTAGGAAAGAAACCAGAACACCAGCCCTTGCTATAACCGCCAACACATTTTCTTCATCGCTGGACTTTATTAGCTCCTCAGCAGAGATAGACTGATCCGCCAGCCTTGTATAGCCATAACCAATTTGGCACTTATTTCAAGCACAGGCAAACCATTGTGCTTTATATGCATTTTTATGTCATTGAGAAATCCAGTCATCACCTTGATAAGTGGGTTACATTTGCACAACAGTTCAATAATCAGTGATCCTTAGATCTGTAGAGACCTAAGCCCAAGTGCTGAAAAAGACTAGACAAGGTAAGAACAACCTCATGTGAGCCAATCAGTGTGAAATGGTGCAAGATCTAGTCCCCTCTCTTCATCTCATGTAACAAGCAGGTAGTGTTTTAGGCAAATATATGGTGTTGAGCACCATACAAGAGTAGATGGATGAAAACATGGTACAAGCATGTGGTCTTACTGCTCCTTTCCACCTTCAAAGTCATGACATGATTTTGCCTTTGCTTCATGAATCTGAGAAAGGAAAATGAGCCATATTTACACAAAAGAAATACAGTGCTTTTACTTTTTCTTAATTTTTCCACTTTAATTCTCTTATCATTATTGTAAAGTAACAAAGGGGAAAAGGCTGAAGATCCCCAGCCTGAATGAACTGGCTCCTCTGAAAGAGCAGGCAATCACTTTCCATGAACCATTTAAAAAATACGCCCAGACTCTCACTGCACTGAGATTTAATAATCTTTTGTAATTTTCAGCCCAAAATTATTCAGGCCAGACTATAGAACCTTTTCACTGTATCAGTTTTACCTAATGAGCTCCTAGTGTTTATCCTCAGGTGCAGACAGAAAGGAGTCATCACCCTCACAGAGTCATTTTCCAATGCAGATCTTAATCTTGTCGTATGATGTGCTCTTCATTTCCCTCATCTTCCTAGCAGTCTTTCATTGTTTGTGCTTTAGTTCATCTTTGCAGACTTTGATGGCCAAAATATGTGTTCCCTATTCCTAACATAGCCTCACCAATGCTTTCTATGATGGCAATGGTAATTCACTGTTGTCCCCTCATCACATCCAGTGTCTGCATCCAACATCAGGAAATATTGGTGTGCATCCTTGTAGGCACCAGGAGGTTTCTTGAGGATTCATCGAGAAACTCTGATTTGTGAGACATGTAGGGATGAAATTGGCGAGGGGATGTCTGAGTTAACTGCAGTAAACAGCACTGGGAAATATCTGAGAGATACAAAGACAAGTAGGAAATTTAGGAAACTTGCCAGTAACATGGAGAACTAAAAAGCAGTGTGGATTTCAGTGGGATAAAAATTCCTCTCCTGAGGGTCTTCATTTTCTTTGGGTTTCTGTACTTGCAGAATTCAGGCATAGGTATAATTTGTGCCCTCATACTTTGTAGAGGAATATATCAAGTATACAATGAAAGGCCTGCAAAATCCCAATCAGGAAACAATAAATAAAAATAAATTAAAATACAAGAAGAAGCCTATTTAAACCTTCTACTGTGGCATCGGATTTTCCTTAGATTTAAGGTACCGTGAGTTTGATTTTGCTGGCATTTGACCCCACACCATTAGCATGAACTTCTCTGGATGAGCTGGCCTAAAGCCGAGCAAGAGGGACATGGCGCATATCCCAGCGAGGCCTGGCAAGGCTTGTGAAATGTCTCCTCCCTTTCTGAGACAGCTCCAGTGGGAACGGCTGGCAGTGATTCTCCCAAGCCCTGATACCACATTTTGCCCTTTTAGAGCATCCCGATGTGCCCGGCGCCTTCACATGGGCGCTGTTCTCAGGCACAAAGTATGCCAGACACTGGACCGAGGTCCATAATTTGAGTCGGGAAGGCAGAAAATTCAGAGTTCAGGAACTAGCTCAGAGTGTTTTTCTTTGTGGAGATACATCATTTATGCCCATTGTTTGTGTCAGGGGACGGGGAGGAAGCAATCTTGGGATGAAGCAACAAATGGAAAAACTGTTGATGTATTGGGAAGCTCTGTTCTTCCAGCTTCTAGTTAAGGACAACGAAATTTTATTTTGCTTTATCTCTTTTTATTTCTTCCCATCACACACTTTTTAGCAATATTAGTGAAAACTTTGAGGCAATATTGCCACAAATACATATTTAAGATTTGATTACTCATTCTCATCCACTATCATGTGCCAGACATGCAGCCTACTCTAACAGATTACTGTTCTTAAAGTTGTTACAGGAAGGTTAAATAAAATGTTACTTTTATGACACTGAATATCTTTATGATGTTTTAGCTAAATCATAGGCTGTTTGGTGATGCCACAGATGTGCCAGGTATTAAAATCAAACTAGTAAAATGTCATCAGTCCCTTACTCAAGCTATCATGTCTCTGATCTCTTAAGCATCTACCATTTGTTGTATGGCACCTTGGGAGCCTGTCCCTGCCACGCTTCCTCCTGCACACTGAGGGACAAAAAGCAAGAACGAAACATGCCAAAACCACTCCAATAATAAAATCAAAGTCTGAACTGAAGCCACCGAAAATCTTGGTTTTCCAAATTCCTCTCTGCTGTGATTGTTAATCATCTCCTTTTAGGACCCCCCTTCACTAATTTATTTCACTTTTGTAGTCTTGGGAAAAGACATGTACCATTCCAAAGTGGTAAATAAGGGTATACATACACACACACATATATATATATATATATATATGTAGTCTATGAAAAAAAAGAATATATAAAATATGTATCTTCTGAGGCAAAGGAAACACCACGAACTGAATGACAGACTGACTCTGTGAGAACAGAAATACTCTGAAAACAGACATTAAAAAAGTTCAAAATCTTTTTTAAAAATATAATCAGAACTGGACAGTGATGTGGAATGAGATACTTTGGCATGTTCTTGGTGAATATTTCATATTTAAGTAAGACTGAAATGTTTGCAGGTATTTTTATTTTACTTGCTGCCTGGTCTAGTTCTTTCTATTAAAATATATAAATAATTGTTTATTTGACACACTTTAAGTGAAAATAGGGATTCTTTTGAAAGTATTCAAGCAAAAAAAATACAATGCAAGTACTTTTAGGAATTTCAGGTCTCAAGTTCTGTAGAATAATTCAAGCACAAAAAAGAGAACTTATTTTAAATATTTTTAAATCTTTACTATTTTAGTATTGTAATCCATTTTTCAGCATGTTTGAAATGTTTCAAGAGATGAAAGCATCTCATTTTTAAATCATTCACACTCTTGTACCAGCCTCCTTAACTTTTTTTTTTAAGACTTACAGGAAAATCTGAAAAAGCTCAGTT
>VXBA01004606.1:895503-927616 GCA_013399895.1 Serilophus lunatus | reverse complement strand
AAAAAAAAAAAAAAAAGGATATATTTTGATATACATTGTTTTGAAAATATGGAAGCAGAATAAAAATTATCAACGTGTGCATAGACTATAAAGGTCTCTGCACCCAGTTTCAAACCCTTTCATTTGACGTATTGGTGTGAATTGATCCCTGTAGAGATGAGAATAGGTGAAAAGTATTTATTTGCCAGAATTAACTTAGTTGCATGTATTGTGCTGCCTTCAAATATTTGTGATTGACTTACAGTACATATTTTCCTGAATCATACAATATAGAAATGTGCTTGAATTAAAAAGTTGAAAGTAGAGAAACATTTTTGCCCACTGTGCTGATGTTACACCCGAATCTGTCATTAATGCCAGTTGTGCAGATAGCACTTCACTTGGTGCCCTGTAAATCTGCTTTTATGGCTCCAGAAAAGATAAAGGATGCCTCACTTTTATAGGATACCTGCCAAATTTAGAGCACAAAACCACAGCAAGGATAATCATGCTTCATGTTTCAGAGTAGAAGAAAATTGCCTTGTGGCCTGCAGATGATATTTTTCCTCTTGGGTATTGCATGTTTTGGATGTGACGTTAAGAATTTCTTTCTCTGAAGTTCTAAGGACCTGAGTGCTGGATACCAGGAAAACTACAATAGGGAGTTGACAGATCAAAGGGAAAACCACATCTTCTGAGTATCTGAAGGCTGTTTTTTCTTGGTTTGTACAGAGAAATAACCAAAAAGTCTTTCGACCAGCTGTCCAAAGTCACACCACACCTGCCTCGTTTATGGCAGGTGGCTTCTGAGGGTTGTGTGCCAGTGGAACTCCCTACCCATCTACAAAACTGCAAAAACCTTTTCAAAGAGTATTTCATTTTTCTTTTCCCAGCCAAGAAAAAAACAATATACACAAGCAGGACTCCTCTTTCTCTTGCAAACCAGTGAAAAGATTTCTGCTGGCTACACTCTGAGGAGTGAGTGTTGACAGCTGCATCACTTTTGGAATCTTTACCTGAATGAATTGCATCTGCAATATGAAAACTATTTCTATTAAATACTGGGGGAGATATTACCCCATTATGTAATTAAATCAGTATTCAAGTTGTCAGTAGCTGCAAAGAAATCAGATACCTCTTTTTACAGAAAATCCTTACATTTAAATAAAATTAAGATAGAGGGAAAATCCAGCAATCAGGTGGTAACATTCAGTTGGAAGATGCTTGGATTTAACACACCTATGAATTTTGAGATGCGCAAAATTTTCTGTCTCAACATTAGGAAACTGTTTTACTGTGTGAGTGACTGGGCACAGGAACAGTTTGTCCACAGAGGTAATGGACTCTCTTTCTTTAAACACATTCCATCTAGAAATGGTCGTGGGGAACTAGATTTTGGTTGTACTGCCTGAGCAGAAAGGTTGGAGCAGATGACCTCTGGAAGTCCAGTCCGACCCCATACTGTGGTCCTGTATGTGTCACAGCACTGCATGGGAGTTACTTTTTACATTGTACTACCTTTCAACTTGTGTATCTCTGTATATAGAGCAGGCTTTAGTGACTTGGTCTTCTTTTTGTTATTTACGATTTTAAATATCTTTGCTGTAGAAATCCATGTTTGAAATAGCTGAAATTCTGGAACATCAGTGTGAAGTTCCAGTTCATGGGAGAGAACTCTTGGCTTCTCTGGTTTTATTTGTGTTGCTCTCCAATTGAATTTCATGTCCGCAGACCTTGTGAGTTTATGTTCAATCTCATGGTTTTCCCAAACTAATTTTAAAAAAGAAAAACATAAAGGGAAGAAAAATATGCCATCTTCAGTTAACTTTGAGGTATAATCTGTTGCTTTTACAGAAAGGGCAAATAACTGCCTCTTGCTCTAATGCAACAAAGTTGCATATTCATAGATACCATTACAATGACAAAAAAGGAGATGAGCAGAGGTAAGGCTGCTGAAGCAAACATCCTCTTTTATTTGCAAGTAAATTTTCTCAATTTTCAGCAGCTCACACTGCATTATTAACTAGCAAACCACAGCTATAACAGATAATACTTTGTACTTAGAGCCTTTCAACCAAGACTATCAAAACACTTCAGAAAGGCAGGCTTTGTCACTACCAGAACACATATGAGAAAACCAAGGCACAAAATTTATATGACTTGATCTTGAGTATAATGTAAACTCAATCACAAATTGAAGAAACTTAGGGGTTTCTGCTTTCCAGACTACCTTGTTTATCTTCATGGTGTAACTGTATTTACATACTGACACTATTTAGGTTCAGGGCTTGCTAAATGTCTAACATAGTACATAATGAATAGGAAAGTATCTGCTGAATTACAAACAGTGGATCCAATAATAAGTTATTGTTAAGTATGTGTAGTAGATTTGATCACTAATTGCTACAGGATGTCAGTGACGAAATAAATTTTTAAAAAGCTGATCAGCTTCATAATCTTACAAAACAAAGAATATTAGCTGCCTATTACCTTCCTTTCATGCTTTGTTATTTATTTTCTATTGTTATCTGATGGCAGGACACAGCATAATACACAAACCATTCTTGTCTATTTAGAAATGGTCCTTGTGTTTCAGATAGATAGGTGAATATTAACTCATACTAAACAGAGTGCATTTTCAAGATAAAAGAAAACACTGAAATAAGGAAAAGGTGAGGTGAAGAAGGAAGAAAAAAGCAAAACTCTCCAATAAGTAAATAAAAGCATGTAGAAAGCAATGTAATATGTAGTATTTCGTTGTCTTCCAAAGAATTTTTCATGCTACAAATCCAGCAGTTAGATTTGCATTTTTATTTTAATCCTTTAAATTTCTTGGGTCAAAATTATACTTAGTTGAAGACACCCTTACCCAGTTAGGACACTAGAAACCCCTCTTTCTGTAAGTAAGAAATCATGTCTTGAAACTGTGCAGCTTCTTCAGGTCTCTATCTGTGCAGCAGTAGACATTTTTGATTGAATTCAGTGCTATCAGTCTGAGAGAGCCTTTTCTGCTTAATCTCTCTCTTTTGTTTTTTTTTTAATGATGTCTGACAGCTTTTGTAACAAAGTTTTCTGAACAGGATTTCAAATTAGCTGTAATTTATAGCTAATATGAATAATGAAGTGGTGTGAATTTACCCCAAGAGATGCCATTTTTAGATGAACATCACTGGTTGTCCATAAACACCTGGAAATGAATTAAAGGGAGGCTTATGAATGAGACAGCCTAATATTGTAGACCTGCCCTAATTTGGCTTGAGTCATCTGATTAAGTAGCTTTTTACTTTAGAGTGTTTCAAGTGAAAAATGAATTGGTTACAAAATTTGGACAGTTTTCCCATTTATGATAGAAATCCTATTAAAATTAATCAGCCTTTCAATTTGAAACAGCCTGTTAAAAATTTAAATCATGAAAATACTATGCTACATTTAAACTATCATTCAGTTAGCTCATTAATGAGATCAAAAGTTACCACTTTTTGTGACACTTGATCATCTGAAAGCATGTCAGGAACTTAAATCAAAGACCTTTCAAATGCAGTACATTTCTATGGAAATAGCAATAGCTGAGCCAAGTTTAATACCTTTTCTTTCAAATGAGTGCATTTGTCCAGAAAATAATATGTGAATGGAACAGGAACTAATCCTTCACCCCAAAGCTGCTAGCACTCAGCACAATGAGTATCTGGCCTGAAAGTTATACACAGTTTAACACACACTCACCTAGAATGCAATCCCTAATCGGGTCTGGTTTTACAAAGAGATTCAAGTATTAGATGGTCTCACTATTTATGAGGACTAATGAAAAAAATCTTGCTCATCAAGTGGCAATAATAACTTCATTGTCAAATACCTTATTTCTGTTATCAGTCTTCTATTTTGGCATATGTCTATGAAAGTCTCACCTTATTCCCCAATTAAAATGCATTCAGAAAAATTTCTACTCCACTTCAAAAAATTCTCTATTTATTGATTTAGCAGCAGTTAAAATGTGTAACTCAAAACGTACATAGGTGCCAAACTGTGATCCAGATGAATATTAGTGCTGCACTGGTGTGAGTGCCTTTTAATGAAAGGCAAAATCAGAGATTAGTCTTTTGGTTGGGTGCATTAGTTCACAGGTTATTCAACTGTCAATGAAGGCATAGCTTTGTCTGAAAAGAGTATATTTATAGTTTGGTTATTATATAATATCTGTGGGGAAGAAGTAGGTTTTCTGACAGCCAGAGTCCCCCAGACCTCAGTAATGCTGATCAATAGGTATTGTTTGCTCAGGGGAACCATCAGCCTGCCTCCTGAGTTCCCTCTGACTAGTGACAAGAGATAGAAAACCCTCAAAAAACGAGGCAACGGGAACCTGTGGGAAAAAACAAAGGGCTGAGAAAGCCCAGGGGAGCACCAGCCCCACAGTGGGGAGGATGCAGGGCCACCCAGGGACAGGCTGACCTGGGACTTCAGCTCCCTCAGAGTGGACAGGCTGAGCACTTGCTTACTACCTATATGAAAACCTGCCCCTTGTCCCTGACCCTTTGGTCATGGCGTGGGGTTAGAGCACCATCCAGAGAAACACTGACAGTAGGACCTGCAAGTGAAGCTTTGCTGGAAGAGCAACCTGTAGGGAGTCTCTTAGTAAAAGAATCTGACAGCGAGCTGCTAGTGTAAAAAGAGGGAAGCACGAAAACCAATATTGTGGACAAACACCTGTTTTTTTTCAGTCTGTAGATAAATCTGTACCATTTTCTGTCAGTGACAAATTATTATTCATTGTCTCTAGGGCACCCTGGGATTCTTCAAAGTAATGCAAAGTACCATTTCTGGGAAGAATCACAGAGCACATGACTCAAAACAACACACATGAAGAAACAGTTCACATCCTACAAAATAACCCAAGCAAACTACAAAACATGTCGTAATTTTGACAAGAAGTCACTAAAATCATACATTTGCCTTGGTTCCCATCTGGAACACCTTACAAAAAACAAACTTGCAGCTGGCTCCAGAAACACAGGCACGTACCAGAGCCATGTTGTTCAGTAGGTTTGTTTATCTTGGGTTCAGTTCATTTGTTGCAGAAATATGCTAGACCCTTAATCCCAGTAGGAAACTGAAACTGTGAGAAAGACAAAGTCTGGCTGACCCCCTACAAGAACAAGCAGCAAATCCTGCTGAGAAACAGCAGTAGCAAAAACAGAGGGTATTACCAGAGAGTTTTGTCTTGGAGGATGACAACTGTTTAAAAAATGCAATGACTGAAGGAGTAATTCTTCTACACCCTCCCACTTTGTCTGTATTAAGCATGTAACAAATGGTGAATTGAAATCTATACTGGTAATAGTGTCAATGAGGGATCAGGATTATACATGATACTTCCTCAATTTGTTATGCCTCATTAGCATTGTGGCTTATTGCAGAGAACGACACAGTTCCCAGGCATTCCCTCATGGCCTGTCCTGATGGATAATGGAAATAAAGAAAGGCAAGGCACGGGTGACACAGTGCTCTCATGACATTTATCAGGGGCATAGTTAGCTGGGTTAGGTATGCTTCACGTTCTCTGTCAGAGCCACATATTGATCTGAATTAATAGTCATGCTTGCTTGGTACTTTTCCAAGGAGCACCCCATGTGGAAGGGGCCCTGGTGCTAATGAATACACAAGTTTATTCTTTGAAAAAATATTTATGGTGCCATGAGAAAAAGCAGCAAACATGGTTCTTTGAATCAGACATGCAAAATCCCCTCTCTTTAAACTGTTCCCACTGACCTGGTTTCACTGGAGGTAAAATTCTGTTGGCATGCAAATTAAATGGATAAATTTGTCTTGTCTGAGCTTAAACTTTAAGAATAGCTAAATAATTGTTTTAAAAGATGGTGTTTTTTTTCAGTTCACGTGGAATCCAGATTTCATTTCTATAGCTCATCTTTGTCACGCCTTGACACATGAGCTAAAAAATAGTCTCAGAACACACATTTTCACCCAGCAAGCCGT
Organism: Serilophus lunatus; assembly: GCA_013399895.1. Lineage (NCBI taxonomy): Eukaryota > Metazoa > Chordata > Aves > Passeriformes > Eurylaimidae > Serilophus > Serilophus lunatus. The sequence continues at coordinate 921,649 of VXBA01004606.1, read as the reverse complement.
GATTTCAAGTGAAGTGGCAAGTCTAGGAAGAAGTCAAGGTCTGAAGTCCTTCATCAAGCACAATGATGCTGAAAACTAACTCAGAGTGTGTTCACACTGTTAATTAGGACCAGGCTTCTCTTCTAATGACAACCTGAATTTTCTGGCTGCCCAAATTGCCCTGACTGGCCCCCAAGGGTTTATCTCTGCTAGCTGCATTCTAGTTGCATCCTAGTGCAGGTAGGCTGAGACCTTCACTTAGGGCTGAACCAGACGTGCCAGTGATAGGTAAAGCTCTTAAGAACAGCTGAAAATAAGATTTGGGGCTGGATATCCTTTCACACTGGTTCTGCCAGTAGATGCCTAATTTTAAGCCTCTGATTTTTAAAATGTTAGCTGAAATGTTTGTCATAGGTGTAACAGGACAGGATTTTGTAACAGAGTTCAACATTTTTAATGTCAGAACCAGAGAGTAGCAAGCCAAGCCACTCTCAGAAAGTGTACTTTCCCTCCTAGCTTATGTTGTAAAAAAAAAGTTACAAAGCAAAGAATTCAGGTTTAGGAGACAGGAATATTTATCTGCATTCTCAAGATCTTTGGGACAACCAGAACCTGCAGCTGATAAGTGTTAAAATGAGTCAGAGGAAGAAAAAAAGCCTAAAAGAACAGATTTGTAATTAATGCTACCAGTAGACATCTTGTAAGAGAAAGAAAGTGGTAAGCAGTTTTTAAATTTATCTGTTGAGAAGGCAAAGAGCAAGACTCGCGTGAAACCCACTCTGGAGCAATGGAAACCAATCAAAAGAAGAAATCCCCATTCACTGGCATGGAGCCCACAAGGAAAAGAATGGAAAAAATCCCCCCTGAACATCTATGACTAGCTGATACACAAAGAACCTGTGTTCAGGTTAGTCCACAGGATGTATAAAAACCTCCTTCAATATTCAGAATTTTGCTTCCAGTTTTTTTTTACAACCAATAAAATTTTGGCGTGGCCCTCTGATCTCAGTGAGACCTTAACACTGATGATGCAAATGCCAACACTATATTACCTCTTCCATCTCTTCCATAAAAAAATATAATGAATCCTGTTGTATTAAAAATTGGGCTTCACTTCAGTTAAGCAAATGGTTTGCATTTTGGAAAGACCATCAGTGAAGAAGTCTAGGCCTAGAAGCTTAAAGTCATATGTGTATTTAATGTCCAGCTGCTTAAGAGCTGATTTGAGCGTTAAGCAGATCCCCGATTGTGGCGCCTCTGAGGATGGTGTTTCATTTCAGTGGCCTGTATAGGGGAAGCTGGAATAGTAGGAGAGGCTAAAAGAGCAACAAACTCATCTGTCCCATCGTACGTCAGTTTTCCTGAGACATCAAGCACTTGATGTACTTTAAATAGTTCAGCTGATTACTCACGTGAGGATTATAAACCTTTTGATGTCCATTGTGCCCACAAACCTGGATCCATATGGTGGCATTATTGTTTTGGGTGATAATGTATTTGTAGTCTTCCTTTCATGACACCTGAGATCGATGCTTGAATATCTGTGACAGAAGACCATGGTTTCTGGTCACAAGTTGCACCCTGTGAGTTGGTCTGTCAGCTGCTGAGCTATGCTTATACAATGCAAACTGCAAAGTTTCAAAAAAGGTAATTAAAAAAACTCCAACTAAAATCAGAAAATGTAGACAGTGAAAAATCTTTACTGTGCTAGAATCATCATTCAAAGCCAATTCTTAAAGTAGCAGGAATAGCATTAAATGTATATCTATATATCTTTTTAACCTTTATACAGACAGCAGGAGCGCTGCAAGCTAAATTTGCATTTCATAGTGGGAAACAAAACCATCCCACAAAGATATGATAAATCATCAGAGGAACAACGAGGTGCCCTGACACATGCATATGTTTTTCTAAAATCAGAGAGAATGGAGATAAGAGACACACAACCCAATCTCCATCTCAAAGGTTTATTAACTATACCCAAGCCTGACTACCTCAAGAGCAGTATCACTGAAATTTGAAATATAGATTTGTTCCCAAGAGTTTTTCTCTGTTTCTTTTTTATTATTATTTTTGGACCATTGACTGACCTAGTTTTCAAATCACAAGAATTCTTAAGACAATTTTTGTTATATAGGTGCAATGGCAATGCAGATTTATTTTCAGTGATATTTTGATTACAGGGAGGAAGGAAAGGCTCCCATTCCTGCAATGCATGTCCTGTAAGAGGATTATTCATTTTGATTCAACTTTGTTGACTTCTGTGAAGGTATAGAAGATACAAGTTTAGAGAAGTCAGTCAAGTGAAACCAAATGAAAATTTTTTTAGAAGTCCATTTTTTTTCTATAGAGAACCAAAACAAAATAGTTCTTTTTTTTTTTTTTTTTTTAATTTTACTGTGATAGATCAAGATTAGAATCTTGTGTGAAAATGGGTTTGAAAACCAAGCCAGATTGTTTTAAATCAACTGACTTGGCATAAAACTGCATTTCCTACCAATGTATTTCCTTTGCCAATCATAGTTTCAGTCCCCCATTTCTTTTGGGCCAGCCTTCCTAGAAGACCACACATCCTATACAGTAATAAATGGATTTCACTGACACATGGCTTGTCTACAAGATAATTAATTCTCAGTAAGCGAGGATATGAATTTACGGTGTACTAGCTATGCTGCACTGACTCTCCATATGGACCTCCTAATTGCATTGTGGCTTACTCTATCTAAAGCACATTAAGGATATAACTACACAGACTTGTTACTGGGAAGAAAGTGAGGATAAGGGTTTATTACTCTCCTATGGCATTAGCTGCTATGCTTGAATTGCCTTGGCGGGCTCCCCTTTCTTGCAGCAATGTAAGAGGGCGCCGAGTGTCCAAGCTGGAATTACTGCAGACTGTCTAGTATGATACAAATCCACATCTTGACTCGCTCTTCCTCCACTGGCCTCTTCACTGAAGTGCTGCTCTCTGTCATGCGTTGCACTCCAAATCTTCAAGAGCTTACTTGCTTTGTGCACTTTAAATTCCTTCCTGTGTGGCAACATATGGAAGAGAGGCATCTATACACATTGCTTGTCAAGATGCAGTTCTGTACGCACCAGTATTTTTGTTTTCTCAGCATGTACCGCATGAGGGCTGTGTTCACCACTAATGCCTTTCATTCTTATTACTGTGGTTTGGTCCTGGGTATAACATTAATGCCAAAACTATTTTGAACAAACCTCAGAAGAGAGGTTTCCGTACATCACTAGTTAGGTAATTCTGCCTGGATACCTCGTATTGACTGACACTACTCCCTGCTTCACAGCTGCCCGTCTACAGCTTTGTTGATGCAATAAGGTGGTAAATGCCAGCAAATTTGGTAGGAGACACATTCCCATCAAGGTCAAGGCTTTCCCCACTGCAAGCATAGACACAGAATCTCAGGCTCTCAGTGTCAGGTTATATATGGGCACTCCTTTACCTCCAACATTTGGTATTTGATTGTGTGAGTTGTCTATGCTGCTAAAATCATCTTACTCAGAGGAGAGGGTAGAAGGCCACCCTACAGGTGAATCCAGTTCATCTATACAGGTCAGACCATTTGCAGTTATTGATAAAATGCTTCAGCGTTTTTTCATATTTGCTGTATCAATTGGAAATCCCACAGGAGGATTTCTTGTGAGACTTCTGCAAGTGCTGGTTTCCAGCCAAGACTACGCTATCCTGGAGTAGACCTCTTTGGCAATGAAGCCTGCAGCTACTATAGCCAGAGAGTTTAGAGGTATTAAAAAGGAGGAAGTCTCTCACCTTACTTCAAACAAATACTGTGAGCCATGGAATAATAGTGTGTGTAGGATCAAGTTTGATGTTTGCTTGGCCAGTACATGGTTTCCCTTTGTCACACTAGTTATTCCACCCTTTCACAGCATGGAAAAGAGAAGCCTTTGAGGTATCTGACAGTTGGTGATGGTTCCTTTACTATGCAGCTGATTTTCACTATCTCACAATCTTAAGGACTTTGACAGATCAGGCTGACAGTAGGTAACATGTTCAAAACTTATTGGGGAAAGACGTGGGGGTAGTGACAGACAAACAGTTGAACAGATTCACATGTGGGACAATGTGATAAGCCCCATTTTCTTAAAAAGTCAGATCCAAAATTCCCAAGATTTTGTTCATATCATGTGTGTTTCTTTGTATACGATAGAGACTTCCAGCAGTTTGTGATTACATCCCTGATATTTTTATTTCTAGCCAGGAATTGGCATATACCTTCTATGTAAGGAAAATGAACAAACTTCCCATCAAAATATATTTACAGTGTCTGGCCATCCTAAACATACACTTACACCCAAACAAGTATGAGTTAGAAAGGTGCTTTAAATATAAAATTAGATCAAAAGTTTATATTTGCATAAATATATATGTGTGTATGTACATACCTATATAAGTAAGATCTACTGTCAATTTATGAGTAGTGTAAACTAACATTTCCGAACTTTGGGGCAGCAGCCTGTTGTTGCAAAAAAGTAAAATTAAAAAAACTGCAACCAAATTCCTTAGCATCAGTTTGTCTCGGATTTAGACCACCAAAAGCATGCAGCACAGCACTGGAGACACTCTATCAGATGCAGTAATTTGACAAAGCAATAACATGCTCTCAAATCCAAACTTTTCTACTCTAAGTAGATCCTTTCTGTTGAAAGGGATGTAATGTTATGCTGCTTTAGGAGAATAAGCTACACAGTGAATATTGCACTTGGAAGTTATGCTTTAAAGAAAGATTCTCAGATAAACTACAATGCCTCTTTTTTTCCTCCCTTACAAAATTTGAGTCTTCAGTTTTTCAGCCTGAGGAGCAAAAAGGAGTCTCTAGGAATTAATTTCTAATGCACTTGAAGAAATTTCCCTTCATGATTCATTCACAGAGAAAGAAACAGTGAAAACCTTTTTCCACATCATCTCGCAACTCCATTCATATTTATCAACTAGTTCTTAATCCATTTAATCCAGCCAGAGTGCCTGTGAAAAGGAGAGAGGTATGGTGTGAAATGTGACAGCCACCAGAGCAGCAGGAGGAATCTGTTATTCCATACTCATCCTTCCATGTCGCAGTAGTTTTGCGGCTCCCGGCACACAGTGGGATAAGGCGCCCGTGCAGCAGTGGTTCCCAGGCAGTGTCTGTCTGTCTCTCTGCAGCTGCACTTCAGACATAATCCCTCCATGGCACTGCCAAGAGCTTTCTGCTCCAGCTGCCAAGGTGGCATCAGGCAAGGGGCAGGTGAAGGGTGGGTGCTTGGAAGTGGGAAACATTTGCTTTCACTGAATATATTTTTTTAACTTAGTATTTCTTCTTCCTCTAGCTTTGGGCTGTGGAGGACTGAGGGACTGCTCTTGTTCCTGTGCACGTCTCATGACCTCTATGATGATACCTGTACAGATCATTTTGAAGGTTGGGTTTAGTGGGAGCAAAGGTCAGCTGCAGATTTTCGATGTTGCAGATGCGCATAATTGAAGCGCCTGTGTTAATAATGTGTGTGAATCATGAGCCTTGTCTCAAGCTGTAATGCTACTGCCCTCAGCTCTGTGCTCTGGTGGCATTGCAAGCTTCATTCTAGCCTCCTAACCACAGTCTGTGTTTTCTTGGCACCAAACATGTGAACAAATTTGGAATTTGATGTGGGTTTTCTGGTGGAGAGGTGAATTTCATCCTGTAAGAGAGAAAAAGCTAAAAGTTATACTTGCTAATAATGGAAACTCATGCTAAATTTGGATACTTGCAGTGGAATTTTAGATTTTCCCAAGCCAGAAAAAAAACCCCAAAAAACCAAAATATTCTGAGGCATCCAGTTTCTACCCATGGCTAAAATCTAGAGTTGGTAAATCCTTATCACAACAGTACAGAATACCAGTGTTGCCAGTTTCACAAATGCATGAAGCGTTGGGGAAGAAGCTTTTACTGTTTTTCCTAAATTGATTTGCCCAATGCCCACCCTCACAATGGAGCTCCCTGGAACACTGGAACACTCCCACTCCACCTGCTCCTCTTGTCTCCTTGGATTAATGCTGTCCTGCTGCCAGTCCACACTGGAGAAGAGTACCTCTGGGTCCCTGGGCAGAGAAGGAAAGACATCCTTTTGTCTTTTCCCAGTCCTCTGTCTCAAAATTGACCATAAAAAGGAGTAGCAGAAGGAAAAGGACAAAGCACAAAAGCTGGAGTAAAACATGTAAGGGAAGGGAAGAAGCTATAGTAGCCTGAGCTCAGTGAGGAGGGTGAAGGGAGAGTTGCACCTGGCAGGGAAACATGCACTTCATTTCCCACCTGTTGGCAAACCCTCTCGAAGTGTAGAGGCTTAAAATTGAAACAGGGACCTCGTTTCATGTGAGTATGTAATTTCTAATGCTCATTTTTCAGAATAAACTGCAAACTCCATGCAAATTTGCCTTCAGGCTTTTCTGGGGCCTCACCCAGACAGTTCTTTTCTCCTCATTTTACTGCTAAGCTACTTATATTTTATTAAATTACATAGACAAAGAATTAGTTTATCCAAACTCACTGTCCACTGATTCCAGTGCACAACTAATTTTTGGTTTACATGTAAGAAAATGATTCAGAGATACTTGGAGACTTTCCCCTGGGCAGCTCTTCTGCCAGGAGCAGAAGGCTGAAGTGCAAACCACTGCTTGCAGCAGAGACAGACTCATTTCAGGCCTTGTTTCAATTAGCTTGCCTAATAGACTCGCTCACAGAACATTTCTGATCTTCGAGGTGTTGCATTTGCAAGAAAGTGATAGAGGAGGTATCTTTGCTTGCTAGATAAAAGAAGCTAATTATATTAAGGATTTTTTTTAGTACTTAAAAAACAAGAAGTGGGTGTTAGTTCCATGTTGCACTACAAGACATCAACGTGGTGACCTCATTTAATGATTTTCTTCATTCACAAAGCTCTGAGATTTCTTGCATTTCAGAGGGACAATGGAATGTTCCCAAGACAAAGAAAGATATTTTAAAAGAAAATAACTAATTAGATGTCAAAGCTTTGTTTAAAAGATGCTCAGCAGAAAATTAGTAAATTATTTTTCTCAGATACTAACAGGAAGTGTATCCTATTAACTGTGTGCTTCCAATCCATGTATCCGCTCAGAATCTAATAATTTCATCCATGAGCCAGGCTGGGTTACATCAAGGATCAAAGTCTGAGTCAGGGATGTGTATTTGTATGTTTACTATACTTTTTTTTGTATGTAACCTATATTGTTTTTCATGCAGTACCTTTTCTGCATGAGCAGCTTTTACAGATTGAATGCTGAAATGAAAATTGAAAATCATGATATCAGTTATTCTGTATGCCTGCTCCTAGTGGTGCTACTTCCATAGTGCTGCTGAATTTTTTTTTATAATGCACAAATGCAAGCAGTTTTCATTACAATTCTGAAGCAAAGGTAGTGAGAACTTGAAAATCAGGAGGTACCAGTCAGCACCTTTCCAAGCACGCACGTGCACAATGTTCAATTCAGAAACTTGGATGCCAATCTAATACCATTTTAAGACATAAAATCTTGGAATAGATTTCCTTGATATTCAAGGTGTGGTTATGGCAGTAGGTGAACTATCACATATAGTATCAGCAATTCTGCAGCATAGTTATAAGGAAGGTCTTTTGCATATTATTGCATCGAAAGAATGAAAAAGCAGCTCAGCTCCCTGATTCAGATGACCCTGTGAGGAAGTCACCAAGAAAAGCTCCAAGTGGAAAAGAAACATATAAGGTGAATAGTATTTTTTCCAGGAAAATAAAAAAAATAACAAGTGCTTGAGACTAAGGACTTGTGAAATGCTGGTAATACACTACATGCAGATTCAAAAGTGCAAAATGCTACTAGATGGAAGATGATGAAAGATCTTTGCTCTTGTCAGCAGAGAGACAGTGACTGTAGCAAGTCATTATCACCCAAGTTGTTACTGTGAAGTGTAAATAAAACAAAAATAGCAATGCAGAAGATTATAAGACCGTTGATCCAGATTCTGGGTATTTGAAAATCAGCAATAGAAGATTCAACCAAGAAGCACCTACGACATAAACTGGAAGCAGAGTTTAGAAGAGTACTATGTTTTACCATGAAAAATGAAATCATCCTGTATCCAGACAGCTTGTGATAAACCTGACACAGATAATCTAGCACTAAAGACAGTCTAAAGCCGCCAATTCAAAAGAAAAATACCTTCAAGTGGTTTTGAGTAGAACAGCTTTACAGATGAGAGATGACATCAAAGTAGAAACTGTGAAAGAGTTGTTGTCTTCTTGATGCTGAGAATTCAATCACGGTTCACTAATTATACCTATTTCAGTCACAGTCTTTCCTGCACAGCATTAGCAGACGAAAGATTTAAGCCCATCAACCATAATACTTCACTCGAAGTTCCACTGCCAAGATTTAGTTTATGCAGTTACCTGCTGAAAGAAATTCATCCACCAAAGCACGTCTTGCTGCTATTTATTGCTCAGTCTTTAAGAGGCAATGTGGAGCTTATTTGACTCCAGTATGGCAAATTTCAAACTAAAGAGGCTGATGCAGTCCCTTTAATCTGTGAGCTAGGATCAGCCTCAGAAAAGGAGCTGGTGCATTGTCTGCCATGTGTATGGTGTACTGTCTTGTGATGGTACTGATAGACTTGAGGAGACAGTGTGCAGAGAAGATACATCGCTGCTTCTCAGCCTCTCTTCACAAGGTAACAGCAAGAAAAGCCCCTGGATAGGGCTTTGAAGAGCATCAGGGAACAACAGAAGAGTCAGAAAAGTGTCAGGTGAAGGACAAAGGATTTCAGTGCTTGGGGAGCTTGGTTTGGAAGCGTCCCTCCTCACACACTAAAACAACCTTTGAATACTCTGACATTACCTTGAAATGCTGTTTGTACACATGGACATTTTCATATGCTTGTCCATCTGCCATGTACAAATGGGTCTCCTTTTTATCTGCCATCCATTTATCCATCTCTACTGTAAGTGTGGGGAATTCTGGGTTTAGATTGGTTCTTTGAAACTATTTGGGAGAAAAAACCCAGCATATTAGACAATTGAGGAGACAATAAATAAAGATACTCAGGTTCAAAGACGTAGAGGGATTTATCATTAAATCAAGGGCAGCCAGTAAGTATCGCAGCAGAGAACCATAAGACAACTTTATAACTGCAATTCAACTCAAGCACATTCTCAGGTACCTGGGATTCACTGAGACTGAGCAGATGTTGAATGTGTGCTTGTCGTTCTCAAGGATAGTTGGATATGCACCTATTGTGTTAATTGAACAGGTTTGTCTATTTGTCAGCTGGTCAGCTGGCTTGCAAAGCAGTGTAGGTGGCCTATAGATAGCTACTGAAAGCACATATTGAAGAAAGCATACACTGATTTAAAGAAGAGACTTTATTAATAATGATTGGTGCTCATAGAAATGTTATTACCAGTTGTCCAAACAGAAATTTTCAATGTTTCAAACATCAGTGACCAGACAGGCATTACTAAGATCTCGGGAGAGGTACATATCTTCTGACTGGACAAGAATTCATCTTGAAACTCAACTGTTGCTCAAAACAGAGAACTTGACATCAGAGAAGTACTGTCATGCCCATGTAGATCCTGTTCCTGAGAGCTGGCAATATGGAAAACTATGAAAAAACAAGCATGACAACTTTAGGTACAGACAAAAAACAGAATGTGGACCCTGCTGAAACGATCCTCAGGCCATCTGTCTGCATTTCTGTGAAATGAATGGTTAATATGACAATACACATTAATCCCATGATTAGCCCTCCCTGTCAGTGTAGAAAGCTGCAGCATGGGTGTACTTTTCTTTAAATCCTGGGAGATATTACAAAAGGTCTGAGAAAAACAGCTGAGAATCCAGAACAAGAATTGTTCTAATTGTGCTATGCTGGGCATAGCATCCAACAGGAGGAAATATTTGGGTAGGGCATCAGAAGCCAAGCACTTTAGAATTTTTTCTAAGAAATGAAGGAAGAATTTCAGAGAGGAGTTGTACAACTGTTCTCCATTTCCCATGAGATCTGTACTCCTTATGTTTCAACTGGCGAGGACAAATAAGACATAATCATTTCCAAAGACATACTTTTGTGTCGTGCCACTTCCACAGATAGCTCTATTTTGTACTATGCATGTGCAGCTTGGACCATGGGTGTAAATGAGTTCCACTTCACTCAGCAAAACATGGGACAGCACTGAAACAAAGAAATGTGCACAAAGTCTGCACACCTTTTCCATGCTCTTAGCAGCTTCGTAGCAATGCAGGAAAGCTGGGAGCCTTAAACTATCCACATGGAGAGTACAGATATTTAAAAAACATCTCTGAGCTTGGACAGGGCAAACAGATTTCTTTCTGCAGTTAGAAAAATTCATGTGCTGTCTGTCTGTCCACAAAAGTGCAACAAGGAGTATTAGTGAATGTTGTTACCAACATTTTGGTGCCAGCTGAGTAAAGAAGTTTCCAGTCACCTTCCCAATATATGGGCTGTCTTTCCTAAAAGGCACTATTTGCATACACTCCAGTAGGAATTGGAAGACAATCTTGGTTAATGCCCTTGTGTTGAGGTCTGCAGCATTGGCCAGGCAACTGATGTCAAAGGGGATCTGAACCAAGCAGAGCTGTCCTGAAATCTAGGGAATGGAAGTCCATCCTGTCCGTGTCACATGAAATCATGCATAAATCTTGAGAGTGACCCCAGGTGCTCAGGCTGTGTACTTAAAAAAGCTATACTGAAAAAGATTGAGGAAGAGCCCTACAAAGCTATTTTAATGAAGATTTAAATGAGGAAGGGTTTGGTGCCTCTTGGAGTATATATATCTACACCTTATGTGTTCCTTACAGTACCTCTAGTATTCTTAGTCAAGGGGTAAAGGCTATTCTCTTTCTTCATTACATTTTTCCACATTTTTATGAAAATGTTTTCAAAGGATAGGTGAAGGCTCACTATGGAAAAAGAATTATAAATTCAAATATAATTGCTGCAGAGTCATTAGGGACAATAATGCAACTACTAAACTACTAGTTACACAAGTTTATTGTGTCTAAATAAAAAGAAATGGATCTAGATTCCTTTAAAAAGTATTATTAAAATTTTCCACCTTACATGGCAACCACACAAATCCCAGTTTTGTTCATAGGCTTATTTACCAGGGATTTCTTAAATACAATTGCATATACAGAGTAATTAAAAGACATCAATAGTTCGAGTTGAGTTTTTTTTTAATTGTCTCTTTCTTCTCCTTTTTTTTTTTTTGTTTGTTTGTTTGTTGGGTTTTTTTATACGTGTTTGCGAGATGCTGCCGTATCTTTTACTAACAACATATTGGATTCAGAGCTTGAAATTGGGTGAATTTGGGTGTACTGTATCCCTGGATAATCCCAGGCTGTGTGGGTAGCAGGTGAGGGAGATGATTCTGCCTCTCTGCCCTGCTCTGGTGAGACCCTGCCTGCAGTGCTGCATCCAGCTCTGGGATCCCCAGCACAGAAAGGACAAGGACAAGGACTTGTTGCAGCAGATTCAGAGGAGGCCACCAAGTTGGTTAGAGGAATAGAGTGCCTCTCCTGAGAGGAAAGCCTGAGAGAATTGGGATTGTTCAGCCTGGAAAAGAGAAGGCTTTCGAATGACTTAATTATAGCCCTCCAGTGCATGGAAGGAGCCCACAGGAAAGATGGAGAGAGACTATTGAAAAGGAGCTGGAGTGACAGGACAAGTGGGAGTGGCTTCAAACTGTCAGAAAACAGGTTTAGATGAGATATTAGGAAGAAATTCTTTACTGTGATTATGGTGAGACACTGGAACAGGATGCTCGGAGGAGTTGTGGATGTCCCTTCCCTGGAAGTGTTGAAAGCCAGGCTGGCTGAGGCTCTGAGCAACCTGGGTTAGTGGAAGGTGTCCTTGCCCATGGCAGGTTTTTGGAACAACATGATCTCTAAGGTTCCTTCCAACCTAGGCCATTCTATGATTTTATAATACTCCAACAGCAGCTGCTGACAAGAGGGGTTTGAGGTTTTTTCTCTTCCCACTGTCTGACCTCTCCTTTTTCCATATCTTGGACCAAGGGAAACTTCTCTTTGGACATTTCATCAAAACTTGTTTGTTTTCAATACATACTCCCTTGCAACAGAACTCTTCCATGACTCATACCCCTCTTCCCACCCTTCTGGGTAATCAGAGGCATCGGCAGTGCCCAGAGCCAGGTGGCTGTGCCATGCTTCAAAAGTTTGGAGTGGGCGCTTGCAGCTCAAGAAAGGCTTGGCTGTGATCTTGTCCATTGTTTGTTCAAAGGCCAGTGCAACCTTCACTAATCTAACCTCATACTCTACACTTTCTCCATGTCCATATCAGAGGCTGCTAAGCATATTCCAGGTGATTCCTCCTGGATGAAACAATGAAAAGATTTCCTGAAATTGAGCAGGACAGTGAAAATCCACTTTCACACCTTAAAGCAGAATCCAAATTAAGAATTTTAAATTTTCCAAACATTTGTAGTTTACTTCTAGTCATAGTGAAATTTTCTAGATTTGAACAGCCAACCCACTGAGGAAAAGATTGTTTATTCCTTTTAGAATAAAAGGACTTATCTTGAGCAGCAATTACAATAGCTTATAAAAATGAAGATGGAAATAAGAGATTTCTGCTATATTATGACTCAAATCCCAAATAGTACTGAGATCTGACCTGGCCAATTCAATGGCAGTACTACCACCTTTAATGGTAATAAAGCCTGAGGAAGGAGTACAGGAAAGGGATGTTCTATGTTCATTCCTATCCTGCTATGAATGAATTTTAAAACCACTGGAAACTTGGCTCAAAAGTAATAATGGAAATGCTGACAAAACCAAAGATTTTTCACTGGAGATTGTCTGCAGGCAAAATTATTCTAAAGGTAGGCTAATACTCATATAACTAGTCAAATATAGAAACTAAGATTTTTAAGTCATATATAGTATATTTAAAGACTTCTTAAATTTCTGCTAGACAATCCCTTGAACCGCTGCAAAGTGTACCTATTTGGAATGTCTGAAAATTTTGCTCTGCCTGAAACAAAAGGAATTTGAAATTTCAGAAGTTTATTTTGCATTTCATTCAAAGTAAACTATTTTATGGTCTAACGTATCATCAATGAAAAATGTCTGGCAAAAAAACCCAGTTATCGAATACTACCCTCCTCTAATTACTTTCTCCAGCAGGTGGTGAAACTATTGTGCTCTGTAACATTCTCTGCTATAAACTACAAATAGCACAATTGTAACAATATGACATGAACATTAATGCTCTCTCCTGATGTTCTGATTTTTTTTTTCTTTTAATAATTGTGAGAGTAGGGGACAATATTGTTGAGAGAACAAGTTTAATTTGATCGCTACATAGTTGAGATACTCTGCTTCATGTGTCATATGTATACATCTCATTATCCCACATAGTAGAGTATTAACAGTGTATGTTGTACTTTTTACTACAGGGTCAAGAAGTGAATGGGACGTGGTATGGTCTTAAACTAGGGTCTCTTGAAGTGATTTCATAATATTACTTCTAGAGTAATTTCCCATTAGAAACCTTGAAGTCAGCAGGATGATTTTTATCCACAGTTAAATACAGATCCAAACCCCAAGAAGCTCTGAACACACTTAAACTGAAATAACTGGCACTTTTTGTGCTTTGAAATTAGGACATGAGCTTTTTGTAACAATGATAATTATTCATAAGAACAGAGCAGCTTTTAAATTGATTCAGAGTTCAGCACTTCAATACTAGATGTGGTGCAAGAAACCACTGAATAGTTGTGACAGTAAAAAGAGATAAAAGGGTGCAGTAGGCAGATATATGTATATAAACAAACATACACACACACACACACATGTATGTGTGTGTGTGTGTGTGCCATCTTCATGCAGGGCGTATTCCAGTCCAAATCAGTCCCCCAGCCCTTATTTTGAATAATGCAGCTTATTACTGAATCACAGCTAAAGAATTGCAGTGACCTGGCTGTCCAAAGTCGTCAAAGCTTTTTAAAAAACGTTGAAGAAAACTCTGCAACTTAAATATGCAGACAGGCAATTTTCAAGTCTCATTGTTTACGAAGGACACAGCTGTGAAATTCTCCATGAGATACTAGTGGAAAGTTGCAACAATTGCATCAAAATTAATCATTAGTTGCAACAGCAAACTTCATTCAAAGGCTATCATAAAGGATGTAAAGTCAAACACTAAAAAGCTAGGAGATGCCAGAATTAAGGCCGTTTGTGTAACCTCGGTTTAGCCCCCATAATGAATATACCATATAATGCAATCTGCAATTATATGATAATACATTATTTTCTGTAGGATCATTGCCTCATTCAGTTCACAGAAAGGATTAAGTACATGAGAAAACCAAAAGGAATAGGATTTGAGAGCTTTTAGAATTTGGACCTGCTGCAGTTGAACTCAATGAAAAAAGTTTTCTATTTCATCCCAGAAATGTTTTTAAACAAGACCATTAATTTTGTCATGGACCCATGGCAGGCAATCATTTGGGGAAAAAGCTAAGACATTGAAGGGTGAAACCCCTCAACCTTTTGTCCTTCCTCCTCCTGCTGCTTTCCTGTCCTCTCTGCTGGAGTTGTTTGCCTCCTCAATTAAAACAGGACATGGAGACTGATTTGACACTGGGCCCACAGAGGAGCAGGAGCTGTGGAGATGGAGATGTTCTGCCAAGCAAGAAGCAAGGAGCTCCTCCCACATTTGCAGGCAGCACGCATCCCCTCTCCTCATCTCTGCTGATTTCCTGACCTCCTACTCCCTGAGAAGGTTTCACACTCTCAGTGCATGACAAGTGAAAATCATCTGTTTGTGTAGCTGCAGTTTATTGTGGTGGCCTCATCTTGCCACAGCAGGAATGAGCATCTGGGACCTGGAGCTGGGCTCCAACCTCTAAATAATAGTGCAAATGCTCTACTTCATAAAAATAATAACCAGGAACCTAATTACTATTTCACAGTAATGCTTTCAGCTACGACAGATTTCAGAAAAGCAAGTTCAGAATGGCAAATATTATTGTCATTTGTACTTTGGGAAGAATACACTGGGAGCATGAAGCTCCATATGGACATCGGCTTGCCCTGGTGCAGGTGGGATGTGAGACCTAGCCACTAAAAATAAATCTTTCTTGTAAAGAGTGAATCTTGGCAAAAAAACCCCATGTGGTATTTTTGAAAGGAGATAATACTGTGAGCAGATAGAGGTGAAGTTATGAACATAATCTGCTGGGATTATAAAGATTAAATGGCATTTGACATACTTTTGCATATTACACAGGCACATAAGGTCAGGAAGTGCAGGACAGAAAGCATCACCCTTGTCTGCTTACAAAACTGTCCACAGGCATGTTTCCCTGATTAAGAGTCATGAGTCAATAACCCAGAGAAAGCCAGGGAGGAATAGCACACATATATACATATACTGGTTGTTAAATTTTACAGGTGCCTCTTTGCCAGCGTGGATGGGAGACAGCAGCTCATCACCAGAAGACCCAATAGGATGCCACAGCACCATGATGTTCTGTCACTGGAGGGAATGCTTGGGAATGTTTGTGAGGGGCTTTTCTCATGGGAGTATTGTCTGGCTAGTGATGCCATATTGAATGCCAGAGGGGCAGGGCTGTCTGGTAGAGGAGTGGCTGTAATATGCCTTCAGCTATACTGCCTTGGCAAAGGACACTCTTATCTTTCTAAGACACAGCAAATTTCCACCATGCTGACTGCAAAGCTACTCAATGGCTAAAATATCTTTATCCTTTACCTCCCACTCTTTTGTTCCAACCACTCAACTCCTTTTTTTTTTTTTTGTTGACTCATGCAAATCTGCAGTGCACACAGCTGAGGTTAGTGGCTTTCTTTGCATTCATGAGAAGGGCAAATTATTCCAGAGAGAGGAATTAAATCTTGGAAGGCCCAAGCAATTAAGTCATACCACTCATAGGTTTCATTGCCTAGATACAAGTGGGATATTATATGATTAGGAAGTGGGTCTGAAAGGCAGGTGCTCTATCTGTTATACACTTTAAAAGAGATTCCCAACGACTAGAGAGAGCAAAGTATCTTGGAAAGACAGGAAAAATAATGGGAAATCAAGGAAAATTCAGGGAAAACTTCGGGATCTCAGAAATAGTCTGTCAATTAAAACACTCCAAGAAAAGGTGTCCCTATTTCCCATAGGAAACCATATACAGCACCCTATGTTCACCCTGGGCTGAGGCTTCAGCTGAGTTTCTGTCTCATCTGGCAGGTACAGGACAATGTCACAAAGCGAGACAGAGCTCCTGTGGGCAGCTGGGCCACAGAAAAAGCTGGGACAAAAATTTTTGAAGTGGAAGCTTTAACTTGGATTTATTATTAATCCTCAGAGCAGCACATGCAGCAAGTGGCAGTGAGAGTACGGCTGACTGAGGCAGCACATAGACACCCGGCAGGTTTTCAGAGGGTTTACATCTCTCTGCTTTTCTCCCTGGAGTGCACTGGAAGCTGGCAGATGCCCAGCCCTTGTGAAAAATCACGCTGCTTCTTAGAAGTGTAACAAACTAATTTTAAGTGGCCATTTTTAGAAAATTGGCCTTTGTTTCTCCACCAGTTTTTCATTTCCCTGTACAACTTTAACAACAAAATATGTTTAGCAGCAAGGAGAAAAAAAATTCTTAGCAGTAGATGGGGATTTTTCCAGGATCGTTTCAGTGACAGCTATGTATAGTCCTAAACAGTATGAGGGCATGATTCAGTGATCCAAACAAACTTTTGGGTTGAGACCAGCTGTTATGAATACTTTTTTTTGCTCTTTTTAGGAATAAAAAGAATCTATGTGTATATTACACTCAGGCTAAAACTTGGGCTGCTTCTTGTTTGCTTTTCATCATGTTCATGCTTATTCTTGATGTTATTGTATTGCTTTCATCTTCGATAAACAGAATATTTTTAAAAAAGCCCAGTACCTCTTGTGTCTCCAATGCCAGATTCCAAGTGACTTGGTGTAGCTCAAAGAACTGGAATCTGAGTTGCTGACCTACCTCAGATCTGCTGGCTTTCTGGTTGCTCCTTCCATTTTGAGGTGGAAGGAAAGTGGCAGTAATGTATCTATAAACTGAGCTGCAGTGTAGCTTTTTCATTCTGCTCTGGTAGTTGAGCTACCAAACAATGAGTGACAGAAAGCAAACAAAGCTAACAAAGAAAACAAAAAAAAAAAAAAAAAAAAAAAAAAAAAAAAAAAGGAGGAGGAATGGCATAAAGTAATAAGAAATGAAAAAATATGAAATTCAGGCAAGAATAATACAAGCAAATCCTAAAATAAATGGCAGGATTTGATTTTGGAGTGCTGGCTTACAGCCAGATAACTGTCTGAAAAGTAAAACAAGTGAAGCAGATACACCTAAGGTAAAAATAATGTGTGTATTCTTTTGAGGGAAAGATGAACTAGAAGAAAATAAAAAGACTCGTCAAGAATGATAGAATTGCATGACTTTAACCCCTTCAGTCCCACATTGTGTAATAGAGCTGCTTCTATTTCTCTGTGTTGTTTTTGAATGAGAGAAATTAGTAAGAGCATGAGAACAGTAGTATGTTGTGAACAGAGGGAGGAGCTGGAAACACTTGAATTTGTATCCTACCTTTTGTGCCCCTCTATGATTTATACTGAGGGATGTACTCACATCTCTGCCCCAGCTGTGACTCTCCTGGTCCTCTCAATCTGGTCAACAGGCCAGAACTTCAGGAGAGAAGATTAAAAAAATCTGTTCTTCCACAATTCTAGTAGTTTTCTTCTCATTCCAGGAAGCCCCAAAAAACAAAATGTCTACTGAACTGTATCAGATCTCTGCTGTCAGTTACATGGGTCAAAAAAACCTCTGGTCCAAAACAGGATGAACAAATTCACAGGAAAAAGTGCTTTTTCACCCACTAACTTTCATTAGTAGCTTGTTCGGCTTTTGTCACAAATGTTCTAAACAATTTTTTACCTTCATTCCTTTTACCCCACAGGGATTTTTTTTTTTTTTTGAGACGGGACTGGGAGCTATATTTCCATTATTTCCCTGACTACTTTCCTTAAAATGCTTTAAAGAGCATTCAAAATGAAATGGCCCTCATGTGCTTTTTTTTTTTTTGCCTTTGGCAAAAGTCAATCCTAACCTGATAGCCAAATCTAAAGCAACTTTTCTGAGGCTGTGAGAATTCTTCTCCTCTAATCCATGGAAGATTTGAATTTTACTGCTGTTACTGTCAGCTATCAACTGATAGAAGTTGACTGACTAGGAGGAAGCAAGCAAAGATGAATAAGGTATTCTTCAGTCATAAACTCACTCTTTACATACATGTCAATGAGGATAAGAATCATTTTTCTCACAGGATGTTTTAGCTCTCATTTTCTGGATGATGATTTGCCACATTTCTGATGCATAAGCGACACAAATACCAAAAGAAGTCCTTCCCTGAAGGAGCCTGTACAAAGACTCTTCTGCAACGAACTCTGTCTGACATTATTCTCCACAGCAATAACAGAAGCCAAAAGAACTCTAACAGTCCTATTAAGCTTATATGAAATAAAAGCTACTTATATGCTTCTGAAACCACTTCATAGTGAAGATGGGTAAACATTGACTTTTTTATGGCTATTACTGTATATATCTTTCCCCTTATCTTAGTGTAGATTCTTGGCATATCAGTGTATAAATAAAGGCAACCTATCCATTTCCCTTCCAGATTTCCAAGAAAAGTTACAAGCCAATTAGCTTTGTATCATAAGCTTTACTGGCAGCAGAAAGCCAGAATCACAGGAACATTTGGTTCCCAGGAATTTGGATCTCGTAAGAGAGGGCCAGTGCCAACACCAACCAGAGTGTCTGCCAGTTGTTGTTCTTCACAGCTACAGCTGGCTGCCATTCCCAGCAATGCTGTAGATTAAAGATCAATACCTGATCAGATTCACTTTGTGAAAGGCATGGCAGCAGTGGGCCAAAAGGGCTGTTACGAGGAAAAGAGGTGACTACTACTCTGCAGTCTTCTAAAGACAGAAGTTAAAGAGATATGAGTAAAACTCCAAAACCTGGAGGGAATGCAGAATTTGAAGGCAAGCTTGCAAAGTCCTTCTCACAAAGACATGATATCTGTAATGTATAGATCATGAAAGTATATTAATCCTTGAGAAACTAGATCATGTGGCTCTCAGTAACAAATCCTACACAATTTGCCTCCTTCTACCTTTCTCCCTCCCCCTAGTCTTATTTTCTCACAATGGAAGTGGTATTTTTGAGACTGTCACAGCCCCTGAAACTTGTCAGAACATGATTGTTGTAATAACTTCATCTCAATATTCTTCCTGTGCAGTCTCCCAGGATATGGAAAATACTGCCCAGGAATCCTTATTTATGTCTCTAAAGCAGGAGGGCAAGGTTACAGCTTAGATATGTGAAGTGCCCTTCTCCTTTTGCCTTCAGTGTCCCCAGCAATTACCTCAGCAGAGAGCAGAAGAAAACATAAAAGAAATACAAATGGCCTTGGTCTTGTTTAACTTTTTGGGTCACTCTTTGTAACATTATTATATTCAAGAGACCATTCATCTTTGGTCCACGAGGCCCCCTGCTGCCTTGCACTGCCTGAGTAATTGGTGTCTCTCATGTGTGAAGAGGGGTAGTAACACTTCTCCAATTCACTGGAATGTTGCAAGGGGAAATCAGTCTATATACGCAGCATACTCCAAACACAAAAATCACCAAATGCTATCAACGAGTGTGGCTATTGTTTCATAACACAGCGTCAATCCAACAGGAAGCATTTCTGTTTCATAATTCATTTTTTGGTAGACACAGCTAAGAAAATCCAGCCAAAAGGTGTTTGAATTGTGCACTTAAGTGCAGATTTTAGGAGGCCTTACTTATCACTGTTTCAAGCTGGGCTACTTCAGCGATTTCCAGGGAACCCATCTGCCTCCATAGCATGGCTCCCTAAATCTCTCCTTGAGCAGCCAGGCCACCAGCATGGAGCAGGGAGCAGAAGGAGCGTGGCATTTCCCAAACGTAGTAATTGATTTAGCAGCAGTTTAAAACAATGTTGAGCATTGTCAAGGATGTTCCTTTGTGGCACTAAATCAAGTTCCTCAAGATGGATCACATACTAACCACATACTATCTAAAAATCTCAAGGGCTGTTTATTGTTCAACAATTTATGATAGCCTTGTTAGAGCCCTGCACATCAGGCATCTCTGGAGTATGGGAAGAAACAGAGACAAATAGCATACAAACTATATTGAACAATTCATTACATTATATTGTCGAAACCTAAGCACAGCATGCAGATAACCCTTTTATGCACACTGCCTTATTGAACAATAATCACTCTGTAATGTTTCAGATATTTAAATCATATTTATAATCACACATTTTAATGCACAATCCCTCATAAAGTTCTCAAGGCATTTTACAGGATGCATAAAGCATGGAAAAATACAAAATTTTAAAATGCAGATTCACCTACCACAGGCCCTGGAGGTAAGCTAATGAGGTAGATATACAAAACTCTAAGCTGACAGTTTAACTGTTTAAGTAGTGTATATAATAATTCAAATACATTTTACGATATCCTTAGTTATAAACCTGTTCTTTAACTAAATATTTGGGCTAGGTTGTATAAGTGCTTATTTTCAGTTTACAATTATGGTGAGAAACAGCAACATTTTTTAGTTCTTTATTTAGAATCTTCTGCTTAAAAGCTTTCATGGATACCAAGCTGAAAGATAAATTACCAGGGGAGGTTTTCGGTATATTTGCTGAGCAATGTTGTATATAACAACAATTCTTCAAAGAAGGCCAAAGCTTTTCCCTGGCTGCGTGGGCCAAGGGACTGTGGGTCATGTCCTCACAGCTGCTGTTCTGCCATTAGTGGAGCACATCATCCCATGCCTCAGTTTCCCTGAGTATTTAGACAGATTTAATAGCACTTCTATTTCCAACTTTTGATACACATATATGTATATGGAACATCCCATATTCATGGTCATTGGCGCTATCCAGCCAAGCTTCCATTTGTTCCTGTCTAAAATGGAACTTATGGATGTTTTCCTGAATTAGTGACCAGCACAGCTGGTGTTTTGCAGAGTGCAAAATGTCAAAATACGATCTTTTAGCGTTCCATACATCCAGGCACCTGAGGCAGACTTAGTTACTAAGTTACTGAATTGTCATGGAAGTTCTGCTGAAAAAAACCCCTGTTTTTAATTCTGTGCCTCTGACTGTAGAAAATTCTGGAGGTACTTGTAACTTTCTGGTTTTTTTGTTTTGTTTTTTTTTTTTTTTTTAATTTTAACATATTTCACTATGTCCAGAAATATTTTTAATATGTTGTAATGTGTAAAAAGTGTGGGAGGCTTGGGATATTTTTCATGATGGCACTATGAGCATGTGTCTGTATTCTCATGGCATATTTGTGGCTTGGATTCAAACTATAGATCAATTCTCGTTTCTCTGCTTCCAAACATTTCCCCCTTCTTTTAAGTTATCACTTAAAAATTAGGATCAAGTAGCGGGGAACTTAAAATAAAAATACATGGTATTTTGATGTTTAAGGATTTCAAAAAAAGGACTTCATAGCTTGATGGATATAATTAAGCAAACAAAAAAAACCTCAGAAGCCAAAACCCTTATGGAAGAATTAGAACAGAGAGAGACCCTATGGTGGAAAAAGAACTGTCTAATCAACAACTTCTATGGATCAGAGCAAATTGTGAGGATTTGTGGTTCTCTGTGATTTTTTTTTCAAGATTACAATTCTATTTTTGTAAACCACTTATGTCCTTAGAGATGACTAAGGAAACCCAGCAAGTTGTGGGACATCTGTTTGTGGCTAATGCAGCAAAGGAGAGCACCTTTCCCTGGCTGCTTTTCCTGGTGGGGAAGGCAGAGCCAATAGCAGCATGTGAGGAAACATGGTCAAAGATTTTTCTGGTTTACTACATGTTCTTGAGTCAGATGTGAAGTACAGGGATACACGGCACTGCGTCACATTGCCACATTTTTCTCTTGAACTTCAGCATGTACCTTTTTTCTCTGGGACACAGCTATGTCTCAGGCAACAAGAGGAACTCTGAAGGAGTCAATGATGTGCACGAAGGCCAGATACCAGGTACAAACAATCATCTGGTTGTGCTTCTTTCTTGCTAAGCCTTGTCAAGATTCTTGGCTTCAGAGACACCATCTTTCTCAAGGATAAAATGCCTGCTTTTCAGTGGGGTCTTACCTTCTTGATAGACAGCGGCCCTGGTCCACAGGTCTTCATGAATCCTGTGCTCAGCAAGGGGCAGGATCTCCAGTCAAGGTCATGATTCAAACTTACGCCTCTGCATTTTCCAAAGGTAGAGTTATAACCTATTGTAACTCGTTTGCTCCAAATGCTCCTCCAGAGCATTATCCTGGCAAAACGTCTGCATTCAAATGTAGAAGAGAGACACTGCAGTCTACTACCAGCACCTGAGAAAAATCATGCCCACAGGTTACATTGGTTCAGGATAGCCTGGACTTGTAAATGCTTAAGAATCCCCTTATGAGAAGCATAAAGTTGTGTTACAGACAGCAAAAAAGGGCTGGAAAGGCTGTTTCTGTGCCGGCGTGAAGGTACAGTTGGAACTAAAACACAAGGCATCAGTCATCAGCAGGGATGAACTGCAGAGACAGTCTCAGATGACTTTCCACATCGTTGTGCCGACACTTCCTCATTTCTGTCTGAGTCAAAAAATATTGCTATTTTGGATGCAAACCTATATTGAGATTTCTCTCGTACTTCTCTACATGTTTTTGTTGTCTCTTCCTGTCTAGTCATAATTTTCACCAAAAACAACATGTGAGGATAAGTTTTAGTTAGTGGCTTGAGCACACGGTAGGTTATAGAACTGTGAGCAGTTGGAGAATGTCAGCCTTACCTAATGGAATAACAGATAGAGGGCAAGAATAATAGCTCTCTTGTCTGCTAGTCTATTAATAGAGGAGCCATCAATATTGCAAAATGACTGGTAATAAGAGTATTTTAAGGATGGGGGTGAACCTTGGAAATAAATGAACTTTTATTGCTAGCAGGATTGTTACAGCATAAATTAAATGCTTTGAGAAATAGTTTGTTTGGTTACTGGGCAGAAATTTAGTATCAAATGATAGTTATTGTTGTTATTTTTTATTATTCTGCTTTTTAAAATGTTTAGTCATTCTTTTTTCCCTTTAACATCCGTGTCCAAAAAATACATAGAACTTCTGACCTAGGAATATATTTATACAACATCACAAAGCTTTTCCATGGCAACAGGCCTTGTCAAGCTGTCACAAACACCATAATGACAGATTTCCAAACAGTTCCCAAATAAATATGATCTTAGAATGTGAGTGGAAAAAAACACTCTCTGTAACTGGTGTGCAGTTTGAAGCACCTAGCCCTGAGATGCAGGTACAAGACTTAAGAGCAAACACCTCACCATGAAAACTAATAGAAGATTCAATATTCAATTAAATTGGAAGCCTTTACATTTGGAAAACAAAGGAGAATAAAGGCTGGCTCTTGAGACCTTTTGTCACAGAACTAAACATGACTGACCTCAGTTGAAAGGACTTCTTGAATGATTAAAGACCAGTTCTCAAAAGTCGAAGGACTGGACGCTGCCAAGTCAAAAAAAAGACTTAGAATGATAGAATGATGGACTCTGTGGAATACAGATTTTCAAACGTCCCCAAAGAAGTCAAATAATTCAGGATTGGGCACTCTGATCTAAAAAACAATGCGGAAGTCAGATTCTGCCTTTGAGATGTTTTCTGTTTTCTGCTGGATTCCACTGGAGTCAGCAGTACTACTAGGAATTAGGGTCTTGGGGAAAATTTTATTTACAAATGAACTGCAGCAATGACTTATGAGAACTGGGTTCAGGCTTTCTCTCATCTCGATATATTGTAAGCCTACATTTAAATAGGATGTTTCTTAAGGAGGCAAACTCTCACCCACCCACCTGACAAGAAAGTACCAGAGCGTCCCAAGTGAAGCCAGATGTTGTTCCATGTATTATTTTTGCTTAATGATTGTAAAAATGGAACCCTGATACTATTTTTTGTACTACTGTACATTTCTTCCAATTGCCTTCTCAGAACATCCTCCAATAGCCTTATCTTGCTCTTTTCATCCCCTTACTCACACTCAGCTCTGTGCCTTCACTCGTGCTGCCTCCTAACACATTAAACAGTCTCCATGACCTCATCTGTCAAACAGCCTTTTATTCACATCCAAAAATCGCTTAAAACACACCTCTTCCAGTAAGCAAGCTTTCTCCTTTTATCATTTATAATTCTGTCTGTCTTTTTCTTTCTTTTTGTCTCTCTTTATTTTTCACATTGTAACAGACAGAGCTGGTAGTATCATCAGTAGCTAAAATTGCCTGACATTTCCCATTACAAGATTTTGTTTTTAGTTGCTTATAATTTTGCAGCTTTAAATTACTTGGACTGAATTTTTCCATGCCAGGTGTCTCAAGCAAAATTTTTCTGGAAAGTTTCAGCTAGACTAGTTTAGACAGTTCTGAAAATGCAATTAAGGAAAAATGCCATGGTTTAGCCATTTGAAAGAACTCTTAGAGTCACTTTGTTCAAAAGTGCTTGCATTTCAATTTCTACGTGTAGAGATTTCAAGGATTCAGTGAATCCCTTGGTCTGCCTGTGTCTGTACCCCCAGAAAATTCATGCTTAATGGAGGGTTGTGAGAATTTGGCAGATAAATTCTCTAATGCAGTAGGAGCTGGATTGGAAAAAGTCAGGAAATTCCAGAATTAAGGTTGCTTTGGTATCCTTAACTAGACCCTTACCTTGTGTATTAGCTATAGAATACTATATTTATTTATATGACCAGATGGAGAATTTTTCTTTTCCTCACTGGGTCTGGCCTCACACAGGGCAAAGGATGGGCCTCTGCAGCCCATGGGGAAGAAGAGCTCATTTTTTGCAGAATCTGAAAGGCAACCCCTCAAGAGCAGTAGGCATGGGAATTAAGAAAGGAAAAATTGCTTGCATTTCACGTAGTGGAATGCTTCCTGGAGATTTGGATGCTGCTTCTGCACCTGCTAAAAAAGGGAAGATTTTAAGAGGTATTTAGCTGGGCAGCCCCACGGAAAATATTCAGCATCTACTCCTGCGTGGAAGAACTAAGAATTACAGAAAAATTAGAATCTGATCACGTAAGGGCAATAAGGAAGTAAACACTTGAAATATTTCTGAATTAAATCTACAGAGACTTAATATCTAGGTTTTGCATCTTGTGCTCTATAGCTTTTAGCCTTCTTTTCAACTAGAAGCTTCCATAGCTAGTTAGATTGGGACCCCATCTCTCTAACCCCTGTCAAGGTAAATCAAGTAAAAAAACTTGCACTACAGCTGGTGTTTGGAAAGCAGATCATAAAACCCAGAAGACAACTTTAACATTTTCACACAAAATTAAAGGGGTTTTGTAGAAAGTATGAGGATGTCAAAACGACTGAAATAAAAGTCATGTTCTCATCTGTACAAATCCGACTCTGGCAGTGGAAACGAATGCCAAGGTAAGATGCACTTGATATTGCAAGGACAGAGGGATGGAGCATTTTTGTGCACTGCAGACACATAAAATGTTCATTTTAATAAAACATTCGTGAGAACAATGAAGGAATATGCTTGGCACTGCAGCAGAGTTTTATCAAAGTACAAAGTTTCCTGGGTTAAGAATTTCCTGGGTTAAGAATTGGCTGGATGGCCGAGCTCAGAGAGTGGTGGTGAATGGTGTCACGTCCAGTTGGAGGCCGGTCACCAGTGGGGTCCCTCAGGGTTCAGTGTTGGGGCCGGTTTTATTCAATATCTTTATTTATGATCTGGACGAAGGGATGGACTCCATTATTTGTAAGTTTGCAAATGACACCAAGCTTGGAAAGAGTGTCGATCTGTCAGAGGGAAGGAGGGCTCTGCAGAGAGACCTTGACAGGCTGGATAGATGGGCTGAGACCAATAGTATGAAGTTTAATAAATCCAAGTGCCGGGTTTTACACTTTGGCCGCAACAGCCCCATGCAGAGTTATAGGCTGGGGTCGGTGTGGCTGGAGGATGCCCAGGCAGAGAGGGACTTGGGAGTGCTGG
>VXBA01004606.1:699784-895486 GCA_013399895.1 Serilophus lunatus | reverse complement strand
GTTGCTGGAGCGTGTCCAGAGAAGGGCAACGAGGATGGTGAAGGGGCTGGAGCACAAGCCCTGTGAGGAGGGTCTGAGGGAGCTGGGGTTGTTCAGCCTGGAGAAGAGGAGGCTCAGGGGTGACCTTATTGCTGTCTGTAACTATCTGAAAGGAGGGTGTAGTCAGGCAGGGGTCAGTTTCTTCTCTCAGGCTCCTAGAAACAGGATGAGAGGACACAGTCTTAGGCTGCATCAGGGAAGGTTTAGGTTGGATATCAGGAGAAATTTTTTTACAGTGAGAGTGATTTCCCACTGGAATGGGCTTCCCAGGGAGGTGGTGGAGTCACCGTCCCTGGATGTGTTTAAGGATAGGTTGGATGATGAACTTAGTGACATGGTTTAGATGGTTTAGATGTTAGACTGGTGTTGGATAGGTTGTTAACCTAGGTAAAGGTTGGACTTGATGATCCAACCTTCTTAATTCTGTGTACTTCTGTGTAGAGTTCTCCAAAGTTTTCCATGCTGCATAGAGAGTAAACCAAAAAAAATCAGCTAGTAGTGTCTGGTCATAGCAATATCTCAGTAGATACCAATTAGTTGCCAAGAACTACTGTGTATACATGACAGGGGTTAAAATAGCTCAGAAGGTTTTATTTCTGAAGCTATTCACTTTATAATATAATTTATTAGTCATATCCAGTTAGCACTTCTCTAGAAGTGAACTCAACATCATTGGAATCTGAGAGCAAAAAAAGATAGTTAACTAAACAACTAAACTGTTTCCTACAATTATTATTCAAATCCTTAGTAAGGGATTCATGTTTCTTTAAACATAGTCAAAGCATTTCATGTTGAAGTAATTGGCTTTCTTTCATAGAAAATTAGCACAAAAAATTCTATATGGGTCAGACTCTCATTGCACTGAAGTCAGCTCCTTGTTTTAGGGAGATGTGTGGATTGATGTAACCCTCACAGTCACATTCCTGTATGCAAGAAGGCAGAAATGCTCACTTCGAATTAGGAAAAGGTAAGCCTCATTCAGGAAGACAGAAGTTTTATGAACCTTGGAATTTATTTCATAAATATTTGCCCTGTATTTCTTTTTAAGGATTAATTACAAAAAGGCCCTAAAAGAGTCCACAAAAACTCTATTACCAGTTAACTCAGAGCTGTATGTCTCTGCTGCAGAACAAATATCCCTTATAGATGTTAGACATTTTGAGAGGGGTGGATCTTTTTAAAGGAATTATTCTTGCTGTGCCTAATATGACCTTTTCTTGACCGACTGTTTTTCTTGTCTCATGCTTGTTTTCCTGAAACTCTCCTAAGCAGTTTGAGAGCTCAGTATAGGCTGAGCAATGCCTTAGACTCTGCAGTCTTCCACTGAGTTTCTAACTAGGTTAAACATGTTCACCCACCCTTGTTCTGAATTGCCATATGCCTGCAACTTCAGAGAGCTTTGATGGATATAACTGTGAGGAGGCATTTCATAAAGAGTCCTGGCTCTTATGTTCAGCTAATTCCCCACCAATGATTGAATTGTTTACCCACACAGCATTTTGCAACTATGGACAATTTTTGATCAGCTCTGCTGAAATTCTTGATTTTTTTTTTTCTCTTTATCCCAAAAGCAGGGGAGGAGAAGTAAAGAATTTATTAAATATGCTTTAAGGGTAAAAAGACTAAGGCACAAGAAAATTAATAGGCTTGTGCACAGTCTGCAGTGAGTCATTTTTGCCTCTAAAATTCATCATCATCTCCAAAATTCCTGACTTTCAGGATCAGGTTTACTCACCTGGTTACATACCACAGCTCGTGTCTGTTCTTTAATCAAGGTAAAGTGGTACTCTTAGCCAGGACGGATTTTGCTCCTGTACCTTTCCTCATGAAAGATGCCACGAAAGTGCCAAAACTCCAGCTGCAACAAATGTTTGTTTATGCGGGAGCACCCAAGCTTGCAGTGATTAATCCAAAAGATGGTTTAGCAGTGGATTATCCCAGATATGTTTTCTAAAAAAATGCTCCATATCATACACGGACCAAAGTTCACATAACTCTTCCTCTGAACACTTCTGTCTGCTACAGGCAGAAGATGCATTTGTTGTCACCAACAGTGTCTAAGGGAGAGCAGTGGAGGCTGCAGCATTTTTTTGAGCGTGGCATCTATATCAGGAGGGAGAAGAAAACATGACACAGCTCATGTGTCTTTGTCAGAGGTGGCTTATGTACAGCCATTGCTTTACCTAAGGGTTGGAATATTTTTTCTGCCTGACACAGTCTTCATTTCAACAGATTTCCAGACAGTAAAAGCCACATTTATGCTGTGAGCTAAAAGTGCCAGGCTTTTGCCTGGATCGACTTTCTGTGGGATATTTTTGCGATCCAGGCGTCTTTTCTGTCTCCTTATCTGGAACTCAGAAGAGTCTGGAGATGCTACATTTCCATGAAGCAGAACAAATAGGTTATTAAAGGCTTGACTCACATAAGCTGTATGGAAAAGATTTTGACTTTAATGAATCAAGGCAAAGTATGAATAACTGAAAGTCTAAGTCGCTGGATGTCCTAAACTCTAATACTAGTGCTTCAGCTTGCAGAATCCTAAGTCCTGAACCAGTACACTGTTATACGGAGCCGAACAACCATCTTAAAGCCCACCTTTGCAAGCCTCCAGATATTCATGATGAACCCTCTCACAAGGTTCGGCGATCAAGGGATGTGAAGTTTCTAGAAGACTTACCCACTCTGTGAAGATGTCATTTGCAGGACCACAGAAAGGTTGACTGGACTGCCATGCCTCAGGAGTAAAATGCACAAGCAGTAAAAATTGTTGTTATCCTTAATGGAGTGACTGTTGTCAGTAAGATGACAATGAAAGACATCCCAAAACAGAGGTAGGGCATGCTGTACTGCTGAAGATGCCGTACTCTCTCTCTGTGCCATAGAAGCGTCGAGGCTGCACCCGAGTTCTGTCTCCAGTTCTAGGCCCCTCAGTTCAGGAAGGACACTGAGTCCAGAGAAGAGCAACAAAACTGGTGAAGGGTTTGGAGCGCAAATGGCTGAGGGAGCCTGGAAGGCTCAGGGGAGACCTTCTCACTCTTTACACTACTGAAAGGAGGTTTTTAATGACAGAACAAGATGACATACTCTTAGGCTGCACCAGGGCAGGTTTAATGTTGTATATTAGGCAGAATTTCTTCACAGAAAGGGTGATTAGATTTTGGAATTGGTTGCCCAGGGAGATGATAGAGTCACTGTCCCTGAAGGTGTTTGAGCAAAGACTGGAAGCAGCATTCAGTGCAATGGTCTAGTTGACATAGTGATGTTTTGTCATAAATTGGATTTGATCTCAGGTCCTTTCCAATCTAACTGATTCTGTGTGATTCTGATTTTCATGCTAGTATGTTGTTAGAAAGATGATTTGAGTGAGGTATTTTGAGTGTCTCCTTTTCTAATATATATTTCTTTCAACAAGTTCTTTCTCTAAACCTCTGCAACCTCCAAAGGACAGGACAGTCCTGTATGTGGCCACGGTTATGCAAATGTCTCTTCCTTTTGTTGCTGCACCTGATCAGACAGTGCCTAATCCAGCATGCACTGTGATCTGTTTCCCAACCAACTTTAGTGTGGAAAAACGCCACATTTTCTCATACTTCCAAGGCATCCACCAGGAGAGGAAATTCCATGCTAAATTTAAGTATGAGATACAAGTGGGCACTGGCAGAAGCTGTACATACCACAAATGTAGTTTGCAAACTGCCAAAATTACATCCATTTCTTATTTTCTGTAATGGTCTGGCAAACGCCACATATGGACCACAGTTACCTTAAAAATATACATGTGCAAGATGTATTTTAAACCAAATCAGCTTTCCCATGCGAAGACAGCCCAGAAAAAACTCCTTCTTACCTCCTCAAATTGATTGAGCTTCCTTCTTTCTGGATTGTCCTGGAGCATCATTGCAGGTGGACACCCCACTTGCCACTTACCCTCTTCTCCCGGTGCCCCCCTTCCTGCGACGGTGGGGACCTGAAGTGGTGCAGGACAAGGGGTGCTCCATCAGCTGGATTTGGGGAGGGAATAACTGTGATAAGATCAGGGGTGTCCTCTTACAGAGAAGCTGTAATAGATACAGATGGGTCTTATACTCCCTGGGATGACTGGCATGAATCACTGCCATACTAAATGGCCAAGCTGGAAGCTCCGTGCAGAAGAAACACATATTTAATATATATGCGATTTACTGGAGAATTTTTGTGTATTAATGCACATTATATTGACATTTACTGTGAGAATTCATGCTTCATAAACATGGAATTGTTCTGTTTTCTCTATTTGTGCCAGTTTCCTATAAATACAGAAATTAGGTAGTTATCCCTAAAGCTATCTGATAGAATTCAAAAATAGATAAACAAAGAATAGCAATGAAATTTGGTCATTAAAATTCTAAAAAAACCAAACCAAAACAAAAAACCCCTAAAAAATGTATCTGCCCATTATCTTTTTGATGAATCTGGCCTTTTGCCTCAAAACCACTACCAATTTCAGCTGGCATAAGAGGAACATTTTATGAATACTACCCAATGTTCACAGCACTGAACTGGAAATGCTAGTCAATAACAGCTCATTATCATTATCCAGATGAGAGGCAAATTAAGCATGGGAACACTATGCTACCATAATGTAAAGGTTGAAATATAAACAAAAGCAAGAAAAATTTGGACTAAGATTGTCTATACAACACCTTAAGGACTATTGTGACTGGATCTGGAATTGTATTTTTTCTTGACACACTGGAGCACACTTGAAAAGATATAGATGGAGCACCAGATGTATTCTACAAAATTCGTCTTTTCCAAAGAATGCTGATGATCAAAATAAAAATGTTTTGCAGGAAAGATGGAATACAGTCAAGGCTCTGTCTAAAATTGGCCTTCTTCCTTCCATAATTTGTCTTCCCACCACTTAAGCAGCCCACTTGAACGGCCTAGTTCCCAAGACTGTATCAACCCCTCCTGCCAATTATTTCTGAGGTGACGTCAGTTTTGCACCTTACTGACTCACTAGACCTCAGCTCCCATATTAGCCAAGCTTTCAAAACACTAATTCCTCAGCATTTCAGGTGGGAGGAAAGGAGCCAGTTTGCAGTTCCTCCGGTGTTTGCCCTCCTGTTGCTTTGGAAAGCTAGCGTTCCGGCAGTGCCTCCAAGAAGATGACCTGAAGTATCCAAGTCTGGCTGCTCCAACTAAGCACACCAGGTAAATCTGAACATTGTGACCGCTTTCTCCACAGTTTCTAAACCTTTATTTAAAGTCAGCATGAAACTCTCTGTTCAGAAAATCTTAGAAATGGAGGTTGCACCTCCTTCTGCCTGTTGACTGAGACCAGTAGAAGTGGCACTCGAAAATCCCGTTTTCTCCTATAGGCTGCACATTGGTTTTGCGCCCCTGTGGAATCCCCTAGAGAAGCAGTTAACATAGATGACCTTCTCAGGTGTGTCTGCACATGAGAAATGTCAGTTTCAATGTTGTGACTTCTAGGAAGTCAAAAATCCCACAGATGCAAACAGACGAATGTGCAGTGGAAAGGCTGTGAACCACATGCGTGGGAGAATAATTTGTCCAAGGCAAGCAGACCAAATCTCATCCAGAGGATAAACATCCACCACACATAGTGTAGCTGCATGGATCTTACCACTGGCTGCTTCAGTCTGTTGTCTGTACCAATTATACTAAATTACCTGCTAATGCAGACGTAGGTAGACTTGCCAGTGGCCAGAGTCAAAACACTCTTGAGAACACTGAGTGTGATAATGTCAGCTATAACTTGGCTGAAGAAGGCACAGAGCTTCAATGCTCTCCTTGATTGATTATAATTTAGATAATTGCATGTTATATTTTAGAGCCTTTCATCAATAAGTACAGATACTCTGTTTTGCAAAGTAGAGTTTGTGGGGTAATTTAACCTTTAACGTGCTGGGGCTGCTGGAAGCTGAAGTGAGAAGTGATTTAGTGAAGAGAGCAGGCAGGGCCCAAAATACTCAGGAAGTGTTTCATTTTCCCTGGCAGCTGAAGCATCATTGCCCTAACAGAAATTACCTGACAATTTAGGACACGAAGGTTTGGCTGACATTAGAAGAATCATAGAGAAAACTACAAATTACTTAGAACCAAAGTTTAATAATCTTATGCTTAAGAAAAGTAATGAGATTTATACAAATTAAGTTAATTTGGGTATGAGGCCACACTTTACAGAAGTGTGAATCATGTGAGGTCACAATTGGATCTTTTTCAGACAGAAACACCATAGAATTATTAAAAAATATATTCATTTACTTGCCATTCAATACCTTTACTTCCCCTGATCAGAGGTGTTCAGAATTCTTCCTGGGCACATATATGTGCATATATATCCATGTATTTTAGAGGGAACTTTATTTAATTTCATTAATCTTGGACCTGTTAATTCTTGTGTGTCTAGTATAATTCTAGCTGGTGGTTTTTTAGCTGGGAATTTTGTTCGAATTTGTTTTTCCTTTAAATAGTATAATCCAGAGGTAAAAAAGTCAGTGGTAGTGGGTTCGCTCGTGGCAAGTAAAGGAAGTGTTAATGTAAAAACCCCCTCAGATTAGACTATAGGGTAAATCTAAATAAAAAAGACAGTCAGTGTAAAAAATGACAGCACATCACTATGGAAAATGAGAATCAATGCAGCTCCTTTACATGACAGATTTTCTATTCAGACTAAATATATTCTGTCTTGAGCATATTGTGTATTGCCCTGACATCATTTTGCCTTTATTCACATACTGTGGTAATGCTATCTACAGCATATAGACTCCCATTGACAGCATTTTGCCTTTCCTCAAATCATAACATTGTCTACACAGACATCCACTGACATTGTTTTGCCTATACTTTCCACCATAGACTCACAGTGACATTGTCTGGCATTTCATTATGTTACGTCTCAGCAGGATTCAGCAGGATTTTACAGCAATTATTAAAAGTTGTAGTCAGGCTCCAGGGTGCTCTAATAACCCAAGTTGGCTTCTTTTTACTATTGAAGGACCACAAAGTGGTGCTTTCTCAGGTACTTACAGTTTTTTTAATTTTTCTCAGCTAAAGACTTAGGTCCCACATGAGGAAGTGAAGCTCCTCATCCTCTGCATGAAGAGTTGTGGCCTCACCAGCTGCCAGACTGCTTTGCTGTATATTGCTTCAGGTAATTCCTCTACTGCCTGAATTTCTGAAATACAGGTGCTGGCCAGGGCATCTGCTGTAGCACTGCTCTCATGTCCCTGGGTAGGGAACAGGAAATTAGTAGCCAAATCAGCCCTGTTTTAGGAAGAGGTCTGCAGGTGGGGAGAGTCTTCGTGGTTCCTATGTGCTCCCCCTGGGGAGTCAGGGGAGCCAGGGCAGGTGGGTCCCAGCGAGGCTCAGGGGAGGCCCTGGGACTCTTCTATTCTCTGCTTGGCTGGGCAAAAGCCACATGGAACAGACTGATTGTATCATCGGGGTCCCTCTCTATCCAATTAGACCAACGCTGATTGAATTTCTACTTTTAAATATATAATTTTCCAGTTACTTGAAAGAAAGTATTTTGCTAACTTATGAGCACTTGAACAGTATAACTGATGTGACCATCAAAATTTTGCTAGTTTAGGTGGAGTTAATATGCAATTGAATGGATGTATAATTGTGCTTTCTCTTATTTAATTGATTTCAGCTGTTATTGGCTTGCATAAATAAATGAAAAAATTGCCAGCACAGACTTATATCAGTCTATGCTGGCATGGACGCTTTGGGATGGCGTCTCTTCTCCCAGCTATCCTAGCATACCTGTCCGTGTAAATGTATGCAACATGGGCCTAGTTTCACTCTGCAACAGGTGTGCAAAACACTTGATGTAAAACAGGGTTTAAGGTAAATTTTGTAGCATGTCACTGTGTCTGGATATTTCTGACGTTAGTGGAGAGCAAATGAAAATGTGGGAAATGTGAATATAGTGGATGCAATGCTGTATTGTCATTATGCCCCATTTTTGTTATTTTTCTAACACTACATAAAGTATTATCGTGGTTCAGAGGTGTGCTCATCCACAGGTTAAAGAAAAGCTCAAATAATTTTATTTTAAAAAGACTTCTAGGGTTTTATAATGCATTCACTCTATCTGGTAAACAGAAAGCTGGTGTTACTTCTTTTTATTTTCCCTAAGCAAAGAAGCTTTCCAAGGTATAGAAACCATTTATCTGCCTTAGTCAAGGTGATTTCCATACCAAGGCCATTGTCCCTGCAGTGAAACTGTGATTATGTGAAGAGTAATTGTGTGTGTGCATATCTTTATACCTCTCCATTGTTTCCAGATAAAATTAATGAAAAAGCCCACAGTGAATACCACAAAATGTGCCTTGCCTGCCTTTAGGAACAGCATTAGTATATACTTCATATTTTAATAAATTACTGTGCTGGTAGCAGCTGTACCTGTCCCTCCTCTGCTGAGCCAGAGTGGTCTTCATTATGCTGCAGACAGTTTGCTCCCATAAAATGCAACACAGACTGAGGCACTATCATCATCATCAGTAGCAAAATAAAAACTTGTCATGTACAATACTGACAGCAGAATGGAAATGCTTAGAAAACATGATTATCTATTGAAATATATATAGTCCAGAGGGCAAATGTTCATTCAACATATTGACAACAAACACGTATCATCTTTTATGGAGACTGTCTTTCCAGTTCTCTCTGTGTCTTTGGATATCTCAGCACATGTACAGGACATTATTTCTTCTATGGGCCCAAATCCTGAGCCAGTGTCAAGTGCCATTGGTCTGCAGAGTTGACAAATGCAGACATCTGATAGTCGGTGACAACAGTGCCTAGAATTTGTGTCTTGCATGACACTTTNCCCCCCCAGCCCCCCCCCCCGCCTTAAAATGTTACCATTAACAAGATGGTGCCCTTTTAGCTCTATTTCGAATATGGTCTGGAATGTTTTTAAGTTAAATTTTCCAGGCAGAAGCATGAAGCCGAGATGAAGCTACATTGTACAGTAGTCACTTTATTTTTTTTTCTGATGCAGTCACATATGACTGTGGCAGAAAATGATTAAAACAAAGTGAAACTGTCAGACTTTAAAGTGAGTTTAATTTCTTTATGAGATTTGTCTATCGTTTGATTCGTAATTATTTTATTTCATGCTCTCATTTTATAAGAACTTGTCAAAAAGCTTTTGAAACCCTAATAAGTAGGTTCACAGGGTCTTCACTGGCCATAGTTTTCCTAACCTTTTCAAAGAAGACAGAAAGCCTTTAAATTAAGTTGATCTGCAGGCAGCTAATTTTCACAGCGTCAGAAAATCACTGACTTCTGTAGTTTGGGCTATTCTTTCACATATAAACATTTTAAAAATAATACTGAAACAGCTTTTAATGCAATCTGTGTTTACTAATATGAGCTAATAAAATCACACAATATTACTTTGTATTGTGCTAATGGGTATTGCATTATGCTATATGAATGCTATATTAATTGATGCTATACATCACTACAGCACTTACTGTGCAACTTAGAGAAAGAACAATTCTTGACTTTGCTAATACAGTACTTACCAAAGCAGTAAAAACCTTTGGAGACACAAAAATATGAAAACACATTGAAGGGGTTTATTTGCTGTGTTTGTTATTGCATTGTCTTAATTTGGATTCAGCAAGCCATGTGATAGAGGTGTTTGCTACCTGTTTGGGAGATGCCAGATACACTTCAATGTAAATCCTGGAGTGAAATCTACCCCTCAGCTGAGCTGGACCTGATACAACAGTAAAAAGGTGGAAACAAAGGTGATATTTGCCCAGTTTAGATATCATACAATCTTAGAATGGTCTTTGTTGAAATAGACCTTTAGAGATCATCTGGTTCCAAACCCTTTGCCATGGGTATGATGGACATCTTCCATTAGACTGGGTTGCTCTGAACCCCATTCAACCCAGCCTTGAACACTTCCAGGGATGGGGCATCCACAGCCTCTCTGGCAAACCTGATCCAGTGCCTCACCACCCTCACAGAGAACTTCCTAATATCCCATCTAAACGGACACTTTCAGTTTGAATCCATTCTCCCTTGTTTTGTCATTCCAAGCCCTTCTAAATAGTCTCTCTCCATCTTCCTTGCAGGCTCCCTTTAAGACCTGGAAGACCACAATTAGTCCACCCTGAAGCCTTCACTTTTACAGGCAGAACACTCATTTCTCTCAGTCTTTCTGCTCGTAAGAGGTGCTCTATCCCTCTAATCATCTTGGTGGCCTCTTCTGGACTGGCTTCACCAGGTCGGTGTCCTTCCTGTGCTGGGTACCAGGGATACAGCACTGCAGGTGGGGTCTCACCAGAGCAGAACAGAGGGGCAGAACAGAGGGGCAAAATCACCTCCCTCAACCAAATACATATAGAAATATATATTATGTATGTAATGTGTATATAGATATACAATATCCTGTATGTATGTATCACATATACTTATACACACNCATCTTGGTGGCCTCTTCTGGACTGGCTTCACCAGGTCGGTGTCCTTCCTGTGCTGGGTACCAGGGATACAGCACTGCAGGTGGGGTCTCACCAGAGCAGAACAGAGGGGCAGAACAGAGGGGCAAAATCACCTCCCTCAACCAAATACATATAGAAATATATATTATGTATGTAATGTGTATATAGATATACAATATCCTGTATGTATGTATCACATATACTTATACACACACCTGTGTATATATATATATATATATATATATGTGTGTGTGTGTGTGTGTGTGTGTGTGTTTGTACACACACACAATGTCTGTTTATGTCCAGCTGTGCTTTGAGCGTCCAAATGTCTTATGGCTCTTATCTTGCTTGTCCTCAGATTTGGGACAGTAATTGAGAGACTCCTTAACCTCAAGCAAGAGGATTTATTCTTCCTTTGATGAAAAGGAGAGCAGGACAACAAGGTTCAATTTGAAAATTTCTCAGCTGACAAATCTGTCAAAGATTTTGCTGCAAGGTGCAGCTGCTTCAGGGTGTTTTAGTCAGAAAGAAGCAAATTGAAGGAATAAAGAGCTGGACCAGGTGTAGGATTATCTCAAACAGCCATTAGCATAGTCTTCAACCCATCAGGTAAAACTTCAGCACTGCAACAATTATCTTTGCATTGAAGCTCATCCAGGACTGATGAACCCAGGGCAAGAAATGAGTTCTCACTAAGCTTAATAAGAGGGTAACATCATCACATTAAAGCAAAGTGCTGGAGAAGCAGCAATGGGCCGGAAGGGAGAGGTGAAAGTTGGATGCCACCACATACTTTTGTGCAGAGCAAGGAAGCTCGTGAGGGCCAAAGGTGAACTAAAAAATGTCAGCTCTATTGGGAATCTCAATTCATCACTGCAAGAATAATCTAAAAAGAAAGAAGGAACAAGCCTCTTGTGTGTTCTCATCTTTCTGAAATAAAATTAAAAGAAAAAAAATTCTAATACCAAATCCAGCAAAATAATGATAGTTACCTCAGAATAGATCAATGTACAACTCACAGGAACAATGGGAGAGGCAAACTTTTCACACCAAAATCCTGAAGCGTATATAGCGACCTAAATCTCTTTCAAAATGCCTGTTGAATTTTGATGCTTTCTTCTGTATTGTGGATTTTGAACAAGCAACAGTTAAGTGGTATTTTCTGAAATTAAGTGAGTCTCATTTAAATGTATACTTCTGCTGAACACAGTTTGAGAGCTCCTGAAAACCTATGGTGGCAGTGATGTAGCCTAACCTATCACCTCAACAATTTTATGTGCCCCACTATGCAATCCATGGGCGGAAGCACTGGCAACAATTACAGGAGCATTGGGTGAGCTATAAAATGATGCAAAGTGACAGCTAAATGGTAGTTTTTGTTTGTTTATTATCTTGAAGAGTCCCTATTTTAAAACTAGGCTTTCCACTTTCTTTCTGCATAGAACAGTTGTCACACTCAGCATCCACTTGGATCCAGGGTTTGACCTGCATCTTTAGCTGGGTAGTGGCTGGCTGACACATTTGACTTATCTCAGTTTTCATCCAGTTGTTCTAATAGTAATACTTTGCTGCAATGACACCAATGTAATCCATAGATAGTTTTACTGGGTGCCTTGCCACTAAATGTTTAATTTTACATCTGGAACACAAAATTACTAACATACAGGTGCACAGTCCATTGGTTAACATCAGCTGCTTAGTATTCTGCATAAATATTTCAAGAAAGGAATAGCCCAAAACCAGGCTACCTTTTACACCTTTTATATGTTGTCTTAAAGAGTATTTAAACATTTGTTTTGTATTTCAGCTCACAGGCACTCTACTAAGTTTTTATTCCTTTCTCTTTTCCCAGAATACCGTTGTGCTTGAAAAATGTGCAAGGATGCTAACTCCACACGTTTGCAGGAGGCAATGCTATATGAAATGGGAAAAACCACAGATTTGTTGAGTTTCCTGGATGGACAGATGGGCCGAATACTTCTAGGAGATGTCAGACTGAGTGCTCCTGTACCACCAAGATATCTGCACAGGCGCATTAATTTTAGCTGCCCTGTAAGGTGTCTGACTTACCACGCCATACAGTAGCTGCACTAAGTCTATTACTGCTCAGCACTGCCCAGCTTGCTGGAGAGGTGCAGCAGGGTGGCGTCACACTCCTGGGACCTTGGAGTAGCCACCAATGCAGTGAGAACAACTATTCTGGACAAGCTGATTGACACCCATATGAAACCTTTCAATTCTAATGTCACAAACAGTCAAAGTGAAAAACATGCACAGTGACCAGGAAGACCATCTGTGCTCTGAACTGTATGGCATGGTCCTTTCACAAATTAATAACCATATTTTGGGGAATCAAAACATTTTAGGTACCTTGAATATGATTCAATTCCTACACCCTAGAATAACATTATCAGAAAGATTAGTATATCAAAACATATCTAAATATCTCCAAATATTCACTATTATTTTTAAATTATTCTGTTTCTCCTCCCCTTTTGGCATGAGCTCTATGGTGCGGTGTTAGCAGATAAAGATTTGGCATCTCCAGAGATAAAATACAGACCTTTTCTAATTGTGTTCTAATTCTGTTTCTAATTCTCTATATTATATGGTGAAGAGTAAATTAATTTTGCAGCTCCAGATCAGAGATCAGATGAGAGGCAGGAAGACAAGCACAGACCCTTTAGATGAAGGAATTCTTTTTCTTTAAATATGCATTCTATGAAAAATACAAATGCTGCCTTCGGAACAGTGATTCATGCTCATCCAGATGTCCTTATCTGCATCAGAAAATATGGCTGTCCTTCAAACCCTCGCACTAGATATTTACTCTGCACGTTTTATGACCTGGGTCCTGAGACTGGAACTGTTGTGGAGGGAAGGGATGAGGTAGCCCATAGGCAAGTACTCTGATTCATTTGCATTAAACAACAGGATGGAGCTTCAACTTCTCCAGGCACATCAGTGTGCATCAATCAACTTTGTTTCTCCAGTGTGAATGTGCGTGTATTCAAGTTGAACACTTTAAATATTCTTAGCATTGGTAATATTCCTCCGTGGACATAAGCTTACATAGGAAACAAAATTGTCCTTTATAGATCTCATGGTTCCCTTCCCGGGTCATATCAGAAAGGAAGAAAAAAATTGCTGCGTGTACATTAATAAACAATATTAAGAAAATCTGGCAAATAATAGCTGATTAATAAGCAGAGGGATTTACACTGTAGCTGCTGGGCACGTGCAGCTTCCGTGAGTATCGATGAGAAACGCATGCACGGAGCTGCTGCAGCACCGTGTGCAGACTCACCACTCTCCAGCACTAGTAATCCTTTCAAACTGCTAACACAACTGTTTATCCCTCCAAAAGATACACTTTCTTTAGCTCTCTCAATCATAAGATCAAGACACACGTTGCTCAATCTCCCTTCCAGAAAATATTAATTCAGAACTGGTTCGGTTTGTTTGAGTTTTTTAGAGTGGGGAGTGTGGAGGGGTGGGCAGAGGAGAGTGGAGTGGTGTGGGGGAAAAGGAACAAGAGGAAAAAATTTTGCCTGTGCACCAATGACAGCGAGTGAGCTAAATTAATTTGAGAAACAAATTGTGTTGAGGAGTGGGGGGGAAGCTGATAGATAAGCAGTCATGGGAAATCTATCTAGAGGGAGGACAAACGAGCACAACTTGACTTTCATGTAACCCTTAATCTATTTATAGGAGGAAGAATCGGGAAATGAAGTACCTCTCAACAGCAGTTTAAGTCAACAACTAAAATTAATTGCCTTCACTTTCAAACTACAGTACTTGTGCAGGCTGCACATGAACAGCCAATTTCACACTCCCAGACTCTGGCAAATCATTGACAAAACAGCCTCCTCTTGGAAACAGAGAAAAAGTCAGCCCTGCCTTTCCTATCTTAATAAGCCTCCTGTTTGTCAAAGGGTGCAGAAAGGGATCTTGCATACTGCAGAGGCAGGAGATCATCATTAAGAACTGTCTAGTTTTGCCTTTGCAGCCTGAGGATGCAGGTGAAAATAGTTGCTCCTATCAGCTGGACTAGAAGATTGCACTGGCTTGGATGCCAGTATAACACTACACACCTTACATGTCATAAGCCTGGCAATGCTAATGGAGAGCCTGAGAGTATAACCTGGGCCCTGCCCTTTGTGAAAACACAGAAATCCCAGTGATGAGAGGCTGATCGCCGCCTGGCAGCCCTCAGCACCACCGATGCAACCCAACACAAGGCTGTGGGGTAAAGCTGAGGCTCACATAAAGAGTCTGGGAATCTGAATCAATCAACTGGTTCTACTGCCTTTGGTAGACATGATTTAATAAAGCCAGATTTGCACTGCAGAACCCTCAGAATTATTACTTTGTTTAACTATTATTTTGGACTAAAGGTTGAGACAGTCATTGGCTTTTTGGATTTTTCTCCCTTTGCATAGCTTGATGATATACCCACTCTCTGAATGCTCTGCTGTGGGTATTTTTTATTCACCACGATATTCATCTGTTTACAGTGTGTTAGATAACACACAGAAGAGATGAAATGAGCAGACAGGACTCTCAGTGGTGCCACTTACCTGTTGCCTAACCTTGGCCAGAGCACTTAAAGCCCTGTGTTTTGTTTACCACATGAGAAGACTGAGGCTTGGTCATGTCAGCACTTCTCTTGGGACCAATTTTTACACTGCCTGTGTTTATTTCTGCAATCTGAGAAAACACAAAAATTAAGACCTTTTACATTTGGCTGCTAAATGAGATCTATTTGATGCACCCTCGATCCGCAGCAGGAAGAAAAATCTTGTCTATTAGTCTAAGCCTACCTCAGAACTACTAAGTAACTCTTAAAATAAATGACAGTAAACATGGGGTATGTATATGCTTGTTTGTATGCTGTGTTTACAAGAAGTTTTGAATTCTATCCCATTGTTTGTAAATATTCTATATAACTCATCTGTTTTTATGTATTAATTTGTATGTGTTCATTTATTTTTGGTAACAACCTGTTTTATGGAAATATTTTAATAAAAATCTGTGAACATGAAGAAAAGTAGAGCACAATACAGATGCACAAACACTCGCTGCATGACTCTGAGGAAAAAAGTGTACATGGAATTCACACATCATCTAA
Organism: Serilophus lunatus; assembly: GCA_013399895.1. Lineage (NCBI taxonomy): Eukaryota > Metazoa > Chordata > Aves > Passeriformes > Eurylaimidae > Serilophus > Serilophus lunatus. Next base: position 879,835 of record VXBA01004606.1, on the reverse strand, counting down.
ATAGAGAAACGTATAAAGCAGAAACGCAGAATGAACTGAGTGTACAAATAAAGGCTAAACAGGACCGTCAACAGTCCTGCTTCCCTGTAATCCAATCTCTCCATCGTGCCACAGAAAGGAAGTGTGGGGAACCAGCAGGATAGGTGCGTGAGGGTATTTGATGCTTCTGGGCAAATGCCTGTGGGATGCAGGCAGGACTAAAAGCCCACGAGTGCCAGACCTGGCCTAGTGCCCAGGGGTTTTGGAGGGCAGCACTGGGCAGAGGGAGGCTTCCACAGGAGTCTTGGCAGGAGGAAGCAGAGGTGACACCCCAGCAGTGTGCTACCCCAAGGCAACAGCCTTGCTGCTGCGCCGGTGCCGCTCCAGCGTGCCTTGATTTATCAGTTTGGCTGGGTTTAATACGGCTGTCACAATATTTCCAGACTCACTGGGCGTCATGTGTCTTTATTAAAGTTTGCTGAGCATTTTGAGATCCTTTGACGAACTGTGCTAAATGCCAGGTGTTATTTTCACTTTTCCCCAGTCGTAGTTAATACAGTTGTCTGCTGTTTTGCTGATTGCTACAGTTACTGCAGATATAAAGACGTGCTAAGTAATAAGGCTATCAATCAACCCGTGCACGGAAAAGCTCAAGGGGTGCTTTGAAAGTACCAAAGAGTGTTTTGCTGTTGCCACGGCTTTACTTGATGAATAGGCAGAGAGAGCAGGTTAGGGCTGGAGTCCCATCATGCTGCCAGCAAGTAGCATGCAGATCTTACGGGGCACGTAGCTGGTCAACAAGGGCCTTATCCTTTCCATGCCGTGTCCTGCCCTCAGCCTTCGACCTCACATCAAATCAGCCCAAATCTAGGCATTTAGTGGGACTTGTGCCTCCTTCCTGTCTCTTCCTGTCCCTCACGCTCCTGTGGGAGCTCTGTAGGCTCTTGGGAAGCTTTGAAGGAAAAAGGAGTACCATCTGACCCAGAAGTGGTGTTTGCCCTTTTTTTTTTGTTCTTATTCAACAGCATGATGTGGAAATCCGGTATTTTCTCAAATGAAGCCTTGTTGCCAAACTGTAAAGCTGGGTGTGAGTTTTGAAGCGCTGACTTCTGTGGTTTCAACATCTCCCTTTCCCAACTCCAGTGTGATGGAAGAGGCTCCACCTGGAGCTGAACCGATTGCAGGGGAAAGATGCAAGTGACCTTGAAGTTTATAGTAAGGAGTGTTTTGGAACACAATGGCAAATTTTGTAATGAAATGCCAGAGTTGTTTACACTGCAGAGAAATTTTTGGACCAAGTTCCACATCCAAGGTTAATAATAGTGTTTCAGGCGCAGGAGTCATGGAATAAGTAAAAAGTTGGCTCAGAAATTAATGATGAAGAATGAGAAAACAGAGAAAATAAGTGATACGAGATGAATTATAACAGGAGGGACTGTAAACTAGACTGGCAACTATTGCATGAAGATACAGAAGATTGCAATCACATCAAGGCTAATAGATAACTACAAGTCCTTAGCTATGCTTGTTTGACAGTAGCCTGCATGTGCCATGAAAAACTGGAGAGGGAAAAAAAAAAAAAAAAGAAATGAAGCAGTGAAGACTAAGGCTTTACTCAGTATAAGAATGTATCTATTATTAAAAGAAATATATTTGAACGTTTGCCCAGAACTTAGAATGAACCCATCTGCAACATTTATGAGCTTCATGTAGTTAGGTAATATTTTTGTTTTGTTTTTAATTCTTGAGTGATAACAGAGGTGATAAATGAAGTGGTCTACATCACTTGTGAAGAGAGCTGCTCTGGCTGCTGGCATTAAATGGAGCAGAATTGGAAGAGAGGAAGGATTGCCCAGTTCCTGCTTCAGTGCTCAAGTGATGCTAGTTCACATCCTTTTTTTTTCTCCATATGGCACGCAATACCAGGTAAGCTGAATAGTTTTGGATACATTGAAACCACCAGTTGTGGACACCTACACACTTTTCCACTTCTGGCCATTGGTGTCCCTTCCAGTATATTTCAGGTTCCCTTGGAAAACTGAGTTAAAACTCCTCTGTTCTGTGCTGAAGTGCTGAGCTAATGCAGGACCAGAGGATGTGGAAAGACTTTATGTGAGCAGGGAGAAGTGGGATGTGCCCACAACCTCATGTGTGAGTACCTTATAGTGGTGGCTTCCAGAGGGTGCAGTTTTCCCCTGCAGAGAGCTCTACAGCCTTGAGTTGAAACCCCTGTGTGCTGGCAGCTAACGCAAGGCCACAGGTTGGATCAGCAAAGAGTATGCACTTACTGGGCACAGAAAAGGGAGGTCATCCTATATAACTGTCCCAGTTCAGTAACATGAATTCTGCTCTTTTTAGAAATCCTTAGTAAAAATAGTAGGCTACAGTTTGGAGGAGGAGACCATCCAGATAACCTGGGAGTTGTGAAAAAATTTTTTAAAATCTGCTAGCATTAAAAGGTAGGAGAGACATATGTTTGAAAATAGAGAGTCTCATTTAAAGATTAATTAAAACACTAAGAATTTGGGAAAAAATATAACTAAGAGTTTAAAAGCCTCCATCTGCCATCACATGGCAAACAATTCTTGCCTACGTAGTCCTAGGCTTGCTATGTCTTTTTATCCACAAGCTTCAATCTCTGCAGGCATGCAGAGACATGTTGTGTCGTAGCTCTCTCTCTCTGTACATTGATACATTCTATGTGGTATTGTAGACTCAGAAAACATCAATCATGAAGGAATGTATTTGTTGAAAGAATAAAAGCAAATAATGTTTTCCCACATGATGCTCAGGTCAGCCGAGCGGAGCCATTCCTGCATTTTACTGAGTCACAGTAACTTCTGGAGAATCATGATTTTTTTGCGGCAAAAAACCCCCTGTAAAGATGTTTCTTTTTAATGTAGAAATAACCTTTTTTGGAAGATACCTGTTCAAAGGGCATAATCTGAGACACAGGGAATTGGATGTTTCAAATCTACATACTGGTTGTTTTTTTTTTCCCCTCCCCAGAAGAATGCCTTACAATACATAGTTAACTTTCAGTCAGCTCTCACTTGGGAAGGAAAATAATGTGGCCTGCAGCATGTATCAGTTACAGCAGGGTTAATCAGGAGTTACTTCGCTGGCACTCATTCTTACACTGGTGTAAATCCCATGTAAGTGAGGCCAGAGTGATTTCAGAGTAACAAAGAACGTGACAACAGCAGCTTTCAACCAGTGACTACTGGTGGCCCCTACCACATGGGTTTTCAGGAATCAAAGCCCAGTGTGTTTGAACCCATGTCGACTCAGACAGTAAAATAAAACAGCCTTTCTAGTCTGTTTCTCAGCATGATAATGCTACCATAGTATTACTCTAAGGTCTTCTGAGTAGCTGCATTTAATAATGCTTTACAGTAAGGTTCCATTTATAAACACTTCATTATTAATAAAGCATGGCAATTTGTAGCATGCATAAAAATTATTTATATTCATGTGCTAACCAAGCCCATAGATTTAATAATATTGACGTCTTATAACACGCGTTGTAACAGCTTGTCACAGCATCATCTGTTAAGCATTTCTTACTAATGCATTTCATACCATGCCTTATAATAATTTGTTAAAGGATGCAGCTGCATCTATTAAGCCTTTCATAAATATGAATAGCACATTTTCTAAAATGGCACCATATATTAAATTATTACTGGATATTCTAACTGGAAACAGAAATTTTCTTGCTTGCTTTCCCTGTTTCCTTATTTCCTTTTTTTTCTTTTTGCTCTCTGTCTCCATGACCCCCCACCCCAGTTTATTTGCCTGCCTTTATGTTGTCTCTTTCTTAATTCATCTAAACCCCAACTTTCATTTCAAAGTGGGGAGCTGTTTCAGTAGGTTTTCCTGGTCTGGTGTACCATATAATTTAGGTGTCTCACTTTGAAAGCAGCTTGGGGACAACTTCAAAGATCAGTGAGGTCCATGGAGGTACTGTACCTCAGTGAGACCAACAAGAGTGCCAGCTGTGAAAGGAGGAGATGAACAACCTTGAATTTCTCTCATGTGTGGACTCACGGCCCACTCCTGAATGAGGACGCAAACAAGTAAAGTTGGTATCAGTGGGTCCTTTTTGCTTCTCAGACATCACTAGCATTTAGCCACAGAATAATTCCTTTTCATGCAGAAAATAAGAATAGAATTGCAAATGAATATAATAATAATAAATCATCTTGTTGTCAAGTTCTGAATCCAAAAGATTTCATTGTGAATCTTCTCTGCAATAGACAGCTTTGTCCTTCCTTGATATGCAAGTGGCAGCAATGACACGGCGTGGGTGCAGGGCAGGACCCTATGTGGCTGCTCGGGGTAGCTAGGTCTGTAAAAACACTTGTTTCCCTGCAGAGTTATGGGGCATTACAAAAGCTGTGAGCACAGGTTAGGTATCAAAGCTTCTTGTCTGCTGTAAGACCCACACATATTCCTGGGATCTACCAGTCATCCAGCTCCTAAGTTTAGCACTGCAGTCCTTCAGTGATTTTATTCTGACCTATCAAAAAATTATGTTCCCTGATGGCTCTTAAGTAGAAACTTCCACTCAAGTGGCAGCTTCTTACTTCAGATCTGTCTCTGACCTTTGCTTGTTCTTCCTGATGAAACACTGTTAAGTGCTGCTGTGCAGCACTGGCCTATATTGCTGTGCACATGTACACAAAATACACAGGTTGTGCTTTGCAGCAGTTCACTTTTGCACTTTATTCCTGCTCAGGTAANTGTGATATAATCTAAAATGTGGTACGCTGCAATGTTATTAGAGATTAAATTCTTAATTATGATTTTCCTTGCTTTTGTAAGTTTGCCTCAGATCCTTAACATTTTTAATGTCATTTTTATGCGAATTTCCATGCTATTTTAATTCATTAGTCATGGGCTATCATTTTTCGATGTAATTACTGTAATTTCATCAAGTGACATAATTACAGTAAATACTTTGAGTAATTACTATTCATATGGAAAAAGATATCTGGAGGTGTAATAATGTCATATAATAAAATATTTATGATGTGTAAAGACAAATTATGATGACATATTTACATCACGTAATGGCATGACAGCATTCCGTATTTACCTTGGGTGAGGATAATGACATAAAAATAAGTTTTGGTGATGTCATCTGCTGGTAACTGTTACAAAGAGTTGTGCAGCATCCAGGTACAGCAAAATCAATAACTCACCTTTTGAAAATAAATAATATTCTCCCATCCCCAAAACGACACAAAAAGCCAGTGGGTTGATCTGTTGCCAGTTGAAGGTGAAAAGAAGGATTTATGCCAACATGGAGATCAGGTAGCACTGTGTTAGGTTGGAGGATTTTTCAGTGGTAGAGCCTGCAACTTTTAGCAACTCCAGGTACAAGGGAGATGTTTTGAGAGAAAAGAAGAAAAGTAGCATGGGATATGGTTTGGAAAATCTTCAGGCAGCAGGAGGAGCACGCATAGATATTTGTGCATATGTACGAGATACAGATAAGTAGCAATGTTCAGAAGCACAATCCAAATCTTCTGCCATTAAGAAATGCCAGGTTTTATCAGTAGTTTCAATGTAAACCATAATCCACCACTTCAGTTTGGCATGGGTAGGATGACCTTCCATTTCTCTGCATCAGCCTGTGGCTGCTTTGGCTGAGGTAGAGCAACACAGAGAAGGAGCCTTCCAGAGAGACCTCTGCCTCCCATACTGCAGAATGTGGTATTAGTGGGGTGTAGGAAGCAAAGATTTCTAGCAGATGGAAGAATAAAGAAATATGTATCTGAATTCTCTACCTACCCGAGCTATTCTCTACAAAACCTGGCAGGATTTGCCACTAGGTGTATATATATAGTTCCCATTTTCTGAAAAGCTGCTTGATGGAAAGGCTTGGTTTTTAGGGCAGCAACTGAAGACCCAAGATATCAGGCTGGCAGACCTTAACTGCTCTAACCAACAGACAGGTCCAAGGTTTATCCACTTGCATGCTTAATATTAACCAAGTGATTTGACCTTAAATTCATTACGTTGTTGCTGTTCATCAACAAAATGCTTATCCTACTCTCTCATCTTCCAAAGGTCTGATGAAAACACCAAAGAGAAGAATGCAAGTAATATTGCAGTGCATATCAAAGGGGGGGGGGGGGGAAACATCTTCCTCAGTGGCAGGGCTCACACCGTGGCAAAACAGCAGAGAGCAGAAGATGAGATCGAAGCAGCGACCATCAAGGGAAATGCTGGATTTGAGTCCATGTTGGTCAGTATATCAATGCTCTGTGCTAAGACAAGGTCCCAGGAAGGAAAAAGGGACAATAATCATGTAGTCGGAGACGGAAGCATTAGGCTTGTGCCTGAGGAGGCCAACAATTCGTACAGATAATCCGATTTTTGAAGCTTTGCTTTCTGTCAGCATAGCGCCGTTCTTACAGTAGTGTGGTTAGGGACACCGTATGCACCTGATCTGAACACAACACAGAGGTATTTTATTCTACAATGGTTTGATTTGTGCATGTTCAGTATTACTTTGCAGGTTTTTCAGTTGGCCTTTTCCTCCCATTTACGTGGTGGCTGTACTGGAGATGTCTCCTGGCATGAGTTACCATGATGACGTATCAGCCACCCCACTTAGACCTTGTCCCAGAAGCTGTGAGCAGATGACACAAACTGCTTGAGGATTGTTTTATGTTGAGGATCATGGAAGTATTATGATGTTTGAAGACATACTAATAGAAGAACTATTTATTGATTTATTGTAAACTACAGCACCTTTTTGGGATTTGTCACGTGTTAGCATCAGGTGTCAGCACCACCATTCCTTTTCAGAGCAGAGAAGCAGAGGATCTCTGTAGGTTAAGGTCAAAAGCAAAAACAGGCCACTTTTTCAAGAAAAAAAAAAAGTCTGAAGATCTCATAGACTTTTAGATAGATACTTCTTTTTGTCTTTAGCTAGATAAGTCTCAATTCTATCATTACAACACAGACCAAATACCTAATACCACTTAAATATAAGTATATGCATGACATGAATATGCACATTATAAATACATATCATTTCTGTTTGCATACATTAACAAAACCAGATCCTTGTTATTTCTGGAGAGTTAACCACTGCTTGATTTACAAACTTGCAGAGGTTTAGAAAGGTGTCAATAAACTTCAGTGAGCTGTAGACAATGTTCGATTTCTTGCCAAAGCCCCAGGCTAAGTTGGTCTTGTAAAGCTTAAAACAGATCCTTGGAACTTGCAGTCAAATCCAAAGACCGAAAAAAAAAAAAAGAGAAAAAGAAAAAATTAGAAATCAGATGCTCAAGAGAGAATATTCTTGCCAGTAACATGACAGAGTCAAGTTAATTCAAAGTGATTCAAACAAGAGAGATGAATTTTTTTTTTTTAGGATATTGCTGGCCAGTTCTGCATCCTGAATCTGATTGACATATGATACTACTAGGCTGAATGAAGACATTTTGCACATGTTTTTGCTTTAAAGAGCAATTGCTAGGGGTAACACTGGTTAGTTACAACATGGAGATATGCCAAACTATTCTGAATGAGAGTGGATTGCTGGCTATCTCATCCTTCAAAGTTTGTAGGGCTGGGTGGATAATTAGGCATTCCTGACATGACCATGCGGTCACATAAACTCAGAGGGTTGGAGAAATTAACGTGGAAGCTCAGGTTCCTACTAGGTGTACCATCCAGTTCTGTAAATGGGCATTTCCACTACAAGAAGCTGAATGAACTCAGTAGACTTTATGGGAATGTTTTTGACTATTATAGCATTTTCACCACAAAAAGTAATGTTTGAATGTAATACTTTGACAGGGATTTTTGGACTTCTCTTTTATCTAACACCCATCTCTTGCCACTGCAGCCTTTAAATCTTTGCCACAGAATTTTATTATTTTTCAACAATCGATACCTTTCAGAATTTTTTCCACATTTTTAGTTTTTTTGAAAGATTTTTCTGAATGAAAGCTCTTCTATTCCACAAGGTGTTGATGCAATATTGCGAGCAATAGCAAATTAGTTCCTAAATTCTTTATAGCAGTCTGAGCCTGCAGAGGCAATTTTGGGTGGGAAAGTCCTTAAATCTCTGTCAGGATTTAAGCTCTTTTTTTGTTTGTTTGCTTGGTTTTCAGCCACCACAGTTGATCCTCCTGTTAGAGCGCCTGTTCACACTTTTGAGTAGCTTCAGTTTTCCTCAGCCTGTATATTTTGCATCAGATAGTTCAGCAACAAAATGCTTCCCAAGTTCTGTTTAAAAAAAACAACAGCAAAACATAAATCAAAACCAAGATTATTCTGTTTGAATTTTCAGCCTATTAGCTCATATCACAAGTTTCTTCCCAGTAGAGGAAGTATAATCTGAGTTTCTGAACCATTCCCATTCTTCTGAAGGATTACATTGTGCTAGCACAAGGAGAGAGTGTGAGAAAACCACAAAAACTAAAACAGCTGGCTTGAACTTCACCTGGAAAACCCACTAATATCTGACACTTGTTAATCTCAGTTTCCTCAAGTTCAGAACGAAAATTTTCTAGCCCTTTCCAGCCACTGATTTTACCTTATACTGGACAACTCAAGCTCTCTCAGACTCATCAATACATATTTTCAGCAATGGGTCTTTGTGGCATTTAGTTCCACATTGCTCGTGTTTGATCACTCTATGCATTCGTGCGTGTTAGTGATTCCTCAGTCTTGTGTCATGCAGGGTAAATTGAGAGATTCCTCCCATGCAGCTGAGATCAACCCACGGCCCAACATCTCCAAGGGATTATTTGCTTCAGCGTACACAATGTGTCAAGGCATCATGCCTTAATCTTCTGAGTGCAGTGACAGGGCTCGTGATGTGACAAGGCAGATCAGTGGATGCTGTACATATCTTGCCAGTAGTGAGTAACAGGGGTAACGAATGTAGGGGGATGGAGAAAAAACACAGGACATAAAAATGGAGATATCCTCTGCACCACCACCACTAATGATGACTTCTGCTCACAGCGTGGACCTTGACAAGCAGCTTGGAAATATATCCATATCTTGGCAGCAGACAGTGCTCACCAGGCCATTAACACTTGTTTCTAGTCTTTTCTAAATTGTGGCTTGTTAACTAGCAACTAAAACTTAAAGTAAGAAAGTCTAAACATCTATAACTGAAATTAGTCAGTGCTCTGCATCAATAAACTTAAAAGTGGCATTGCGGGGTTTTTTTTGCATTGTCTTCTGTGAAGGCATTTTCTTCCAGATTGTGTTAACAAAAATATGTTGTTTGACAGATATCATCTCAGCAGACAGGTTGCCTAATCTGTTTTATTGACAAATTGACTTATTATTTGATCAACTTGAATATAGTCTTCAAGATATACTTCTATTATAAAAAGTAGATGGAACAGAGAATAATGTGTTTAGTCCATCATCCTCTTTGAGCTGTCATTTAAACACTAGTGTGTCTGTAAGAAAAGAAAAAAGTTATGCAGTTGTTTTGATCATGCTGTCAGAATTGTCTTTATTGTCTAGGGGGGAATCGCCTATGTAATTTCTTCTTCCTTGATACGATAATATATTGACCTCCCTCATTCAGACAGAAGAAAGCAGGTTACGATGGCTCTACCCACCACCTACATGAAGTTTCATATTCTATCAGAAGAGAAACAAAGCATCTCTGGGAGCCAGAATCACTTATACTTCACTTCCCCTGTGTTCTCTTTCAATGGGACCTGGAAACAAAGTGAAGTTGAAAGGTTTTTCTCACCAAAGTCAGAAACGCTTTCAAAAAAATAATAAAATTTTCTAGGCTGTTGTGTTGCAGTCTTTTCATTAAGGGGGGGTGGGCTGTTGGTTATGTTTATTTTTAATTCAGTAAGTTGCACTCAGAAAGTTTCAAAGGCATAAAAAATACAAAAAACATAAAATCTACATTTATTCAGTTAATATGGTAAACAGGACAGGTTTAAGATTGTTCTTTGGCAGATTGTTTTGAGAACCTTTCATATAGCCTCACCTTTCCTGCCCTGTTTTGATGGGAGAAATCCTGCTCACCCCTGCCCTGTGAAGCTCTGATGCAACCCGAGTAAGTGATGCTGCCACAGGCATCAAGTGAATGAGGTCAGACAAGATTTAAATCTGGACCTACAGACTGCCATCTTCAGCTGTTTGCTTTAAAGGCTTAACATCAGAGATAAATTAATACTTGGGAGCAAGGCAGTCATTAAAAATATCCCTCCATCTAGTCCACTTCTGAATGTCCATCATAATTCGTCCATTTGCAATTGCACTCACAGTAGATGGATTAGGTCTACTGGAGGTAATAAAAAAGACCCTAACTTTTGTGGTTTGAATCCCTCTGAATTCAAAATAACTACCCATGATGAAAAAATTAGCCCTTTTAAATCAGATGGAATAGACTTTTCATTGGGAAAATAAGTGCTCAAACTGAACTAAAAAAATAAATCTAAGTAGTCAATACAAGGTAAAATTATTTTCTTCTTCTTGTTAAATTCAGTGGGTAAATATATCCTTAGAGGGAAGTTGAACATGCTTTTGAGCCACAAAGCCTGGATTTTGATAAAAAGAAGACCCAAATCCAAACAGGTATGCTTGCAATATGGGAGCTCTAGGAGTGAGAATAAAACTGGGCCTTGAGCTGTACCACCCCTGGCCTTGGTTCAGGAATGCACAGATCTGGCTAATGGAAACCTGGCTGTGGGAAAAATAAAACAAAACCAAACTCCCCACAATTTGCGCATCTTTGGGGTTTTTTCCTTCCATTTTTTTTAAACTGCAGACATTTAATGCCATGCTTGTCTGAGAGCTTTTTCCTGTAGCTAATAATACTTTGCACTGCTGTAGTGCCTTTAATCCAAAGATCTCAAAGTGCTTTGCAGGCATTAATGAATTAAGCCTCATAACACCCCTTTGAAGTAGGTATTATTATAGCAGTCTTAGAGATGGGCTGAGTAATTTTCCTGAAGTTGTAGAGCAAGTCTCTGACAGAGTCAGGAATAGCCTGACGAAGTCCCGCTTCTCAGCTGCTCCTCTAACCGCCACGCCATTCTCACAGACTAAGTCTCTTAAATCATTTTAATTTTAAATAATTACTTTGATTTACTTACTGTATTTAAGTCATATCTCTGTTAAATACAAGGGGAGGCATTGATTTATCCTTGGTGGGTTAGGCATTCACTGCCTGTGAAAGTTGCACTGATAACGTGAAGTTAAACCGACACAAATCCCTGTGTGGGGATGCTCTTGTGAGGGGATAGGAGGGGCTTTTCAGGGCTTAGTTTGAGCCCCTGTCTTCAAGCACACACTCAGTACTGTACAGCTCCATCAGTGCTACTGACACCCACCCCAATCCCTGGTGCACCAGCGCTGCTGCCTGAAATTACCAATGGCATTTTCTAGGGGCAATAATTAGCACCATAAATGGTCCTTCATATGGCCATAACTGTACCTATGCAAGCAGTTTGCACTATTTATGACAGACCAGATCTCCTTTCCGACATTGTTAAACAAGACTAAACATATAGTCAGGACTTAAAAGAAGTTCAACCTATCTGAAAATGCCATTCAAACTGCAGCTTGAATTTGCCACACAGGGCTGGTGGAGTTTTAACTAAATCTTAAATTCGTGCTTTTAATTCAATTTTGAGTTATGTATGCACCATTCTACTGCCATTGAGGCCCAGCTCTACTGAAAGGGTCCCTGCTTGAAGTATTTTAGATTTTGTGGAGAGATGTATTTTGGTGTGACATTAACCTCTTCTTTATGACTTGGCCACCACAGGGATGAGGTTAAGGTCATGCCTGATCTCTGGTCAATGTAACTCCCTGTTCTGCCTCTGGCAGCAGGTTTAGAAGGATCCTAAAAGGCAAATTGGTGTAAGCTTGCAAGTAATCCAACCTATAATCAATAAATTCTTAATCTCATGCCAGGCAGTTTGCTTTGATCAGGACAACAGGTCAGGAATGACCATTTCTTGGTTCTGCTGTTGCATCCCTTTCATCCAGACAGTGCTGGTGTGGTGGTGACAGCCCAGTTTGCTGGACATACAGTGCTCTGAGCTGAATCTGGTCTGTGATTGAGGAGGATTCTGAGCATTGGGTCTTCTCCTCAGTCCCCTGGCCACAGGACACCTGCTGTGCCCTTACAAGGCTGCTTTGCTAGCAGAAAAAAAAACCAAACCAACAAACAACCAGCCAAAAAAATCCACAAATCACTAAGCACTGGCAAATCTCCCAGTGTTCTGGATACAGATAGCCACCTCCCAACGGCAGGATTTCCAAGGTGTCAGGCCAGATGTGGCATAGGGTGAGCGAAGGTGGGTAGGTAGGTGTATGTGCATGTGTGTGGGGAACCTGTGGCTGGGCTGATCCATACTGTTAGACCAAGACTGCAATAAAGTCTGCAAAGTTCACATGACTAGAGGCTGGAGAGCAACTGTTTCAAATGATACCTCAGAATCTGTAGGATTTCTTTTGCATTAGCTTTTAGCTCGAATTTACTGAAGTGACAAAAACACTGAAACTCCACCGTGTTTGCCAGCCGTGCAGATCCATCCGGGGTGGGGAAGGCAGGCTGCCACCCCTCTGCCTTTCCATAGCCATGTTAGCAGGAATGTGGTGCAGCTGGGGCACAGCTGATGCTCACAGAGTTGTGACACCACTGGCCTTCCTGGATTAAGCCAAGGATGCTGCTGTGGGATTTTCTTTTTCCTGCCCCTATTGTCAGCTTATAAGCAACCTCTGACTTTGGTCTGTGGTCATCAGTGCCACCGTAACACCAACACAGACCACCATAAGAATTCCAGGGACTGAAATTAGCTACTCCGACTATCTTGCGCCCACCGGTCTTAGGCATTAGATTACTTTGATAAATATGTTCACAAGATTTTCTGTACCTTTAGAGTATGTGTTTTGCACTGGTTGGCCCGACAGAACACTGCCTGCTCCTCTCCCACTTTGCCTGACTACAATATTGCTGAATATTTATTAACTGAAAGCTTATTGACAAGCTCCCGTGCACTCTTTCTTGCTGATGCCAAAGTTACAGCACTGTGCTTCCTCGTGAGGCACATACGCTTTCCATAACCTTTCATGGCTTCTGTGGGGGGTCTTTTCACTTTCCTACACATATATAGATCTGTATGTTACTTTCTTGGTAGGAATGCGCTAATTGTCACACATCTTTCTTTTTTAGATAGATTAATGTCATAATTATCCTCATTTTCTTCCTTCCTGCTACAGGCAATTGCTGGAATGCTTTAGCATTTTTTATAAAAAAAAAAAAAAAAAGAACCTCCCCCCTTCCCCAACTTGTCTAGGCTATAATATCACTTAAGGACTTCAGAAAACTTTTTTTACTTCAGCTGCATACTTAAGGTTTAACTGGTCATCATTCCTGATTTTGCAAAGCTTAGCCTTACTCACACATACTGCAGTTTAGGTACATCTTCAGCTTCGCTTTTCTCAGGTTCTCCTAGACATTTTTTCCCCACTGGTTTAAGGAGCACTGTAGATCATGTTAGGTACCAGCCCAGCCACAAACAAAAAAAATAAAGAAGCAGAAAAAAATTCTATGTTTTTCCACCTCATTGTAGGGTGGTGAGAAGGCCTCACCTGTTCGGTAATGCTCAGGGCCAGGTGGGCAGTGTGTGCCATGCCAGCATCAGACAGGTGCTCCCTTCACCACATATTGCTGACAGTAATGGAAAAAAGGGATATTAAGGAGTTAAACGATGCTTTTATTATCCTGAGCATCACGTGATATGGTTCTGATCAGGCCCATTTCCACTTCCACTGGACAGGGGCTATGTAGGTGCTACAGGTTGTACCAGGAAGATGCCAGAATGAACCTCTGGTTTGCTGCCGGGATGTTTCAGGCGCCATCCTGCTCCCAGGAAGAGCACAGAGGACAGACAACCTGGCAAGCAAAAGAAGTGTGGGCAGGTTCGCAGGACCTTCACCAGCTACCTCCCGCTTTCCCAAATATTGCCTTTTCCCTTTAGGAAATCTGGAACCATAGAATGGCATCTGTCAAGCCGTAGGCACTTGAGAGTAAGCACCCATCAGAATAACTTACTGTCAAAAACAGGTACAAATTCATTTCATCCCACTTTGTGCCATATGCTGCTGTCAAAACTTCATGAACTGTTTAGGCAGCATGTTGGGACATTTTGACTAACTATGTGCAGAGCTATTTTTTTCATAGTTTTGTGTCATCAGCGTTTATAATTGGGTATTTCCCTGAATTTGCTCTGGTCGCTCAACAGATAAGACTGTAGAAAGTGAACATGGCTTGTGAAGGTGAGCATGAGCGAAACCTCTGGATTCAGCCCTCTCCATTTATTGTCCTGACTATGAACTGGAAACTGCTCTGTACAGCATTATTCAGGGACCAACATTCCTATTTTAATGCTAATATTTGAAAGATGGGGTGATTTTTTTTCCCCCGTGATTTGATTAAAACTTTGATTTTTGTACCAAACTGATAAGCTGAATCTAAATCTCATTCTCTGCTGCTTGAGCCCAGCTGTTTTGTTCTGCTGACAAGAAAATTAGGTAGCACACCCTTCGCTGTAATAAGTGGGAAAGAGACCACAGAATAGGTAAAGAACACATTTGCTGTTTTATTGGTGCCTTGCAGGGCAGTAATACTGAAAAAGGGGAATGCAAAAGAAACAAAAAAACCAAAAACCAAAACCAAAAACCCAGGATGGTGGCAACCCACATTGTATTTTTTTTAAAGAGTACATCAACTCCTGTTTTTTTCATTTATTGTGGCATGAATGATAACATAAAACCAAAACATGAAAATATACAACTTATATTACACTATGTGTTATGAACAAAATATAAATCTATAACTCTATGTTATATTTACATAATTATTTCTTTTATTAAATTTCAAGTGAGATGGTAGGTTGCACATACTTTGTTTTAAGCTCCAGGCATTTGATTGTCTCTATTTCTTTTCTATTTTCATTTCACTTGTAAAATCCAAAACGTTAGAAGGAGTAAGAGCTTTAGAGCCGATGGAGCTATATAAATACTGTTTCAGCAAACCAGTGACAAAAAAACACTGGGGAGTAGAGAAATCAGTCAGTAGAAAAAACGAACTTGACATGTTCTTCAATCTGGGAAACTGACAAGTTAAGATAAAGTTGAAAAAATGTAAATATAAACCAAGTTAAACAGCCAGCCCATGCCCTGTGAATTGAGGATACACTTGAATCCACATCTAGTGAATTACACACAGTTCTTTGCAAAATGGAAGGTATGGTTCTACCAAGAAGTGGGCAGACAAAAAAACTTCCTATCTGATACATCATGCCCTTAAAACATATGAGACACCATACAGTTGCCATTCATTCTAGCAGATGAATTCTTGCTAAGTAAGGTCTACGTTTCCACGGAGTATAATTATTTTTGATGTTATGAATGTGATGTCAGAGGCTTCTTCAGGGACAATAACAGCTCATCTCTTTGGATTAAAAAGAAAAAGCTCTGAAAATGTGCTGTAAAAAGGTTAAAGACAATTTACTTTCTAAAAAATGATTTAATTAAAGAGAGTCTACTGCAGTAACCAAATCTTTGAAATAATGTCTTCGAAGAAAGAATTTCTTCCATATGCATTCATAATAAGAGGATTTGGTTACAAAACTAATTAAATGCTATAATAATAGCTAGTGTTCTTTTCTGGAGGCCTGATTAATATAGCGGAACGGTTAAATAAAGATGTTAAATGCACTTAAAAATCCTATTTTACTAATATAAGGCATGAATAAATTGAAAAAGGATATACTCTGTGTTATTTAATTGAGCTTAGAAGCAAGTGCCTCAGTTTTTTCTTTCTTTTCCCCTTTTCCCCACTGCTGGCAGTGTTCTTTTGTAAGCTCATGAGATGCAGAGCACAAGGGGCTCCCCTGATTTAGAAGGAGGTGGCCTGTATGCTCCACCCCAGGCAGCTCACCAGGAACATCCTTGCTTGCCAGGTTCCCAGGGAAGAGGGGAATGGAGCCCACCTCGGCATTAGGGCCGCGATGCGCTTTTAGGTTTGCACGATCCTAATCTCTTCTAACCTGGTTTTTCCACATGCTCCTGGGCACAGAATCCAGGGAAAAAAAAACAAACAAGATGAGAAGATCCTTTTAGAAATGCACATTTTGCATTGTTGTCTTTTGTTTTGTTTTTGGTCTTTTTTTCCCCCCTTAAGAAATTGAAGAGGGACAAACAGGGCCTCATTTTCAAATCTGGTCTTCTACTGCCAAAGGACATACGGCTGCTCATCCTTGGACCCAAGAAAACATTAACACAGGTGTTAAGTATTTTGCTGATTTGGAACCCCAGAGCTGATTGCTTGTTGTTTTGTTTTTTTCTCTTTTGGCCTTTCTTTTTAATTTTTACCATTTCTGCATTGGTTTTCAACATCCAAATGCAGGAGATGGATAGTCTGCTAAAGCCACCATTTGCAAAGCCTGGGCGAACCCCAGCATAGTCTGTCAGACGGAAATGAGTACGGTGATGAAATCAGTGTTCAGCTGAGCCCTAGCACAGGCCAAGGCAGAGAGCAAAGAAGAGGGCTCCGTGAGAACGGCTCCATGGTGCCATCCATCTCCAGAAGCCAAGCTGGGCCTTGCTACCCCAGCTCCTCCAGCATGGGAGCCACCCTGCCCATGGACACTGGGCTGCCTCCAGGAGCAGCTCCTGGAGTTCAGGGCTGAAATTCGGTCCCGCTGAAGTCAAAGGGCCTTCTTCCCATTGACATCCCCAAGGCTGGCCTTCCAG
Organism: Serilophus lunatus; assembly: GCA_013399895.1. Classification (NCBI taxonomy): domain Eukaryota; kingdom Metazoa; phylum Chordata; class Aves; order Passeriformes; family Eurylaimidae; genus Serilophus; species Serilophus lunatus. The sequence goes on along the minus strand of VXBA01004606.1, from coordinate 863,074 downwards.
CCCACGCGTCTAAGACTTGCTCCAATCACATCTGCCGCTGTGGCACCTACCTGGAGCTAAAACAAAGTATTCTGGTAGTCCAAAGTGACACAATTAAACCAGAGAGTCTCTATAACGTGGTGGAAATCAAGCATCCAGCAAATGTGAGGTGAACCCACATGAGTCAGAAGTAATTTGTTCACAAAGACAGGGAACAAATTTAAAAGTAAAAAAAAAAATGGAGCAAATATCTGTTTTCACATTGTACATAATAATGATATAAAAACAATTGTCTATTTTTTTTTCCTTCTTATCCAAACAGAGTGCTTAAAAAAAATTGTCTCTAGATGACTGGTGTAATTAAATAACTAAAATGAGTGATGAGAGAGCAGAAGTTAATTAAGATTGAAAACAACACTCCCATTAATTCACTCCATCATAATAAACATCAGAAGTTGACATGGCTGGGGCCAAAATTAAAATAAAAGAAAGAGAAATGGTGTGAGCAGAAGAAGAAGCGATTTGTTTTCATATGTATATATATATATATTTATATATATATAAAAAGGCAAGGTGGGGAGGGGTATCCATTTTAAATAGCCTAACAGCTTCATTTGCTGCACTGCCAAATTAGAACAGAATAAAATAAAGTTAAAAAGGAGGGGTGTAAAATAAATTATACATAATTTACTAATCTGGGAACAGCTGACCATTATTATTATTATAATTACCATTACAACACTAGCAAGAAGAGGCAGTTCAACTGAAAAAAAAAAACAAAAACCAAAAAAAACCCAACACAGTCATAAAATACAAAGAAAAAGAACCCTCTCTGACATGGAGGATATGATCAGCTACTCCAAGCATAATTTCAGAGCAAATTTGAGAGAGAGAAAATAGAAAAGGATGTTTTGAGGCAGAGGTGGAAAGAAAAGAGGAAAAACAGGAAAAAAACAAAACAGATGTTAAAGGGTAAAACTATCACATGTCCAAACCGCTCACTGGAGTATTGTCCTAAGTCTTCAATGGCATTTGCTTGTTTGCTTTGCACAAGGTCTGCAGAGGTCAAGTTACACTTCAAGTGGGTTTCAAGAGGCAAAGACAGACATTCCCTGCCTTCCCAGTCTCTCCTCATACCTGCGCCTTTCATCTTGCACCTGGCTGACTGCAGCAAGGGATAAATTTGCCTGATTTGTGAAAGCAATATTGCCAAATACTGATGACCAAGGTTCTAGTAGAATGCTCAGGCTGGGACCTCACTGCCACTAAGACACATGGGGTTAACTTTACAAGTTGGAGGTGGTAACAACCGCAGGGGACCTCTCTCTGGGAGCAGTTACTTCCTGTTACTCAGGAAGTAACAAATACAAAATTGGCAACCTCAGCTGGAAGACCAATTCAGAGGAAGGCTTTTGCCTCAGTACGATCCTAAGACTTTCCTTTCTAGGCAACAGAGCAGCTCTGGGATAGCTGCTCTTTGAATTTTGGAGTAGTGTTGAAGGGTGCTTGGTCAGTTTAGATGTAATGCTTCTGTCTTGCTACACAAATCTGGAGCCTCTCCTACAGGAATATTACAGCGAGGAGATGAAAACAGGCTCTAATTAACTTGTATTTACATCCTTTTTTTTCCTCCCCAAAAGAAAACATAATATTCAGTTACATTACTGGAAATGCATCTTTTGCTCAGGATTAGGCTCGTGTAATTCCATCTTCCTCACCTGCTTATTGTTGCCCAAGGAAGGCAAAACTGCAAAAGCAACATATCAAAGTGCCCTAGAACAACTCTGAAAACACTTTAGCCCAGAAGAGTAATTTTTTGGTTGTGAGAGGTAGCAGCTGGGGAAACTCAGCACCACAAAGGTTTGGGTTCTTACATGCCAACTTTGAATATGGAAATCTCTTCATAGCTATTTGTCTTCCTTCCTACACAAGCATCCCACTGATAAACAAGGATTTCTGACAGTGCAAAGAAGAAAAAAATGTCAGTTAAAAAAAACCCTGCCTTTGAATCAGAAATCAGTACTCAGCCACCTTGAAGGTACAAGTTCATCATAACTAGACATGGTTGGTGGTAACCTATTATGCTCAGTGAGGAGGCAACATTTCCACCAACCAAGACCTGTGCAGAACAAACCACATTTTTCACAAGCCTTTTTTTGTTGTTTATGTTGCCACTTGAAGTGTAAAGTAAAAGCAAAGGCTCCTTACAGACCAAGTCATTTGGAGGGTGCGGGACTTCATTCTGTAACTTTTTTTGCTCACAATAGTCCAAGATTATTCTTATTAGTACCATAAACACACACACATGAAAATCCAAGACCATAAAATATTTTTTCTCTAAATTTCTAATGTCTCTCTCTCTCTCTCTCTCTTTTTTTCACCTGAGAATGGCACCTACAGTTTCCTTTAAAAAGCAAAACCAAAACCAAAAATATATGTCTAATCTCACCAGCTGCTGGTATATCAGGTTCTCCAAGGGATTGTCTAAGATACAACACTGTCCGAACTTAAGACAGAACAGGAAGCAAAGAAAAAGCAAAAGTAAACCGAGAAGAGACCAACCTAAAAAAAGCAAATTGGACTAGTTCAGCGCTTTAGTACAAATTTGGCACTTGCTCAAAGACTCAGTATGGTGTGCAACTGATGAAGAGAAGTCCTCTCTTGAAAGAAATAATTGCTTGTTGGGGTTAACAGAAACAGACTCCCCACTTCCTTCCTTGCCAGCCACACGCACAGGCACGCATACACACACGCGCACACACACACACACACACACTTCTGACCCAGATTTGACAGGGAGGAGGAGGAGGAGGAGGAGGAGGAGAAGGAGACAGAAGGGGTCAAAAGGAATTTTATCTTTTTTCTTTTCCTGTCAGGTGCATTACCAAAAAAAAAAAATTATTTCTCTTTAAACTGTAGCACAAAACAACAAAACACATTCACAAGCCACTTGTTGGCACTGTGTACCTGAGTGAGAATTTCTAGAACATTGTAGAACAAACAGCCATAAAGTTTATTTGAAAAAAAAATAATAATAATAAAAGGTCGACGGGTAAGACTTCAGTGCTTGGGTATAGCAGCTGAATTACTGGCATTATTTTACCCATAGCTTATATCATTCTGTTGTTGTTGTTGTTGTTGTTGTTGTCTTTGTTTCCTTTCTTCTGAGCCTTTTTTCTTCTGATGCAGGCTGATGTCTATTAGTCAGCTGATGTCCCAACTAGTTAAGACTAACAGTTAAAGTAACAGTCAGTGTATGAGAAAGTTAATGTGCTTGGCCACTGGCAAGGATAACCAGATGGGGCTTTATTTATTTTTTCTTTTCTCCTTGAAGTCCTGTAGGTCACGAGATATTTGGACCCCGATCAGTTGGCTTGCCCCGCAATGTGATTTTCACTGTCACTGCCATAGTCTGCATCGGGGTCATCCTCTTCCTCATCGTATTCATCGTAGATTTCTCCATTGACGTCATCGGTCTGCATCTCTTCCTTGATATGAGGCTCCTCACCTTTGATGCCGTAAGTGCTCTGGATGACGGGCATCCCAGGCTCCGGGCTGCTGGACACGCTTGAGTGCTCAGAGGGCAGATGTGGGGAAGGCATTCCTGCCATGGCAATGGCTCCTGGGTAAACTACGCCCGCGGTCGCAATGGGAATCTGTGCTTGTTGCCTGCCATGGAGAAAAAATAAAAGGATGTTTGAATATTGGAGGCAGCAAAGAGAGAGCAAGTTCAACAGCAATTTGCAAGCCCATTGTATATTCTTGGGCATGTAGAGAAAGTCCCTGGATGGCCAATGTAAGACAACATTTATACTAGTATTTCAGACTCAACAACTGATGCTCCAGAAATTAACATGAAGCCCAAACCAACTTCACTGATAAGAAAACACAATCTCTGTAAACATCTCTAACTGTACCTGAACTAGCTCCAGCTTGCCTGTTTGTGAGGCAAACTTCTTTTCTGGGTCAACGGAATTGGGTGATCCATGAGCTGCCTGCCAAAAATAAACATCCTTGCAACCACAGTCCAACTTAAAACCCATATATTTTGAAAATATTTCTTTTAAATAATCCAATCTTCTGGTACGACTAAACATAAAAGTAACACATTGCCAACAGCAGACATGCAGCAAGGACTGGGTATATTGCACAGGAATCAAAAGATGTAGGAGCAAAATACCACTGGTGTAGGAGAAAGCAAGACAGGTTTCTCCAAAGAGACAATCCTTACTCCACATTCACCCAGAGACATGGCTATTTTAAGGGAGAGGAAGAGTAGGCTTTCTGAGGCCAGTATTGGTTTACAGGTTGATCAGTGAATGCCTCCCACTGGAAGGTGATAAGTTTCCACTGGGAGCATCCCTTGTGAAAAGCAGGTTCTTTGTGGGAAGGTGGATAAAATTGGGAAAAGGCAGACTTAAAACGGAAGCAGGCATTATTTAAAAATAAATAAAAAGCAAGCAAGCAACATGAGCATATGAGAAAATCCTCTACAGGATGCCTTTATACGGCGTCTAAGCCTTGGAAACCTGTCTGCAGTAATGAAAGAAGAATTATTCCAGGCCACAGAAATTCCCTTTGCATCAAGAACACTAGCTGTGTTATACTAGTGTTTGTTTCCCTGAGAAGCTTCAGAGTCCCAACAAGCCTAGAGGTTTAAAATTTATGCTCCTTTTGTTTCCTTGCTGCATGAAGTAATTCCATTGCAGTAATACTCTTCAGTACATGCTGCACATTGTAATGTCATCAGCGGTGTGTCCATCTGCACTGAAAAGCCTTGCCACAGGAGACAGGGCAGAGTCTCTTGAGATGAACATTCTTAATTAAGAATGAAACCCTCCCCTGTTCCCCTGCCTGCCTGTGCCCTGGTTGTACAGTAAGCCTCGCACAGTACAGTGATCCTGAAAGACTTTCCTCTGCCAAACAGCTTTACATTTGTTTGGAATTGCTACTGCATTTTCAGATACTTCCTGCCTGCCATTCGAGTGAGGCCTCCATCCGCACAGTCCTTATTTCTGTGTTTCTAAAACAAGTCGAAGCTGTCTCAGCTTAAGACAGAGCTCTTAAAGTAGGGAATCTAATTTGCATTTTATTCTTAATTCAATAGGAAGGTTTTTTTTTCCGAAGTCAGCATTTCTGCAACAAGATTCAGCACACTTAAATTGCTTTTAATATTTAACAATAGGAACACTTTGCACTTAAATGGTGCTTCTCAGAGTGCTTTTCAAATATTAAATTATTTAAGAATGGCATTTTTCCACCTCTATAGGATGTCCAGCCTAGAGGTTCTTCTAGCAGTCCTCAGATGCTAATGTATAAGGGCTCTCAGCAGTTCAGTAAGGTGGGCTTGCCACGCTACCACTGAAGATGAAGACACTGAGATAGAGAAGCATTAAAAAATGCCCAATCCTTCCCATCGTGACGCCTTCAGCACATCCCAGCAGCTGGTATAGCCACAGATCCTGTAAACCAAATCACTTATTGTGGTGCTCAGGCAGGAGCTAGGCTGATGTTTAGAAGTTTAGCCCTAAATGACCTCTACGAGGGGATGCAATAGATGAAGAACTGAAATCAGGAAGGCAGCTGTAGTGCCGTGACTGCTGGCATCACACACTGACCTCACTGCAGCCATCAGCCACTTTGTCAGTAGCTTCTACAAAGATTTCACTCCAGGTTGTGTGCTCTAATGCCCCAGTGCAAATTACCTCTAGAAATGTCTTCATTTCAATGTCAGTCTTGTTTGGAAAGCTAAATAGTATGCAAAATGTTACAAGGTTATTTTTTTTTCCCATGATGAGGCATGCATGTTAACCAGATAAGCAGTGTTTTGGGGGCTCTCTTGACACCTATTCTTTTTCCAGAAGGCCCCCTCCTCTTATTTTAATCTCTTGATGCCTAATGTTGGCTGACTTCCCTGTGTTTGTTTCAGTGCTTACCATTGGGATCACTGGACCTGCCAGCACCACAGGGTTAAGCAGCTCAAATTTCTCTGCTGAGCGGCTTAGTATAACAATGCACACTGTAGCTGTTTCAAACACAGTCTGATGACACTTAACAGTTGCTGGACAGATATTCTCTCCTTTATTGCTACTTTTAGCCATTAACCAGAGAGATGTGCGACTCAGTTAAATTTAAAAGGATTCAAAATTCAGATGAACATGACAGAACTCCATTATTTCAGAAGGTCGCTCGTGTTGGTTTTTCTGTTTTTAGAACCACTGTGTAGCTTTTAGTTTTTTGGAGAGAATACAGAAATATTGTGGAATATTTGATTACTTCCAATTCCTTTTCATCTGCTTGAACCAAAACCAAGGAAGGTTTTCTTCTCTGCAGAAGGAAAATACATGCTAGTCTTCTAGGCAGATACTAATCTAATCATATTAAGCTGATGTATTAGATGTTTATCAGAACAAGTCTTCTTAAAATTTATGCTCAATACAAAGCATTTAGCTTACTACTGGAAGACGCTGCCTAGTATGACAAATGCTGTCATGATGAACAACGCAGACAGCTTCATGCTTGATATGAATTAACTGAGCCAAGTTCATATTCTAGCTCAAGTTCAGTGTGTTCAGCAGTCTTTGCAAACCACTTGTCACAGATCATACTGAATGCAAACTTGCATTTTTGGCTTTTGGATCAAGAGGCACTACCATAGATTCATTCAGATATACTCTTCCAGGCCTCATAATAAAGTAATAGTTATAAGGCTTTATTAGAAGACTTTGGTTTCACTGGAAAATCTTAAGCTTTCTTTTTTTTTTCCCCATGATCAGAGTGGAAATAGACAGTTGGCAGAGGCTTTAAGATGAGTATAGAGCAGGGCCAACAAAAAGATTCCTAACTGCCTAGCTTCCTCCTGGACACATTGTTATAAAGTATAAGCTTCATTTTCTGTTAGCAATACCTAATGCTCTTGCCAATAAACTATAACATTTACCACAGTGAATTAAGAATTCTGCCTGAAATTTTTTTTTATGAAAAGAGAAGTAGTTTTTAGAGGTCCCATACCCAACATTAAAATACTGCCTCATCTCCTGGCGTCTGTTGCGCATGATAGCCTTGTACTCGCCAATGCGTAGTTTTTTGCCATCTACAAGGCAGGTACGCTTCGGCCTCGGCTTGTATTTGTAGTCTGGGTATTTCTCCAGGTGCTGTTTGCTGAGTCGGGCCTGCTCCTCATAGTATGGCTGCTTCTCTAGGTTTGTCATAGCTTTCCAGCGAGATCCTGTCACCAAGAAGAAAAAAAAATATTTCAAAAAATGAGATTCTACTCATCCCCAAACACTGAAAGGCAGAGAAACAAGTAGGTCATCCAGAATAAGATACCTACAGTCATATTGCTTTGGGCTGGGAATCTGTCACAGCTTCTAGACAGGGGTCAGGTCTTGTTTGTATTTTATTGGTAAACCTCTTGGGTATGGCCAAGAGGCAAAGAGAGATGGCACTGGAAGTTTTGACTCAGTATTTTATTGAAACTTAATTATATTATAATGCCTTGCAGGTGGGAAGTAAAACCGTTATGCTGATAATGGGCAATCCCTCACATTTTCTTTCAGAAAACAAGGTGGCGTATTTTAGAGAAAAGTTCAAAGACCCCTTAGATACACAGAGTCTGCACTGCTATGTCCCCACACTTTCTCTTGGCCTGTTTTCATCTCCTGTTCAGAGGAGGCACCACTCCCATGTGCTGCCATCTAGTCACCATAAACCACCACGGCCAGATCAAGGCATGAACTTGGGATATGTCCACACATATGTTCGCAGCTTAACTGTTCACGACAAATACTGGATCTTTCTGGCTTCCAGGTTTGTGAAAAGTAGAATACAAAGTGATCGTAAATGCTATGCAGCCAGGTACGGGAGCTGGCAAAGACCCTGAAGCAAGGCCTCTAAAAACTATAAACTATCCCATATGTCTCAGTGGGGTTTTAACTCCAAGATCAAGTCCTGGGGAATGCTGCCAGCTCCAACTTAAAGAATTTAGTGTGTGTCATGAAGGGAAGAGCACTGGGATACTGGAACACCTCTCCACAAAGCTGCACTATGCCTTCATTGCTGGCAACCTTGTTTTCTGCCTATGTTAATGTGGATATTTGAGCTAGGGATAGAATGAAGACTCTAAAATTGTTTTCAAGTACCTCCTAAAAGTTATAAACTGGTATTTCTTAAAGGACATAAATATGAGAGCAGAAAGTAAAATTTCTTGAATCAGTTACCCTATTTTATTTTCCCACGAAACACAGAAGTACTTCAGGGTAAGATAGATTTCAAACAACAGAATAGTCCAAGCTGTCAGACATGTGGCCTAGAAGGAAAACTTTATTGGAAAATAGTCCATTTTCCAACTGGAAGAAAAGTTTGAATAGTTTCTCAATGTAATGGGTTCATAATGTCATATCTCATACTTGACTTACTCTTGTTCTTTGTTTTTATGGTTACTCATATTGTACTTAGCTCACGCTATTACTCAGGCTAGTCTTAGCTCACTGTGCCCCCAAGACTTAATATAGAGAGCACAGTTATCCCTTCCTAGGAAAGAAAACAGTTTCATTCCTTCCAGAAAGGCCTTTTCGGATTACTGACACCGTTTCCCTCACTGCTCTTTGAATCCACGTTGCAGTTTGGGCTAATGGAGAGATGAGCTGGTACAGCCTGACCTCACACCTAGAGAAAAGCGACTCATAAGCTATGATGTCTTCATTCTGAAAGGAGCAATGGACATCCCTTCTGTTGCAAACGTTGCTTTGGGGTCAAAACATCATTTTTCATGATCTTTGCAACATGTAACATGCAGAGATACCCCAGGTAGCCCTGGAATGGGAAGCAGTTTAACAACGTTATTAGCTTAGGCACAGCTCCACACTAGCATGGCTAGATGGCTTCTAGGATTTGGACTGAAACTCCTGCACAGCTCTTCATATGCCATACTGAGTTAAGAGTCTATGTCTGTGGAGCTGTGCCAGGGCTCTGTCTTACACAGGGCAGCAAACCTCTGTGGCCAAAATCCTGGTCAGCAGCCGTGTCGCCCACACTGAAATTATTCCAAGCTTTTTCTGGCGAAGAGAGTGTCTAGAAAAAGTGACACTAACTTTCCACAGATAGTACCTCCTAGATTTTGAGCTGAACGATAAACATCCTGAGACTTCCAGAACACTGCACATCTACTAGTGCTGCAGAAGACAGAAGTAGATTGGGCCTGTGTGGAATGACGTTAAGACTTCAGGGTAAAGCATACAAGTTCTACGGAAAGACGCCCAGATGTGGTTCTGCTTTCAAATTCTACCTCATAGACGCCGGCATACAAAGAAAACCAGAACACTTAGTCTAAGCCTGGAGTCCTCTAATCACAGAACTGCTGAAGTCCCAGTGGCTTGAAAAAAAGCCACAGCCCCTCTTCCTGATGTTTAATCAGATTTTATTTATGAATAGTTAAGTTGAAAACCTCAGTCTTTAAACAATTCTTGGTATTGCTTTACATGCTGTGACAGAAAGGTAGAAATTAAAGTCAGTTTTTGCAAAAACGCCATGAAACTGCTTTATTCCAGCACAGTTCCTCTTCGGCTGTGCTGGTTTACTTGCTGCAATCCCATAGTCAAATCTGGGCAGGCAGATTCCTGACCCTCATGTGAAAAGATCTGTAAATAGTGCGTGAAGTTAGGCAAACACACAAGCCTTTGCAGGATCAGGGCCATAAAAAGTGAATTTTTGGTGCATAATATTTGTACATACAGTTACACATACAATATTTATACATAAATGTCATTCGTTATGTTTTTCCTACCTAAGCTGCAAACTCAATACAACAAAAATCCTGGCAGTTTCACCTCTCTTCCTAGCAAATTTTTAATAGCTGCCTTCTGTAGTGATACATCCTCTTACTTTGACTTTACTGTTTTTACAAAATATACTAAATATAATTTACTAGTATGTTTTGAAGTATCATACATATTTAAACAAACAATGCTGTCAAATTTTAAAAAGGGCACATTTTCTGGTGATAAACCCTTGTTATTTATGTTTTATCATTTTCACTTCTTTTCTTAGTCATATATATAACCCAAGCAGCTGATTGGTCTTGATTTGAAATTTTGGAAGTCTGAAGAATACGTAACTCTGATCTTTAAATTTGCACCCACAGGGTAAGCTATGAAGGACTATCGTCAATCAACATACCAAAACTGGTTAAAAATACCTTATGTTTAGACAAAGTATGTTTGCAATAGATTTATCTATCATTGTTTTATGTGTCTATAAACACACACAGGCAGGCATGTGTAAGTACCTATGCACAATGCCAAACAAGGTGTGATTGAAGAATCTTGAAAAATCTTTCTTTTTAAGGGAAGATTTATGCTCTTGGGTGTGTTTTCTGCTCACCATCTGTGTTGGAAAGCTTCGAGAGGGTCAAATATGCAAGGTTTTTCTCCTCGACTACGAAAACAAGAACCCGTTCCCCCTCTTGGATGAATACATAATGATGACAAGCAGGATCCTTGCACAATTCTCCCTGATCTGGTGGCTGAAGCATTTAAGTAAAAAAAGGAAATTAAAAGACTTTGCAGTACCAAGCATGGCTTCTGCCCCCAGAGTGAGGTAAGACAGTTAGAGCAGTGCTCACACAGCTGTGGGTGACTGCGAACACATCTGGAGAGGGCAAATATTAGAATCCAGAGCAGAAAAGAGATGCCCTCATCTCTACTCGGACACTTTTGCTCAGGCACACACATGCCTGCATGTTCAGAGCTCTGCTTACCGCTGATTTTAAGCCAAGTTTCTCTGACAAGAATTATCAGCCTTTTGCAATACTCTTTTTTAGTTCGTTAGACTGACATTTTTCAGTACGAGTACCTAAATCAGGCTGATTTTAAGTTTAAGAAATACCCTCACATACAGAAACATTTGTATCATGTATAGGTATGTGTATGGGTTTGTATTCACACACTTATATATCCCAAGAGAATTTCTGAAGGTAGTATCTAACATCATTTTTTTCCCAGTAATTTTTCTTTTCTGTAAATTTCTCAGTGAAATTAATTAAAATATTTACAAAAATATCTAAACAATGCATTATTAAATTGATAGGGTCCAGCAGACCCATTTTAGCACTTTTTTAACAATTTACTAAAAAAATCATTATCTGCAAGTTTAAGTTGCAATGAACAGATGGATGACAAACGTATGCACAGATGAATTTAGTGACAAATCCGTGTATCTAATTTTTATGCTCAAAACATAATACCACAGTGTCAAACATAATCCCTAGAGAATTCTAGTGCAGTGAAGGGCACCTCCTCTCATTTTACTATAAAAATGACCCTCGATCAGTGAGAACTCTATCTAAGCTGCTCTCTGTGACAACAAGCTCTCTGACCTCAATGCGTAGCAGTGCTGCTGGAAAAATGGGAAGGAAAAATTGTGGCTTTCTAATAAGAAGACCCTAATACCTGGCTGAACTGCAAGCTTCTAGTCGCTCAGCCTACGCCAGTTAACAGACAGCTCCCTGCTGACTTCAAAAGACTGGCCTTTTGCAATTGAGGGAAGACCTCTGCAACGTTTCTGTCAAGAAGGAAGACGTCAGGACATCCCTCTCCATTGCAGAGGTAGAATGAAAAAATTAAATGCGATACTGGAAAGAAATAGAAACATCATCTCTCACTGCCTCAGACCTTGCTTTTCCCCATATCTGGCAGCAAAACAGAAAGAGTTTGGAGTCAGCTATACTGTCTGTCACCTCAACAGGATCTGTAATGAATTTGCACATTTTACTCCAACTACTGTATATCTAATCAGAAAAAGATGTCCCCATATCTCCCTGATCTAGCGCCAAATAGTAAAAGGTGATTCCTTATGTTAACAATTTCAGCAGAATGGCTTATTAAAACCAGATTTTAGGGTATTATAAAATGCTTAGAAGCCCTTTAAAATGTCAACCAGGATCCCCAGAGACTGCGTAAAATGTCAGCCCAGCTCAAGCGCCTGTTTTAAGCGGAATGAATTAGCAGCGTGCTGTCAGAGGTTGTTATCCAAAACAATCAGTTAAGAGGGAAAACATCAAGCTCTCTTTGTACTTTCTATATGAAAAGGGCCATTCAGAATGATCTTGTAGATTTCTGAAGCTGATTATTTAAAAACAGGTTTAACCAGGTCTACTCTCAATTTAGAAACAGACCAAAACTATTACTGCCCTGTCCTCCAGCTAATCACATCATACACCTCTGACCAGTATAATCCCTTTTAACCAGTATAAGGTTATTTTACCATCAACATAACCAATTTAGCCTTCTAATCCTGTTCCCATAACTAATCTAATCATCTCATACCACCCTTTAAATCACGGGTTAATATCATCACATCTGCCATCCACAGCAATACATTCTGTCTGTCTCACCAATTTATCTCAATTTCCACTTGCCCCCTGCTAACTTTTCATAATACCACTCTCATCAAGGTAAGGCTCAAACCTTCGACCAGCCTAAACTCGGCACATTTACCAGACCTGCAGCTGGCTAATGCTGCTATTATCTTTTTCAAGTACTCTGCAAAACCAATGAGACCTGCAGCCCAGGTAAACATGTTCCCTGATTAGCCACTGGCCTGAGGCATGCCTAAGTACTGTAACAGTTTTTCTCAGTAAAAATTCAACATCTCTAATTTGGTCACAGGTTACTTTGCTCTGCAGAACAGTATTTCATTGGCCTCGGTGAGCCTTGTTAGTCACTTGCTGTATCATTCAGCATGTCACAGAGGAGTAACTTTGCACAGAATACAGTCCAGAGAATTTGAGCAAGTAGTGAGAATTTAGAAGAAGACTATGGCATGAGATTCAGTAGATGACATTCACCAACAAATACTGCTCAGAATGTGAAAGTTAGAGGATGTGGAAATTAGTTCGGATGTTACTTCTTTTTATAATTTCAGGATTCTTTTCAGACTACGGGAGAATGAAGAACCACGCGCTGTAGGACATTAGAATCAAGAACCTGAAGGTGCGCAAGTCCATGGGACTTGCTGAGATGCATCTGCAGGTCCTGAGGGAACCGACATGAGCTGGCTAAGCCACTATTCATCCCATTTGAGAAGCTGTGGCAGTCCAGTGACATTACTGCTGTCTGGAAAAGGAGAAATGTAACTCAAGTATTTAAAAAGGAAGACCTGGGAACTACAGGCCACTCAGTCTATCCTCTGTGGCTGGCAAACTCAAGGAGCAGATCCTCCTGCAAACTATGCTAAGGTATACAGAAAATCATGAGGTGATTGGTAACAGACAACATGGCTTTACTGCAGAACAATTGTGCCTGACAAATTTTGTGGCCTTCTATGATGGGGTTACACTGGAGGATAAGGGAAAAGCAACCAACGTCTCATCTGGCTGAACTTGTGCAAAGCATTTGACACTGTCCCAGATGACATCCTTATCTCTAAACTGGACAGATGTGGACTTGATGAATGGAACCCTCAGTGGATAAATAATTGGCTGGATAGTCACACTCAAAGAGTTGTGGTCAGTGGCTCGACGTCTAAGTGGAGATAGTGCTGAGGCACAAATCAAATGCTGTTGTGTGCTACCTTATAGAAACTAGTTAGATGAAGTATGTGGGCAAATAAACGATAGCAATTATTTTGTGCTTGTTCAACAGCCTAATGAAATGAACTGATTTTGTCTATTCAGTTCATGTTTTCACACCAAAAATAGCACCACAATCTCAGTAACCACAAAGACACAAGAACATTTCAGGTTATGGTTAATGCATACTGCTGGGCAGCAAAGTGGAAGCTCATATCACTGTTGTCTTCTGCGCAGTGATTAAGTAGCAAAAATAGAGAGACTTCTGTTGTGTCAAGTATTCTTCTCTATTAATCCAAACTATTCTTGAATTTTGCTCTGCAAGAGCAGTGCTCTATCACTCTTACCTAGTATCTTGCTGATATTGGAGTTGTGCATGTCAGGGAAGGCTTGAAGGATCTTCCTCCGTTCATCTTTAGCCCACACCATAAACGCATTCATCGGGCGCTTGATATGGGGTTCATTGCTGCCACGCCCTCTGGATTCCCGATAAATTCGAGATTCTGAGACTCCTGCACTTCCTAAAAGGAAAGAGAAAAACATTCTCAACTTGTGTTTCATTATGCAGCTTCCTCTGCATCAGTAGCCTATGTCAAGTGCTGCACATTCAATGAGTCGGTGTTCACAATAGGTTAATGGTTAATATATTGTATATTGTCTAGTTTTTGTTATTCTATTAATTCATTGTCACATAGTCCAGACTTGATGAAGAGTTTAGACTGGTTTTTTTCACATAAAGCAGACTGTTCTTTTTTTCACATAAAGCATTCAACAGCTTTTCTAAACCATCTTTTACTGCTTAATAACATAAAGCCTACACTTATCAATGTAGATTTTCTTTTTACTTTCTCCCTTTCTTGCTTAGAGAATGCTGGCAGTACTGTATTACCTGTCTTCTACCTTTTTTGTGATGGAAAAGGGGTGAGTTAGTAATTCTCTAACTAGCAAATAAATATTCACATATCTGCCTGTTTTTGTGCTTACATCTCCATAACAATATATACAATAGCAGAGAAACCAACAAACATTATGCTTGCTTCATCAAACCAATAAAGTTCCCACAGGTGCAGAGTGTGCAACACTTAAGGAGGATCACGTCTATACTTGAGGGATTCCCCATGTGATCTTACTTATACTACATATATTTGCCTCTGATAGTCCCTTTTACTATCGGACACACATCCTTGGTCCCATCTTAAGACCATCAGTGTACAGAGAGAACGCTAAGAACCACCTCCAGACTTAAAAAACCCCACAATGAATCACTTTTTCCTGCCTTCTTTCATAGCCACTCGTTGCTAACTACTCATACTCCTCACAGGCCTCCAACAGCATTTGCACTCTCCCCCATATCCCACTGACATGCACACGCAAGCCTGGAAATGAGGATAAGCCATTTGCACTGACCATCAGAATCTCCACTCATGTTGAAATCCATCATTGCGTGGCTAAACTTCCCGTCTTCACTCTGTTTTACTGCCAGTTGCTGAGTCAGGGTCTCCAGTGTTGTTTTGTCCTATATGGGAAAGAGGATGAGATTTGCATCAGGAAAATAATTAAACACTGCAATTGCAAAGTTCATATGTCATTTAGAAGGTTGATAGGGAAGCTGGATAACCATTCACAACATTTTACTGAGCCAGGTATTTAAGAATATGTAATAATGTTTTTTCTGGAAGAGATATGGTTGGAGTCTCTACCACAAAGTCCTTTTTAAAACTTGCTTATTAGCTAGTGATGAGTAAACTCCATAGTGTTGAAAAGATTAGTTTAGCTCGGCATGATAAAACTGGCTGCACATCTGAAGCATACTTCAACTCTCTGTGTCCCTGGGACCGCAAAGCTGGACTCAAAGTCTAGATGATGCACACTATTTTGCAATGTATTTATTGTTTTACTCTATTTCCAGCCTGCAATCAAAGTGCAGGGACATGGGAGACATTAGCTATTTTTTTTTTTAAAGGCATTATTTTAGGAAGCAGCCCACAGGGAAAAAAACCACCCTACAGTTCAAACTTATTCAGGCCTTGGGAAAGGGTCAGCCTGTATCAAGCACGATAGTTGGGCAGCAGTTTGTGTTCTTATCCAGACTGTTTAGCCCAACCCTACTAACACCCCGTCCGTCATTCATCTAGTCAGAACTAACTGTGAACCCTGGATTGCAACAGGCTAGTGTGTGCTGCCAATTAATCTGTCAGGCTGCAGTGGTGTCTAAAGACATTGCCAGAACAACATGCCAGGGCCATTAATTCCAATCTCCTTTTCAAAACACCTCGCCTTCCCCTGAATTGTTTGACTTTACAAATACAAAGGTGTTCCATTTTCCAACTGTTTTTGTTTTCCCAATGACTTTTGCTCATAAACATTCTATCTTCCTGACAATCATATGTTTAAAAATAAATCTTTCAGGGAAGCAATACTAACATTTCAAAACGCTAGGCACTGTGCCTTTTGCAAAGCTAAGAAAATGACATGATATGGCATGATATAAAGTGGCTCCAGTCGAAAAAAATTCTTTTGAGCTTCTTCCTGAAAGAAAGATTACTGTTTCCTTGCTGTATTCCACTCCTGATGACTGTGAAAGATCAATAGACTAAAAAAAACTTTCAGATTTCACACGGCAACCAGAGACTTCACAACTGTTCTATGTAGCCTAATAATGTCACTGGGTTGTGTTACAAAAGAAAACAGAAAAGCAAACAATGTGAATACAGAAATGCTTCCTGCAATGTGATGTCCCTACATCTGCAATTCAAAGAATGGTTCAAATTCATGAAAGTCATTGAAGAAAGATTTTCTTGAGAGTGTTAGAAACAAGGCTAATCTGCTCAACTTTGTACACTCACGAAGTTTAGAGAATATGAGGTTAATTTTCCTACTCCTCACATTCATTTTCATTGCAGATCCCTTTCACACTCCTGGTGCTCTGTCTATACCCTGCCACATCACCGTGGAAAGTGTGCAAGATGAGTTATCCTCTTCGTTTTACCAGGAAAAGCTCATGCAGCAGAGACAGCCTACCATAAGCAAAAGGGTTTCTATAACTCTACCAGGCACAGCAGATCCAGAAAGCTTGGAGAAGTGTCACATAACCACCTGAACTATTCAGGCATTTAGTTTACCAAACTCTTCGATCTACCAGTTTTAACTCAGCTCTCATTTCCAAAGCAGCCTGTCAGCATTCAAGAAGTCAGGAGTAAGTTGACTTTGTATTTCTTCCAAATGGATCACAGATATATCATGGAAGTCAACAGGTTCTCCTCAGACAAAAAAAAATCGATTTACCATCAACTTCATAGTGCTACAGTTCAAAACTTTTTTATGTCAGGACTCATTTTAAGATGCTGCCATCAACCAAAAATATAAAAGAACGCTTCCTCTTTTTTGGTGTAATATGAGGGATGGGAGTTATTCTGTTACAGACTTTTCCTGAATCATGCATAAACCTCTTAGAGAAACAGAACTGAGAGCACAAAGGGCACAGGTTTAACAGCTTTTTTTTTTTTTTATGCAGTAAACGCAGCTCTTGAAGTCAGAGTCAGTTACATTCAGAACCACACTCCACCGACATGATCTGATTGAGTCCTAAGGCCAGCAAGCACTCCAGCATGCTGTCTGCAAGGTACACACGGGGTATGGCTCGTTTATCAGAGTTTGACTTAACAAGCCTGCAGATGCTCTGCCACTATCCATCTTGGGCAAACTTTTGCATTTTGAGCTACAGCCACATTAGATGGAGTGAGAGAGTGCAGGCATGATGGAAGAGGGGCTGCGAAGGAATGCCAGATGAGTGCTGAGCTCCTGAGCTGCTCTGCACAGCCCCACGCTTGGAGATGACTTTCCAGAGAACTGAAACATGGGTGAGTGGGGAAACCACCTTTTTAACACAGTGACTATTTACTCCCTGCTGCTTAAACATAGGGAATGCCTATATAATTCAATCGGATATTATAAAGCGGCAGCAAAAAATAATTTCTGCATATCGTTGCTCTTGAAACAAGAGGATGTCAAAGCAGCCAGTTGTACTTTTCTGTATTAATGTTTAGAAATGTTTAAGTCTAAAAAGTACAGAGACAATAATAATAGGCCTGTTCTTTCCTGAGCCTCTGCAGCAGCTCTTCTCCTATGAGGAAAGGGTATGGGAGTTGGGATTGTTTGGTTGGGCAATGAAAAGGCTTTGGGGTGACCTAATTGTGGCTGTACAGGACCCGAAGAGAGTCTTCAAGAAAGATGGAGAGAGACTGTAAGTAAGAGCATGGACAAGGGGGAATGGTTTCAAACTGAAAGAGAGTAGGTTTAAATTAGATATTAGGAAGAAATTCTTTACTGCAAGGTTGGTGAGGAAAAGGTTGCCCAGAGAAGCTGTGGTGCCCTATCCCTGGAAGTGTTCAAGGCCAGTTTAGACAGAACTCTGAGCAGCCTGGTCCAGTGGAAGGTGTCCCTGCTTATGGCAGGGGGGTTGCACCTACATGATCTTTAAGATCCCTTCCAACCCAAGGCATGAAAAAAACCCTCCAAAACACAACCCTCTCAGCACCCCCCCTCCAAAACAGTATTAGAAGAACAGAAAGCGATCACCAACAGCCTGGCAGGATGCAAAATGTGACTGTATATAAGCAGCATTTTGATTTAATGTCCTACGCTCTTTCTATTAAACACACTGCAGCTGATTTTCCCTAATCCTGATGTACAGAGACACTTTCACAATCAGAAAATATTTAAAAGGGGACAAAGAACATTCCCATGTTCTTTTGCTTGAAAGTATTTTGTTGGCAACTTACTGCTGTTTGTTTGATGGAAGCATCTCTTCACCTTTCCTACAGAGTATTTCAGTTTAGGGAGGAAGCATTTATGGAACCTCCGAAGAAACAAAGGAAAAAATCTTTTCCTCCCTGATCCCAAATAAACTGGCGACCTGCTGACATTGCTATCCCAGCTGCCTCTCACAGAATCACAGAAGGGTTTGGGTTAGAAGAGACCCTAAAGATCAACTAACTCGCTCCAACCCTCTCCCACCATGGACACCTATGTAAGAACTTCAGGTAAGAATTCCACAGTAATTTGAAGTTTATACAAAACCAGGAGGTATTTATCATCATTATCTTAATTCAACAGCACATTACAAGTTCTCAAAACTGCCACTACTCTGCTGGGTAAACAATAGCAAGCTGAGGCACCATCCACTGAAAACAGGTGGGTACATGCCTGTTGGGTTCAGCAGAACATCCCCTTGTTTCAGGTATGATGTCCTATTCATACTATGAAAAATGCACAAATGCAGCCTAATACCAATACTGCCAGGAAGAGCAGGCAATATTTGTCCAAACCCAGGAAAGAAGAGCGAAGAATTGCTTTTGAGACCCACTAAAAATCAGACAGCACAAGGCAGCAAAAACAAACAGCAAGGAACACTTCTGCTCTTGCAGGAAAATAAACATAGGGATCTCTTGTTATGAAGCGATTATTTTCCTTCTAAATTTCTGAATTTTGTATCAGACCTGAGAAATGAGAAAGACATCTTATAAAGATCTTTTTTTTTATATGAAGAACTTTGTCAGAAGTCAAACAACCATCCTAATCATCATTTCTGTTGGATTGTAGGAAAGACTGTCTGCAGGGGCAGCAACAGCTCTGTTGACTGGATCATTTAAAATTCTAATGGACAAACCAGAAAAGGTAGTACTGTAGAGTGCAATCAATCCCACAATAGCCCAATTGTTTAAAGTATAATCAGAGAGGTTTCGCCAATAGCCACAATGTGATGAGGAGTTCCTAAAACTTTATTAATCAAATAAAGTAACCTGCCAGACAAGATTGATTTCTACCACAGCTCCTGGAAATGTTCTAGCTATATTTAAAAGAACAATGAAAAACACATACACACATGGAATGTGTCATGTAGAAAAAATATATAAAAAATGACTAAGCACCACAAGTCAGACTCAGTTTTGTGGTCAGCTGCAAAAGTTACTTGGCTCTCTGTCATGGATAGCTGTCATAGTTTAACAAAACATTGATCTAAAAATGACAAGAACTTGGTTGCAGTCTCTTTCATAGAAGAAACATAAAACAAGAAGAGGCAAAACATATGTAGAACAGCCTGATCATATTTGCCAGAACTCCTCCTCCTACTACACAAAACCGAAGCAAAACCTTGAAAGGCTTGAGAAATAAAGACGTTCTGATATATTTGCCTACTTCCCTCTGACCTCACTGCTCCCATCTTGTACTGGATCATGGTACCAATGCTCAGGGTGCACCTGAGACCATGAACATGCCTCCACTCCTGAACAACTCCACAGTTCTTCCCGAATACTGTGAATGCTGGGCATATGGCAACGGATCCCTCCTCCCCCTCTTTGAGACATCCTTTTGGCTGGGGTATTTGGCAAACAGGGATGGTACTCTGAACTCTGTTAGAATTGTATTTTGGCAAGAGCTGTTTTTCCGATTGCATAATTCAAGGTTAGCAGTTTTACTGAAGCAGTCCACTCTTCACTTCGCTATTTCCCTCATCCTACCCCATTTCCCCTGATAGGAATATTTTTTTCTCTCAGTTTGATGTCTGCAGAGAAACATCCAGCATAGAATTGCAGAGGAGGAGTGTTCAGGAACATCACTTTACATTCCTGCTTTTCTTATCCCAAGCGAACTGATAGGCCAGATGAAAAAAAAAATGCAGTTTTATGGGAGCTCATCAGTTCTTGCAGCTAAAAATTACAAAAACACTGATGAACCGAGTGCTTGCTACCTTTGTTCCCTTCAGTGTCCATACGTAAAAAGAAACAGATGGTTGCCTGCTACTGCCCTTTTTAGTGTTCTGTTCCTCTCCCCTCTTCCCTCCTCAAGTACAGTTCACCCAGCTATTTATCATCCTGCTTTGTGGGAAAAATTCACACATCTGAACTCTAAAGGTGGTATTTTCAAATACACTGAGTTTTGATAAGCTACTTTTAATCTTAGATTGCAGAGCAGGGCCTGTGACAGCATCTGATGTGGTTTGTGGTGCTGAAGCAGATGTCTTTCTTCAGCAAGGTCCAGTAAATATCAACCATTCTGACACATACCTTGGTCAATATGCACCAAATCTTAAAGTACTAAGCAGATCAGCTGCTACAATCTCACAATAAAAGTTCACTTTATGACAAACATATCTAATTATCAGACACACTGGAGGCGCCAGGTGTTATCCATTCAACATCGTGATATTTTCCTTAGCTCTCCAAGAAGGTGAAGAGTCTTATCCTACATCTGACATGAGCGAAGACTTTGTAAAAGCAATCTTTCTGTACTATTCCCCTGACTCTTGCAATAATAAACATCAGAATAGCTTGAGTTATAAAATCTTCATCCACTCTCTTTCAAAATGTGGAAAACATGAGGTAGGTAGGCAGGTATTACGCATGACAGAGTTGGAAGAACTTAGAGGAACCACTGGCAATAGTGAGAGGCGTGCCCAGGGGTTTGCACATGATGAATTATTTGCAGTTCTACTCTACTCTACTCCTGCATATTAATGCCATGTTATCTGAAAACAGGTACTGTGCCTGCTATCTATGTCCCAGTCCAAACCATGTTACAGTCCAGATCCTGTTACAGCTATAACTGCTGTAGAAGCATTTTCAGCTCTTTTCAGAGGTATTTTTTACTTAGAATTGGGTTTTTCTGTATAACTGATCACCTTGCCCAAGCATTCTTTGTTCATCAGCAATTAACCAAAAACTTTCACAAAGAAAGGCAGTGTTATTAACTTTGTTTACAAGACGGGAAACTGAGTCACACATTAGGTGACTTGCCAAGGATTCCTTAGCGAGACTGATAGTTTTAGGAACTGAAGCTAGCACTACTCAGTGTTATAAAAAAATTAAAATCTCAAGATTATAATTTCTTTGTGAATGTGGAATTGTGACTCTTGCTGATGGCACATGTTACCAGGGAGAGCAACATGAAATAAAAATAAGAGCAGTTACAGATCCACCATTGAAATGGACCTTGTTAAAGTAACGCTTGCAGGGCTGTAAAACTCATAAAAAGCACATGCATAAAATGATAAAATAGAGTGAGACTTTCAAATGTTGACTCAGTAATTGTTAAACCGCTTCTGGCTGCACAATTTTATAGTCTTCTACTGTACTAATGAAAAGGGAAGAAACAACAAAGCAGGGCTTTAGCCTTCCAATTATATAAACTCTGTGGACCACCAAAGAAGATGAAAGATTATTTATAATGTCACAGCAAGTTATCATTTTGTTGTTGTTGCATCAAAGCTGAGTATGAAGAAACAATGCATTCACCTCCCCCTCAGCTCTTTCAGTCTCGCTTATCTGAGATCTCTCTTTTTCATGGAATAATCCACCCACAGAACCTAAAAGCAGCATTAGAAGCAAGAAAAAGGAATAGCATTCTTTATTTGTGGCTCTTTCTGACTTTATGGTACTTCTTTCAAAATTATGACATTCAGTCTTAATTGGGGCTACTTAGCAAAGGAACCATATCTCTTGGTTTACAGTATATAATAAAATCAGTACATATTAAAATACTGTCTAGAAATCATTGCATCTGAATTCTAATCTCTGTGAATGGACCCAGTAGAGAAGTTTCCTATGAAGTGCTATAGGGAAAAAATCAGGTTGACCAAGAAGACCTGTCCATTTAACTACTCTTCTCTCAGGAGTAGACATCCAGCCACAGGGGGAATTAGCTGAAATTTATACAGTCTTTGCTGCACATTGTGGACACAGGTCTTTCATTTCTAAGGACTCTCGAGTCAGTGCCTTTAAAGCCACTGAAGTAATGACAGAGTCCACTGAAATAAAAAGTGGAAAATCCTCGATAATTTGGCAGAGGTCAGGTACCTAAGGTTATTTTTTTTAATTCTTTATTTGAAGAAGAATCACTTTCTTAGTAAAATATATTATTTGGTTTGGAAACAAACTGATGTGAAGTAACAATTCTAGAGGACACTGAGGTCCTTATTTTCTTTGGTTCCAAGCTCTGAGAGATAGTGCAAGTCAGAACTATTACAGGAAAATGCAGGTAGGACTGGCCCAGTCCACTACTTTAAAGAAGAAATAAAAAGAAAAGGGAAGGCAAAGCAGACAAAAGTTTTTACAGCATGGGTACGGGCACTGAACTGAAACAGATCCCCCAGTAATCTGCTGACTGCAGATAGGTTAAAAGTTGCATGACCCAGTTTCTCATCCAGACTGCCTGCTGGGTTGACATGGTCTGTAACTCTTTGTGAATTGTTCAGTTGCTGCACCTTAGTTTCCTGAACTCTACAGGATGGAGATGGTGACATTTTTCCCACCATTGTGAAGAGTTTTGAGGTCCCTGGATGAAATCTGCCATGTAAATTTTAATCAAAGATTTCACAGCGAGTCAGAAAACTGGTACAGCTGATCAGTGAGGAAAGGAAGCACTAACTGGGGAAGAAAAGTGGTGCACCAAAAATGAAACAAGACAAAAATCACAACCCAAGCAGGATATCCTGGGAAAGGGAGTCTACACACACACAAAGAGAAAGCAAGAACAGAGTTGCTGCTTTCTTAGCAATTGTTTAATGAACAATGGGTGACTCAACTGCATAGCTGCAGTACAGCCATACAGACTATTCTTTTCCATTTTTCCCTAGAAGGTATTCAAATTATGAAGGCTGATGTATCTTTGCTTACATTTCTTCCTGCCCTAATACAGAAGTCAACATACTATCTAGGCTACTGCCTTACAAAGAAACCACCACGTTTTCTCTAGTCATGAAGTAAGGCTTAACTTGTCAACTCCCCAGCATCAGCATCAATACAACAAAAGGTAAAAGTTCAGCATCCCCCTAACACTCCAGAGGCTGTCTGTTACTCAGTTAAGTGAACACATGCATAATGGGACAGGCGGATTCCCCAGAAGACTGTCCCACCTGCACAACAGGACAGGCTGATCCCTCAAGAGCCTAAATGGACACAATTCACAGAAGAATCAGGCCCAGCCTCTATTACACTAAAGAAAGGTACTGCACTGATGCCAGTGCCCATGACTGTGATGAAAATCCTAGTGATTGGAGCATGTGTATATGTAAAAATAATAAAAAAAATCTCAGGAAGTAATTAGCTCCCATGGCTGTAGGGCACAGCTTAGAACTTAAACCCAAGGACTCACAAAGCTCAAAAGTCATAACAAGAACTCCAAATCATTTGTATGTTTTTTTCAGGAGGAAGCCGATCCATCTTTATTGGGCTTAATAAAATTTCCACTACAGTATAAACAGCTGCAGTCCTCCCTGGTCCACACTGGGCTGTGAATGTTTCCAATCTGCCTTTTGGAGTGAAAGAATACTTAAATTTCCATTCAGACTTCAGCAGCTTCAAGGATCCAGGGCTCTTCCCTTGCCTCTTTTCCCACTTTTCTCCTTGAGTTCAGTGGGAGTTTCACACACACATCTGTGGGCAGAATCTGTCCCTCCCTCTGTATGTTTCATTTTTTATTAGCTAACTCTGCCCATGCAGTCCTGCCATAACAATGCACTGAAGACACACATAAATATATACACTTAACCTTTTTTTTTGAAAAATGTTATTAGGGCATTTAGTAAATGATGGTCAACCAGGAGAAAAGAAAAAGTGTTTTAAAATAAAGAACAAAATTTCTTGGGGGAATAAAAAAATTCTTCATTGCAGAATCTCCCCCTTCTATGCGTAGGCACTTGCTAACTGAGAGTAGTGGCACTGTGACAAAAGTAGCAAAACCAAAGGCAGGCTTTACTAAAAGTAAAGGGGGGAGGGGAATTCTTCCACTGGCCATCTGTGAAAACAAGGCATGTGGCCATTAAATGCAGAGGCTGTAAATATAAATATACACAAGCTATACAAGGCAAATGGCAAAAAAAGGGAAAAACTGGGGATAGACGGATAAACTTCCAGCTGAAGTAAATAAAAATGTTTAATGATTAATGCTGGGTAAACCCAATTTTGATCTCTGTAATGTGCAAGCTTGACCTGTGTTTTTAATTAAATTGGAGAAAAGTTCAGGAGAAATGACACTGGGTACAGTAGTCCTGTTGAACAGGACTCCTTGATCATCAGTCATCTCGTTGAGGCTGCTGATTGGGCTTACTGAAAGGCTGACATGCCGGGTGATGGATGGGTGGTGACATAATACCTGCTCACCTTCTTGTCACACATTTTGAAAACTGTCTGCTCTGTGTTAATAGCATTGACAAAGAGAACTGAAACCTGCACACAAGAATTTCTGCAGGCAAAGAACCTCAGTAAAACAAAATTAAGAGAAGGACAGGGAAAGGGGTAATAAGAAGGAGATATTTAGTTGTTAGGATAACACGTTAACTTTTGTGTTTCATTAGAGTCCATTGCCTCCCAGAGACTCCCTGGTCTCCTGTACAGTAATTATTCCAAAATAATTAATAATTATTCCAAAAGCATCTCCGCTCATACTGCAAAAAGCGACCAAAAATATTACACTGATCATCTTTCCTAACATTTTACAGGTCAATGAGGAACAGAGTGGGCTACAAATTACAGGACATCTATTAGCAGTCTGCTGAACTTGCAGGGATAAGTGTGCATGTATGTAATGCCTGTGGCTAACAGCCTCTGCTAGTCATTGAGAATGCTAAAGTATTTTTCCAGTAAAATACTACAGAGATTATGAAAATGGGCAGGTTTCAATTCTTGCGAAGTGATTTGGTTTATGGTGTAAGTACAAAGCCTCTGGACTTATTTCCAGGGGATTTCTCCTGTTTGGGAAGCCCAGGTTGTGCCAGGTCCCAGTTTCAATCATTACAACTTACTCTAGTCTAACCCACACTCTCTCGGTTTCTGCAGCAGGCACAGGGTCAGAGTCTGTTTTACCAACCCTTCTCTTTTCTTCTCCCTCCTGCCCTTCACTCCTTCAGTTTTCTCTTGACTTTCTAGTTCAAATCTAACCATTAGGGGAAGAAAAAAACGTTATTGAAGTACAATCTTCTACTGCAAGAGAAATATAAATCCTGTGTTAAACCAGCTACTCCCTATGCCTTTAGTAAAGTGAGCTCCAGTGTTTTATTTCTCAAAGGCAGCAGGATCTGCAGGTTTGAGATTCTTATTATCCCACTCCTCCCCAAGGGAAGAGCAGGGACAGAATTCATTTCAGCTCAGCAGATCACAGCAGTTTCTCAAGAGTTAACTCTGCTATTCTCATCCATCAGGCAACCAGTGAGGCATCAGGAAGGAATGATGGATGTAAAATTATTACAGGGCTGCCACCCGACATACTTACTGCCATTTGTAACTAACGCTGGAACTGACACACTTTTTTCATTATTAAACATCCACATTAAGTCAACATTGGTCACTGTCATTTCATGTTTGGCACTCTCTTAAGGGGAAGAGGGGGAGTTCGGGGTGGGAGTGGGGAGGATGGTGGGAGGAGGGGTGAGTAGGAATGGGAGGAAAGACATTCTGAACCCGGTGTTCCATAAGCATGAGTAATAAATAGGCTCCTGCTTACAATGCTGGAATAAATATTGTTACAAATAGCTCTTTAGTTACAGCCCAACAGACAAGTACATGTCAGAGCCTTTTAAAAGGACACACTCCTAACAGTAACAGGGAGAACTTGCATCACAGGTTAAGAAACACTTCAGCACAGGAGATGTCTGTATTGGGATACACTCAGCTCAGAATGTGACTGCATCCCAACACATCTGAGCCACCAGCACCTTCAGCAGGAGGTGCTACCATTCAGAAACCAGAACCTGTGTTCGTACCAGTGCACAGTGACACATGCTGAAGTATGCTTGTGTGCCCCCTTCCTCCTTTTTCACAGTCTGACAGCAGGCAGAGAATTACTGGCTAGTGCAGTGCATGTTTGTGTTGTGTATCCCTGAAAGAGTGCACTGTAGGCTTGGATGCATGCACACTCTTTGTGTTTGTGTACACCTCCTTTGCAGAGGAACAGGCACTTTTGGGGCTGAACACACAGGCCAGAGTTCACTTGCTGATGCTGCCTATTGTGGTGTTTACACCAGCTGACAAGCTGCACTCTAAGCTACATGTATAATAGGTAACACTGTTTATGTATAGTACATATCAAGCTATAATTAACTGTAGATGACAATTACAAATAAAACTATGCTCCCGGGTTTCCAAGAAACCAGAAAAATATACACACACACTTCTCATTTATACACCAAAATGTTTCCAAGAAAAGTAATGTAAAAATATGTTTTATTGCATTTGCAATTAAAATAGGTTTTAGTAAAATCCATGTTCATCATGATGCTCATAGTTTTTACTGTAATCCTCTGAAAATCAAATCTGTCAAGATGGTCCAAGCTGGATGCCCATAAAGTGACTCACCCAAATCATCTTAGCCATTTTTAAAAATCTTTTCTTATTTATGACTTCTTTTATACAGTTTCTCTCTAATTCCACAAAATGCCTGTCTGACTACTGCCTTAGCTGGCATGTCTGGCCTTTCACAGGGATCAACCCATCTGGGAATATGAGCAAGATAACAGGTCATGAACAGGTACATGAAAAGCCCCAGGAGCTTTAGCAGAGACTCACAGAGCTAATTTCCAGTCTCAAACCTGCCCAGCTACCCCTGGCAGATAAATCCCTACCAAGAGTCTCACAGACATGTTTGGAACTGCAGAGAGCCCACCTCGACTGATAGGCTGCTGCAGTAGCAAGCAGCAAAAACCTCAGGAGGTCTCAGAGAACTCCAAAACTATACTAGACACTGCCACAAAGAAGGGAGGAAAATTTGGGATAGCCCCAGATGGGTTTGTTGGCTATATGAGGTCACTCTATAGGAAGGAGAGTCTTTCCTTTATATGTAACTACAGACATAATGTACGTTGTACCCATGGACACAGATACATCTTTTAATTCCATCCTGCATCTCAAAATCTCCCGGTCAGGAAGCAATCGGCAAGCAAATGTGATGTCCCAAAATTCAGGGGCTGCCTCTAAGTCCCACAGAAGGAAGCCCACCTTGGGCTGCTGCAAGGGAAACCTTCAGCTCTAACACTGCAGGTCTATTTCTCACTAACCACCTCCTCAACTATCTCGTTTTCTTCCTTTGAAAACAGGGCAAAGCAGAATAAAATGTAGTTCAAAATGCTTGCCTTCCCCTCAAATCTTGCTCTTAATAAGTGAGAAAATTTTCAAGTCCTAAAACAAACAGAAACTTCAGAGGAGTTGGAGTATTTGTCTGGATCTGAACTTCATAGCTAGCTAGTGAGTGGAGAAGCCATGGGCATAAATGGGAACAAAGAACAAGTACCTCAATTTTACAGCCTATGTCTTTTTCTCTGTTGGGTCAAATACAAGAGACAGCTCAGAAGATCCTACAAATTAAAAAGTGCAACTTCTTTACTAGTGCTTAGTGGCTGAAGTGGTCACTCCAGCAACCCAAATGCTATTAGAATCTAGCAGGGTTCAGATTTGGTTCTGTCCTTTCCTATCTTCACTCCAAAACCAAATAAAATTAAATAAAACTGAATAAAATAAATCATAGAATCAATTAGGTTGGATAAGACCTCTGAGATCATTGGGTCCAAATCAGCGAGCCTCAATGAAGTTTTGGTATTAATTTCATCAGAATGCCCAAAGTCTACAGTTACTGTAGAAAAAATTTCAATTGAGTAAACAATTTTTTCTTCCTGATACCTTGTAAAAGAACTCGTCTATGCTCTCCATGAGCCCACCAGGAGGCATGAATTAGAGAGGAAAATAAACCTCAACTGGGGTTGAGGGTGAGAAGTGAAAACAGAAGGGTAAGGAGAATCCCAAGAATAGGAAAGTAACAGAATAAAGTGAATGCAGATGGTTCCACTCCTGTTACTTAATCAAAAGGCTGTGCAGAGTCACTAGAGCCAGCATAAAGTCATGTGTTAGAACAACAGCTGATCTGTATTAAAGAAGATTAACTCGCAATGCCATGGTGGAGGGCCTGGGATTATTTTATGTGCTTCCATTGCCGAACAAGCCGTCAGCACAATTACTGCCCTCCGATGTGAATGACTGATCTGTAACCACAGCTAAACAGCATGCTGCTTAGGGGCCTGGGTGCTTCATGAAGATGAATTTCCATACCATCAAAGTGCTTTTAATGGGCTTCCTGATCCAACCACAAGGCCTGCTTTGCAAGTATATAGAACTCAGGATGAAGGTTTCCTGTCCAAAAGGATTTGGTCGGTTGTCACTTGACAATTCCCAGCCAGCACAAGGGAGGAGAGGGGGGAGATAGGTAGAGTTGTCTCTGCTTTGGAGGATTAAAAAAAAAAAAAAAAAAGAAAAAAAAAAGAAAAAAAAAGGGTACAGATGCTTTCTGAATGCAACCAACTGCTGTATCCACAGCTGAATTCAATGCGCTTAACAAATAACGGCAATTTAGCTATGCTTGCGAGGAATAGCTTGAGTCACTTTGCATTAGCATCTGGCTGAGTGTTAAAGTCATTTCTACATGGGGAGCAGAGAAAAGGAATTTCTGCTCCGAGCATCCTTTCAAGAATGCTTAAATATTTGAATATAAATTCCTTTGTGCTTGTGATCACTTCTTCTTATATCTGACACTCTGCTTTTCCCTTTTCCCTTCTGGTACTCTTCTATGTGAAATGCCATAAACATGCTCCATCCTTCTCTTTCTTTTCCTCTCCCTATACCAGTGCTCTTATTCTTCTAAGAAAGAGTGTATATACTGCCAGATACCTATTATACTGACCTCCTTTTTCCTTCCCCTTCCTCTCAAGAAAGTGCATGAAACTGGAGTGATTTCTACATCACTTATACCCAGGATAGGCTGATGAAAAAAGTACAGTGGTGAGAGACTCACATGTACATTTAACATTCATTACCCAGGCTGCTGGCTTCTCACAGCTTATTGATCAAACTCCATCTAAAAACAGGGAAAATGGAAAGCTATCCAAATTAGCAATCTGCTCATTCTGGACAATATTGTTTGACTCACAAGCTTCCTAGGATGACTGAATTTCAAGTTTCTGCTAAATAGCTGATCATTTTTATTCAATCTATTTATCTGCCTATCTCAGTGAATTGTACAAGATCTTAAAGAGCAAAGCCAGTAGAAGTGATTTCAATAAAAAGCAACTGACACCAAATGTGACAAGGGAGATCCTTATTGTACTGCACAAAGGTAAGGCTGTACCACCTCAGAAAATATTGCAGAAGAGAGGAACTGAGGAAGAGTCTTGCTAAGCATATGATGCTAAGCTGCACACAAGTGTTTGGATGTGTATCTTAGGTGGCGGTACTGTAAAGACAGCTCACAATATAAATGTAGTAGCAAGGACTGGCAGGTCTACTTATCCTCCAAAATCAAGGGCACTGCATGGGAAGACATCAGGTATTTCCAGAGAAAAGCATCAAATCAAAACCTTGTTGACACAACAGTTTCAGTACGTACACTTATTACCTGAGAATATTAATTTTACTGGTATTTTGTCATAATTCAGCTTCACAGGCTGGATCAAAACCAGAAGGTATTAAGGCCCGTAAGTTCCGCTGCCTCTAAATTTCTCTGCAAATATTTGGTGCAGTTTGTGTTGTCAATTCTCTGTTTTTATGATTTTGTTAAGTCATCTAACACGACATGACAGTGCTACATTGCAGTGGTCACAAAATATCATATATGACAACCTCACAAGGCTAAATACCCAGAAGCTGAGCCTGAGTATCAGCAAAGCTTATGCTCCTAAAGAAGCTTGAATATTTCAAATCCAGCTCATCTCACAAACACATGTAAGCATTTCCATAAAGCAAGATTTCCACTTAGACCCAGAGATTTCCAAGATCACCTTCTCTTAATACACGTTGACAGGCTGGAAGAGAGAATCAGTGGTCTCCAAAGTTCTTGTAAGGGCTTTAACTATCTCTGCCTCCTCTCCACTCTCCCCCAGGGCTCTCCAGGTTTCTCCCTCATGTCATTCTTTGGATGTGGTTTTTATTTTGCTTTTCACTTTTTTTTGAACTATTCAGTTTAAAAATGGGGAAGGAAAAACACAGCAAGAAAAAAGAGGAGAAGAAGGGAGGAAAGGCCCATTTATCTGTAGGGAGAGCCATGTGCAATCTCTGATCCTTTGCAAAGGGAATCTTGGAAACTCACCTTTTCTGTCCTGCAGTTATTGAGACCCAGGCTGTTCACAACAGCCACCTTCCCATCCAGCACCTGCTGTTCCCTCCGAAGTTGCTCCTTCATCTGTCTGGCTTCCTGGATTGCCTTGGTAACAGCATCGTGGTCATTTAAATAACCTGACGACGTGATAGAAGAAAGGATATCTTAAAAAAAGAAAGTTACAAGAAAACACTTTAGCTTTCATTGATGAAATGCAGTTTATCATTATTAATGAGAAAGAGTTAAAAGGTAAGGCCCCAAAACTTGTCTGTGCTTTATAATTCTGTTGCTGTTAAGATGAAGCCACCTGGATAGAAAGCATCAGAAACCTCAGTGCCAAAATCATCGTTCCTGCTATTTGATCCCATTAGTTTCAATATTTCCCCGACACTGCAGAGGTTAGCCCTGTGGTTTGCATGCAGCAGGATGTAACTGGATAAGAGTCAGGGGAAGCTTTGATCATGCCAGCAATCCCAAACTCTTAAAAATAGACCATTTCATTCTTCCCCTTAAAACTTGTGAATACATTAAAATAAACCACAGGTGGCGGTGGTTTGCTATAGATATGAAATGCATAATGGCTGGGAAGAGAAACCTCATCCACTGAATGCTCCCCACCACCACCTGTCATTCACAAATGTGTAAGAAACCACAGCTACACGGACCTACATTCCCACTCCTATTCATGCTGCTAATAGTAGGTCAAATGTCCACTGTTTTGCTGCAAATTCACAGCCTAGGGCTTAGCCTTAGTAGTCACTGAATTATTTCCTTTTAAAATGTTACAAGCATCACCGGCACAGCTAATACTACTTAATTTTAAATGTGACACTTTGTCATTTTTTTTTCCTTTAGCGTACTGTAGATTATACTTATTATGATCTGCATGTGATTTGTAGGATAGAATACTGATGGGAGACTCCAAGCCCCAGTCTGTTTTTCAAACATTAAAGGAGAGGCTAATATCTATCAATCTCCCTCCCCCTTTCCACATCCCCACACGTGTGCGCACGCATACACTTCTTTCTGTCTTTAACTAGGGCATAAAAACGGCATAAAATGAATCTGTAATATGAAATTGCCCAGAAAAGGGACTTCTGTTTGTGACATGAGGCTAAATCTAACCAGATCCATTGGTGAATTGTGACAGATGGAGGGACTGTGAGACAGAAGGCAGGCACTAATCACACACAAAATGACCGGCTTGCCTCAACATGTTCCATGGATTCCAGCAAACTTTACACCCTAATCCATTTTTAGAACAAAAAACATCTGGGCCATAAATCCTCTAATCTGCCAAAACACGCTATTAAATCCCATGATTTGTTGAAAAACACTAAGATTAAAGAAAGGAAATATAAAATGGCTAACTGCCGTGTTAGGAAAGTGTTATTAATACTCTTTCTTTGTCTCAATTATGAATGTTCTGTTCCTAAAGAGCCTTGTCTAATCATGTCAGATTACACATCCTTGTTGTATTGCTAGACTCTTCTATCTGATCCACTGATTGCCAAAAAACGTAGGACATTGTCTTGCTGCTTAAAACATTTCGGGGGAAGAAGCTGATGTCAGATTAGTTCAGTGCTGCACTGCAGTCAGGATTTTAGCTTGTTTTGGGCTTTTATTGTTGTTATTAAGACTGCAGACAGAATGGGACGGGTATTCCTATTTTCCTTGGAGTGCAAAAACTAGAAAGAAAAGTTTCTGTGCAGTTTGACTGCTGTTAATTGTACTAACAGTTAGCTTTTGGCTAAATCCCCAGGAACACTTAGAGTTTTATACGAAATAATTTGATTCACATTGCGTTTATCAAATGACCCAGTTCAGTAATTCCCAGCCAATGGAATTCCAGTAATTCCAGCTTTCCCAGCATAAGGAAGAATATAGCCTGCACCAGCACAGTGCTACCAGCTGATTTTTCCTTTTTTTTTAACCTCCATTTTATCAACTTGCTTGATTTCTTCCCCAGTTTGCACATGTTACTGATCAACCTCACATGTACTCAGAATAAATTAAAAAGGAAGCAAACAAACAAACAGTAGTATTAGTGCTGGCAGTGCTCTTGATTAGACTAGGTATAAAACTTTCAAACTGCAATACAGCCGAATTTGCCTAGGAACTGGAATTCATGCCCTTCTCCAGACTATTTGGCTTTTCCTGAATACTGCTATCTTTGAGACAGTTTGGCACATGACAGTGAATAAAAGCAAGCACTCCTTATGTTTTTCAGTAGCTGCCAAGATGCTGGTGTGCAGGGAAATGATTAATATAGAAGCGAGTTGAATGTAAATTATTGTTGTTTAGGGTAGGTGGTGAATTATTGACAGAGAGGGGAATGGCATTACATAAAATGCACTTAGTTACAAGGATTGCCAAACTAGCACAGAGATGTTGCAGATAATGGCAAAGAGCAGAGAGAAGTTGTTTCTGTTTTTAGTACATGGACATATGCCTGTTCCCAAAAAGAAATGCTTGGATTGAAAGTCATACATGAAGCCATGACATTTGTGACTGCTCAGTCTGTAGCACAATTCATATGCTATAAGGATAGCTCTAGAAAGGGCTGTGTATCTGTATGCCCGAGTGCAGCTATGCTGTTAATCGCTGAGGCTGTAAGTTTATGTCCCTCACAGACAACTGAACAATACACGAGCATTTCTCCACGCCATTGGAGCTGAGGAGCTTGAAGAACTGCTTTCAGAGAACAGTTTCAATCTGAAGTTAGTGGCGGTGAAAGTGGCAGCTCATCTGCATCCCAGCAAGGTGGGCTGTGCGCACCTATGACAAACAACCTGCGCCTTGCGTTGACAGCTCCAGTCATTCAAATGGTGGAGGTAACTGTCTGACAAATGACTGTCTCCCAGTGAATTTTTGTAGAAGGATTCATCGCTCAAGATAAGAAAGTGGTCCAGTTTCTCTACAATTTTAGGGACCTCACCACCTTTGCTCAAAATGCTACCAGATATTTTTTGTGGTGTAGCTCCTGCTGAAGGGTGACTTGAAACTTCATGCTCACTTCAAGATTACCAAGTACTTTCATCACAGTAATGAGTTCAACTTGTTTAACTTTGGTTGGATCTGACCTAGCAGTTAGCAGAAGACTCCGTAGGGTGTTCATGAGCCATTCCTTCTAGTCCTCCATTTAAAGGATAAACCTTTGTTAGAAGTACATTATGTCCATCCAGCTCCTGCACCAGCTAAAGACAGCTTATCTTATACATACAGCATGTACAGTGATACTGCACAGCAACCTAAAAAAGTCACTTTCTATATTTGTAGCTGAGAGATATACAGCAGTGAACTCTATGTCATTAACAATAACTTAAGTATGTTATCTTTTGCTCCACAGTTTTCCATGGTTTATTAATGGTATAACACATTAATTCTTCTTACAAGAGTGACCTTTAAAGCACTGTTCATCCTCACAGCTTTTATCCAATTACATTATCACTCATTACAGGTACAGCCTTTCAAAATCTGCATCTTGTTAAAAGAAGTAAATTGCAGGGGTCTCAAACCTATGAAAAATATCAGGTGTTCAGGGAAAGAAGATTGGAGAGGAGAGTATAAGAGATGTCCTGCCACTGAGATGCGGGTCAGGTGCTTAACTCCCCATCTAAATGTGCTGTTCACTCTACTTAAGGACAAAAAATCTAATGTGAAGAAATTGCAACTCGATGCGTTGTGCATGGAGGCTTGCAGGGTCAAGCAAATTAAAGATGAAATATATTACTACCTACCACAGTCTAAGAGCGTAGGGTCAATAACAATAGAGGCGCTAACAATTAGTAATGTGATATTTAAAAAATATTTCTATAATTGTGATGTGTCATACCAAATAAAGTTTACTGAAAAGCAGTGCTATATCACAGAAACAGCTTCTGATAGGTTTCACCTATAGCTTCTTTTGGCTTTTTTGTGCCATCCCTGAAAGTGGCTGGCAGGAGATGCTTTAGAAGGAACATGACAGACAGTAGAAAAGGTACATCTACGTCACTTCATTCCCAAAATGGAGTTTGATTTACATACTGAAATCTAAATTTAGGATATACTCAATCACTTCATGGAATAAGGTATTTCAGTTACAAAGATGAAAAATGAGTGGTGTCCACATTTTAATTATACAGACAAGAGCAGTCCCTTTAACACATCAGACTTCTAAAATCATCACTAAGATTCTTATTATTTAGATGGTTTTCAGGCAAAGATGTAATTTTGGCAGGAGGAAGAACTAACACTCTTTTCTGGACTAATGTTAAAAACAGTCAGTCAAAACAATTTTGGTTTTTTTGAATGAACCTTGTGATTGTTTTGATTATGAAACCAAGGTAAAATAATATTCCATGCAGCTTTTGAGCAGACAAATATTTAAACCTGTAATTTTGGAAAGATGTAGAGTTTTAACTTTTAGGGATATTTTTTAAAGTTTATTCATCACTTTTAGATGACATAGTATAATACCACAGCCTTTACTGCCCACCATTAGATAGGTCATTGTCTTTAATGCATGACATTAAACAAACAGCATTTATTAACTTTTATTGGTAAAGCAGCATCTGAAATAACACAGGTCTTTGTTTTCTGAGTCTGTAAAAATTAAGATACCTCTCCTGAAAGGTGAGTCTCTGGGAGTTTCTTCACTGACATCAAGCAAATGGAGTATTATGGTCAACCTATGACAGCTCCTAGACCACTGCCTGATAAATGCTCACTTTCCATTAAAACCTATTAATTGTCAGGAGGAGGGACACATGAGACTGAGCTTACCTATTGTGTTAGCTCTGGCCGAGGGACTTGCTAACGTTGCTGGCACAGAGGACTTTAGTGAACTGGCCCCACTATTTATTCTCAGAGTTGGCATATGAGGAGAGGTGGGTGATGTGGGAGACTTGCCATCAGATGTCTTGGGTTTGGCTGAAAGGTTCAGAGGCTGGGCCACTTCATCCTACGACAAGCAGAAGAGAAAAGAATATAATTACAAAACTGCTGTTGGCACAACACCGTCCAAGCAAAGACAGTTGTTTTCAGCTCATATGAACTTCTAAACCTGGAAGATTGTATGATATATATGAAGATCAAATATGATATCATCTTGTCACTCCAGTTTGGAGTGAAATGACTGAAATACTGGAAAATCAGCATGACATGATCAGAGAACATTGTCCATTTGCACTTTGGATGCAAGTTGTCCCTGAAGAAATTATTCCCATCAACAAGATATATGCTTTTATCATGAAAATGAAGAGCAATCTTACAGTTATCTTTTTGCTATTTTATTTTGAATCTTATGTTTGTTAATGAAAGAAGAACTGAAGAGCATCTTCATTTAAAATTCAATCACCACCGTCCAACTGGGTAAATGTGTTTAAATGGAGGGGTTTCAGTTGGATTATTTTGTTGACCATTTTTTGTGTGTGTTTTGTTTAGTTGATTGATTAGTTTAGTTTTTGGGGGTTGTTTTGATTTGGTTTGGTTTTTAACTTGTACTTTTCCCTGAACTTGCCAGGCTTGGAATTCCAAGCATAAAAATATCATAGGAAATAAACATTTCTCTTCCACTTTAACAAGACAGCAGGACAAACTTGAACTTTCTTTCCACAAAATCTGAAACAATAACAACAATAACCTGGATAATTCTGCATATAGGTGTGGAAGCTTTCCTCTTCTTCAAAGCTGAACTTCAAGCTTTCAGTTATTATTATTATTATTATTATTATTATTATTATTATTATTATTATTATTATTATTATTATTAGAAAATAGAAAAATTGGGTGACATTTTTTGCAGGGTAACTGAAATTACTTCTAAACCTAGCTTGATTATACAGAGTGACAGAGAGTGCTACAAAACACATTAAAATTCTAACTCATGTATTTTTGATGGACCAAAATAAAATACAATAAAGTTAAAAAACAGAGAAGAGAAAAAAAGTTTTTCAGCAAGAGGGTATTTTAGAAATTATTTTAACTGACTTTTAAATAGCTAGAACTAATGAATATAATATTAGATCAAATCATCACATAATAGCTTAGCTCTTCGCTGACACTGCGACTTAGGAAAGTCATCCTTTAGCTACAAGAAGTGTCATATCAGACAACTGGGCTTCAGCTCTAGGCACTGAAGAAACTGATTCTGATCTCTCTAAATTGTAAGTACATTTGGTTTTATAGAATTATTCCTGACTTACAACAATGCAAAGCTAGCTGAAATTAGACTCGTAATGTTTGAGTGTTTTACTGTTACCACTAAGATATCTGTAACTACTATCATATAACACTGATTCTTTTCCACAGAAGGTGGTGTGCTGCAGTAAAGAAGGAATTTTATATTGCCTATCACTTGTGGAAGTATGATCTCCAAACACCAGACAATTCTGCAAAGCACTGTCATATAGCTTTTCCATTGCTTAAAGAAGCAAGCTCTGAGCAAAGCACCTTTATTGTATTTCATTATTTTTACACAGTTTTGGAATAGTTATAGCAGACAAACACATCAGAGGCAACATGGACAAAACTGACATCCTTAAAGTGGTGTTTAAGCTGTTTTAGACACAATTCATGTAAAAAATAAATAGGAAAAAAAACTGATACATGAAATTCCCTTAGGAACCTATATTCTATATTCTCAGAAGTGAACTAGGCATCTAGAAGGCAGATTTCTGTTGACCTTCTAGGAGACTTAAGCCACAGTTAGAAATGCTACCAGTACAATCAGCAGTTAAAATTTTAAAAAGGGATTCATTACTTTACAAAAATATAAATCCATTTTATTAGAATAAAATAGGTAAAATAAAGATAAAAAACCCCTAGAATAAAATAACCTACTGACCAAATTGAAGGAGACTTGCTCTGCTGTTCAATTTCAATTGAAAAATATAAAAAAAATCCCACAACAGTGCAACTATAGTGTTGTAAAATCAGTATTGAGGTAGTTGCATAAAAGTTTTAAGTACAAACGAGCCAATGAACCAACCAAACAGAGCAACTCTGTGCCAGACAAGGAACCGTGAAGTGCCAAGTCACCTATTTGGAAGACAGCATCAGAAGCAAAGTAAACCTGACCACAGAGTTTGTTCAGTCCAAGACGGGTTAGTTTACATGCACACTCAATTCTTGACCTCAGTTGGAAATCTCACGCTAATCAGCCCCTTTTCTTCATATATTGTAGTAAAACCTGCAATGTGCTCTCTGGCCTCTGGAAATCTGACTGAGAGAGCACCAGTTCATACGGACTAGCAACCAGTCCCTGATGGGAATGGCCTTCGCTGCAAAGGCATCCTCGTGCTGAAAGATTTTTTTCAGTCTCATCATTTTGCCTCAACCCTTCAGCAATCCTGTCCCTATAAAGTCTATTTCCTTGCCTCCTCTTGCTTGTCCTCAGTTCTTATGTTCCCTGTTTTTTAATTCCTGATCTGAATGCAAGGTTTTCTGCAAGTCCACTATAGAACAGTGGTTTTGGTCTCTTTTAACTGTTAGAAACAGGGGAGGTGTTTTGTTCCATTACAACGGAAAAGGCATCCAGCAATGAGGCTATCTGTGCTGTAACTATTCCTGGTAGTAAGAATGCTCTTCTTCATTCGAGTCAGCACAGCATTCTCTGGAGCCAAGAAATATAAGGCCTTGTGGAAATAATAGAAGTCGACAGTTCCAGAGCTGATAAATGTCATTCCAAATTGCCCCTTCATTCACTTTCATTGTGTGTTCAGACTAATGGTAAATTAATCGGAGGTCACAGAAGCTTGGTTC
This sequence comes from Serilophus lunatus, assembly GCA_013399895.1. Classification (NCBI taxonomy): domain Eukaryota; kingdom Metazoa; phylum Chordata; class Aves; order Passeriformes; family Eurylaimidae; genus Serilophus; species Serilophus lunatus. The sequence goes on along the minus strand of VXBA01004606.1, from coordinate 824,652 downwards.
TCATAAAGGAGGATAAGTAAACAATTTTCAGCTATTTTATGTATTTACAAAATGATATTACTTCACTGTTTGGTCTTCATAACATTTTTACTTCTGTTATTTCAAAGAGCATTCTCAAATCCTCGCTGGAAGTCAAATGCATTAAAAATTCAGTCGTACAGTTTAGAAATCCTACACTGCGTCATGAGCTGGTAATAATTTAAGTAATTTCCTAGTGGAGCTACACTGATTTATTCCAGAGGACTCTAAAAATACCTGGGAGACAGGTAATAACATACAATTGTGTTAAGTGTGAAGATGACTGTTAGGATCTTCACTCCTATAGCAGATGAAACATTTTATTCTTTTTCCTTTCTGCAGTCATAAATTCAAAATCCTCTTCTATTCCAGTTTAAATCAAGAACTCCACTGTCTTCATTGTTGATTGGAGTCTGCATAACCACAAGCAGAATTAGGTTTCAGTCTACCTTTAATTTTTAACTATAAAACCGCTCAGCAAACATTTTGCCACATTACAGATTAGCAGGCTTCACTTTCAGTTATATCAAGGCGGTGCATAAGTGCAGCATGACAGCTAGGGCAAATAGGAGAAACAAAACAAATAAAAATAGTAGTATCTTTGCTTCAGGTAGATGGTATCTTTTAACAGCCAGGAGATTCAATTTTATGCAGTGGATCACAGAATCTAGAACTACTCCCTGCACTTAAGTTTTTACTAGAGAAAGTATTGATTGGTCCCTGCCTTTTTCTGACGTGTGGTTATTCTAAGACACCACTGATAAGGGTTTTTCCAAGGCAGTATTTTTTAAAGAGTTGAAGCCAAAAATTTATTTATACATCAGCAAAAGTGATTAATGCTTAGACCAGAGGATGTTAAGATCCAAAATGCTTCTAATAATATAAAGACAAGATGAAAGCAAAATATGATCTTGATTAAAGGTTGTGAAATGTCTCTTTAAAAGTAGCACATTTGTCTAATGAAACAAAACACACACACAAAATAAATGTAGAGAATAAAGCAGAAGCAAAAACACATGAAGGAGCGCTAATAAAATTAAGTACCCATGGCAAGAGCAAAGCATTGGTAGAGAGATTCCCATCCTCTGTATCACAGCAGTGTCAGAACAGTCACTATTTTAGGGAGAGCTGGTTTGCTTCCCAGGACTGGAAGACTGTCATTAACCAAAACTTGAGTTTGGAGAATTTTACATCCTTGACTTGCTCTAGATTTTTTTTTTCCCAGCTGATCTCTAAGTATCTTAAGGGAAGCCTACCCCAGAATTTTGGGGGTAAATAAAATATTCAAGAGCTGTGTTTTGTAGATTCACTCATCCTGTATTAGGATAACTTTGAGCTGTCATATTTAAGTGTTAAGACACAGGAAACCTCCAAATATAAGTGCCTGACAAGCAATACGTAAACAGAAATACTGCTGGCAAGTTGAAGGTGCATCACACTGCTTTTATAAGGCTTGTATGGTCCTTTGAAAAGGCAAAATGCTAGGTTAACACAAAGTGCTTATTAACATGCGAGTTAAAAATGAAAGAGAGGGAAAAGGAAAGGATTTGGCCACAGTCATACAATAACTCAGAGGCAGAGCTTCAGACAGATCCAGGAATTCTAGCTCACAGTCACAAATCTTGAAATAGTTGGCTGAAATGGTGTCTTCTCTAATCTTTCAATCATGCTGTCTCTGTTTATTTCCTCTTAAGATAAAAAGTTAATTCATCTCTATGAAGGATATGGAAAAAACAATAAAATCAGATGTTGAGAAACTATCTAAACAATTCATTAAAAATGGCACTATTTCAACACCAATAGCTAAATAAATGATTGATAGCGCAGATGAATGAGCCAGTTTCAGAGAATGAAAAAAAAAGTGGAAGGATGGGGAAGAACCCAGACAATTCATTAGGGTTTGATAATCTCACTCCCTTATACATATTTTAAAGATTAGTGTACTATTAAAACACAGTTACTGAAATATTGTACTGTCATGTAAATCCAAGTGCTGTATCCCTCTGTGGCACACACTGAAGGTCCAGGTTGCATGGTTGATTACGAAATCATGAACTACTCTGTGTATCATCTGACTGGCAATACAAATGTGCTTAAATGACCTGGCATAAGCATAGCCTAGCCTGCTCTACTAAAGAGGCTTTTCATGACCTCTGGGAACACATTCGCCACATCTTGCTGCCTATTTAAATGACCTTGACAGTACAAATTACAGCCAAATGAGTTAGAAATAAGAAGCTGGAGAGGGGGGTTTCTAAAAGAATGCCTCTGCCACCTCACCAGAAACAAAGCCTCATTCCCCCACCCGGGTTCTGTTTCATGGAGAGCCTTAATTCAACAGAAATGCAAAATATGGAGCACTTACTGGCATGTCTGGGGCAGAAGACAATGATGCTATTGTTGCCCACTGAACAATGCAGCCACTCAGTGGCTTATCCGTTCAGTCTTGTGCTCGTCCAGAAATGTCTAAGTGAAATGTAACAGCATAGATGCAAAGAAAATCATTTGGCATCAGTGTCCCTCAAGACTACGGTTGTCCACACACTCACACAAAGATACTGGCAGCTACCTTCACATCCCCTCCCCTTCCTCCGAAGCTACTCATATTGAAATTATCAGTAGTGATAATAAGAAGCTGAGAGGTAAAGGCAGTTGTGAAACATGTTGTATAAATGAATCATGCTGCTGATATTATCCTCACTGATGAAATAATTGTATTAAATTAAGCAGGGATGTTCACATGACAGGATGGGTGAATTAGATAATGCTCATCTGCAGCTGTACCTCCTCCTGCCACATTCTCAAGTTTTGATTAAGAATAATGTGTCCCTTCCTGCAAAGGTGGAAATTTCTCTAACTACATAGAAAAAGAGATGAGACATAAAAACAGGGATCTTGGTTATGATACAGTAACAAACACAACAGAATTATTCTTCGGGTTTGGAGAAGTCAGTTTATCCTACTCTTGCCTAGGAGTTTCATCACCAAAGCTAGAAGGTATGACTAGATTAGTTAGAAATGAAAAAAAAAAAAGGCAGAGGGCAGGTTATTAGGAAGAACTGTCTTCTTTCTTTCTGATTCTTCAAAGTGCACAGACTTTTCCTCCTGTGATAGCTGCAGAAATGTATGTCTTGATTTTTTTCTATACCCAGAGCAGCTTTTTCTTTCATGGTGTTGCTTTGTGCTGCTCTCAGAAGGCAGACACTTTCTGGACGCAGTGCATGTTATTCAACCAGAGTTAGTACTTCCAGACTTTACTGACATTGCCCAAATACTCTTATTCATGGCACTCAAAACAAAGAGGAAAACTGAGTTGCCTCAACTTGTGACAAATATTCTTTTTGCTTTATGGTCTGCTTCTTTTCAGGGACTACTCAATGAATAAATTACTCCCAAACTCTGATTTATATGCCGAGCGTATTGTTGTCCAGCTGCCATTCCTGTTCATGGGGAAAAGTGGTGCAAGAACATACCAACTCAATATGTTTTGTAGTACCAGGGGTAGACAGGACTTTTACTCAGTCTTTTTTCGCAACACTAGAGGCTCTTAGTGAGGATGTTCTCTGGGGACTTTGTCCTCTCAGAAAGATCCCTAACATACTCCCCTTTCATTTTTCTTTACATGAAGCCTAGTTGCCAGGAAAGAAGTCTGAAGTTACAAAGACTAATTTGCTGCCCTGGAAACCCCAAGCTTTTTATTTTGTCTGGTCCTCATGTTGTCACAGTAAAAAACAGAGCTGCTGGGTGGTTTTTCCTTTGTATCCAGTGTTGCTTTCCAAAGCTGTATGCAGAATTCACAATCAGATATAGGAAGAACAAAACAGGAGCATGCAAAAGGCCTGTTTAGAAACATGGCAGGCCCTGGAAGCTGGATGCCTTCCTTTCCAGCCCACAACCTTTTTATCTGATGTGCAGTTCTTACATATAGTATCTTTCTATTCTATCAGCCATGGAATACTGATGTTAAAATAATAGAGGAGAAAATGCCAAACGAGTCTAGGATCATTTTAGTCCTCCAGCTAGCTCAGACATGGAAGAGTGTGGGATGTTTCAGCTGCAGGGCAGCCTAAAAGCAGTGTCTGGGGAGAGAGAGCTACGTAACTCCTCTTCAAAGTCTATATTCAACAATGACCTGGGGCAAAGGCCTTCATTTTGTGTAGCAACTGGTCAGACCCCTGCACAAAGAACCGTAAAAGCAACTCCTTGAAAGTTCTTCAGGAAGACAAGTGCTGCATTGGGACCACACTCTTCGGGGTCTTGTGGAGCACAAGGCAGGCTGCTTGGCCAACAGAATACACTGAGGCATGCAGTTTATCAAAATGAGCAGACTGGTATTTATTTACCCAAAATTCATTTGTTTAGTTTCACAAATCCTCAAGAGATGCATCCTCCAAACCATACTTGCAGCTTCTGGCTGGCTTTGGACTGTCAAAACGCCTACTATCCCTGTGAACTCTCCTGATAATCCCCACAGACAAACAGCACAATGTGTTTGAGGAGAGCCGCTGGTATGAAGACTTCTAGGCTATTTTTGCTTGATCATGAGTTTTCAGTCACATCAGCCTCTAGGGAAACCTGGTGACTTATGGATGCTTTTCTCAGCCCAGATCCAAACTTCAAGCATTCATTTTCATCCACACAGAAGTAACTGACTTGCTCCTATCACAATTATTGTGCTGCTTGGGCTCTTCTGTTCAACTGGAACAAGCAGAAGTGGGAGCTGCTCACCACACTGCTTAGGACGCAGTGTGTGTATTTGCAGTACAGCATGAAACAAAACTGCGGGAACAAAGCCTTTAGCATTTGTTTGCACCTCATAATGAAAAAGCTCCTTCTCATTCTGCATCTCTAAGTGAGTGAAAATTTAACTCAGTAGCCTCATTTACAAGAAAGCTTCAGTGAAGCTGCTTTTGAGCAAATCTTGCCAGGTTTGGCCTGAAATGAGAAGGGTCCATGTTGAGTAAAAGAAGCCAGTGCAGAGAGATCCTTCACTTGGGATTCTGCTAGTCTGTATTTCATGTCAAACTTGGGTGCTGCTGTTAGCTTTTTGCATTAATAACTCTTGTTCAACTCACATCACTGTTGCACCTATTTATTTGGTATAATGCTATTAATGAAGTGCTTCTCTAAGGCGGCTCAAGTCAGTGGCTAAGCAGGAAGAGTGATTTAAGCACAGGTCAGCAGGGATTGACGCAGACACTGCAAATCTTCACGGGAAGACAACAACTGATTTTTCATACTTTTAACCATGCAAATCTCTTTACATGCAGTAAAAATCATTAGAGAGGATCACAAAATCGTAGGGGACAGGAAGGGAAAGCATTCTTCCTACAAAGAAGGCTTCTTCTCAACTAACCCCACTGAAATATATAGCAAGCAATAAAGTGCAAAAGAAAAAAAAAATCACTTCTCCAGTGTGCTGTAGGAATATTAATTAATTAAAGCTCATGGTTACTCTGACAGCTTTTGCCTTATTTTACAAATGGGAAGAATAAGGCACAAAGTGGCGAAATGATTTGCCTAATTTCACATACTGAGTAAATAGCTGAGTCATAAGGAAAAGCAGAGCAACTGCCACTCTTTAGCAGACCAGTGTTTGGAGATTTCTTTGATACTCTACTGAACCTCCTAACATGTCCAGCTGCTTCAAAAGAAGTCGCAAGAATAAATAGATAGTGATCAGATAGTCTGATCTGTGGTTATGTATTCCTGAACTTGTGCTGGGTAGAAAATGGAGTGGTCCACGCCCCAGAGCACGACGCCTTGTAGTTTGGATATTGGTTAGATTTTTGGTTTTAATCCTTTCTACATAATTCTGTTCCAATAAAACCCAGAAGGCTAAACTCGTGGAGTTGCGTCCTTAATAATGCCCTCTCCCACCCATATCAAGGCTGTTTAAAAATCAGAAATAGACCTTAGACTGGATTTTGTTTGCCGCCTTAATGAAACCTCGAGTCACCACCTTCCAGTGAATAAATCCCCAGTAAATGTTACGCAGAATGAACAGCAATGAAAACAACAAAACCTGAAAGGACGGGGAAGGACTTGGAAGGAAATAAAACAAGGACCTGCAAAGCCAAACAGCATTACAAACTGGTACATTTTAAATGAACAACAAGAAAACAGAAGCCACACTGATCAAAGCCTCCCACCTCCTCTCTGTGGTGGATGACACCTTCGCTGGGAGCACACCACCACCTCTAACCTCACACCTGCAAAAGGAATTAATTTCAAAAAGAATACAGACCAAAGTGAACCGTATCAAAACAAATTAGCAACAGACCCCTCCTCCTGCTGTGGTCAGGCAGGAGAAGCAAAGATGCTGCACAGTTGCAAAGATTCAGGGGGAAAAAAGACAAAACAAAACAAAAAAACCCCCTCAAAACCCCAGCTGTTGAAAACTTTAGAAGCAAAAAGTCAAAAGAGCTTGAAAGAAAGATATTTCAAACAGTTTGGACAACTGGCTGTGGACAACGAAATTCCTTTTCAAAAAACACCTGTGCTTTCTCTGACTTTGGATATATACCTATGTATTCTAGGTAGATTTTTCACTGAGGCAGCAACATATACAGTGCTAGGAATATGTAGTGTAAAGATAATACACACTGTATTTATTTATAGATACATACAACTGTAAGAAAGATGTCAAAATATGTTTTGTAACTGTAGATATGACCTCCTTGACAATTTGTTTTTCCAGCTAATAGCTGTTCAAAGGAAAGCTATCAACACAAAACTCATCTGTCTTTAATGCCTGCGTCCTATTAACAGCATCCCAGATCACGAAAATCAAAATGATTTTACAACTCTGTCTTGCTGGTTATTTTTTCCTTTTACCTCCTTTCAGGCAGCGAGATGAAATCTAATCAGCACTTCTAGAAACTGCAGGGAGTTTAATGTACTGTGGGGAATGTTCAAAACAAACACATGCTCCTTCATTAAGTACTGCACTCATAGAAGAAGAATTCGTTTAATATTTATATCCCATTCATAATCACATACATGGGGTTAACTACTTGAGAGTACACCTGTAGGGAATGGTCATTCCTTTTCCTATGTCGCAGTCATGCCTTTTTTTAATTGCTGGTTTCTTGTCATGCCAAAGAGACTTGGGTTCAGTTCCTGACTTTCCAAGAAACTTGTTCTAGAAACTTGAATGAGTAACTCATTATCTAATCTTCTGTGCATGGTCACTGACATCTTTGCAAAGTTATATCACCAAATATAAATCTTTGCATAAGTGAAAATGGCTACAGAAAGCAAAGGATCTCCTCTTTTGTCTCAGTTCTCTTCTTACGAAATGGGGAAAATAGATTCATCTAGGAAAAGGGTTTATTCTATGCAAGGTGGGCATATATCATTTTTATTTTTATGTAATTGCATGGGGACACCACCATTTACTACCCTTTAAGTTTAGTATGTACTATTGATATATAATTATCCTAATGAACATATTAATTAATCAACCATAACAATCATAATTGAAATATATTAATATATTGTACTGGGTTTTTTTATTATTTGTTGTTGTTCGTACTGAAAGCAGATTACAAGCATGGAAGGAGTTGAAGGAATATCCAGCCTCCCTTGGTGAACAGACTTCAGATCCTATTCCTGATTCACACCAGCAAAAATGAAATCACCATCAGGACCGGTTTTGGGGCCAAATTGCTGGCAGGCACAATGAACCACTAATTGCTGGATTCATTAGTAAGACTCAATAGTTTGTCCCCATGAGATGCTGAACACTTTCAGCTCCTTTTAAAACCTTGCATCTTGGAAATTAAAATTAACAACTGCAAAACTAGTACTTTTGTTATACTGTAGAAACTCAGCAGGAATTTGAAGTCAGATCAGAAGAATGCCAAAAATCTATTATGTAAAATTAGTCAGATTTTATCTACCATTTCCTTGTTAATTCTGTAGAACATGCATGCATTCATACACAATAGATACTCCATGCTGTTCCTCAAGCCTCAACAATTGGTTAAAATAGTTCTTGTAAAGCTGAAGGAGACAACGGCCTTAAAAAATACCTTTCAAATAGCCCCAGTATCACAGCGTTAAGACCAACCTATTCTTTTCAGACATAAAACAAATGTCTATTTAAGAACACATCCAAATACATTTCCATCACTCAGCCAGAACACATTCACCTCCCAGAAGCCAACACTGTAAGATGGAGAGAGGGAGAGGAGACCTTTAGTCCACCTACTGGCTTCACTGAAGGCAACGAATCCAGCTCTAGCTCATTTCAAGTAGGTTCAACTGTGTCAAAGGTTACCCACAAGCTATTTTTTGATGATTTATAGCTGATGTCCACAGATCTCCTTTTATTTTAATGATGACTTCAATACAGACGTTAAGACAGTCTTTGTCTTCACAGAAGTATACGAGAGGGAAGTTGACATCTTAAAAAAACCCAAAAACTAAAGAGGCTGATCTGCTATTTCTGAACAGGGCCAGCTCTGGGCAGTTTTTATATCTTATCCAGAAGAAAAAAAAAAAGGGGGAGAAAAAAGCCCCCTCATCCTTTTCTCTCATACTAAAGCTGCTATGTTTTTGTGACTTATTCTGGGCACAAATCCTAGAGCACTGACTCAACGTTTATGTCACCAGTTAATTATCATCAAGACAAGACACTAGGATACTTGGTAAGCATAAGATAATTTTATCTCTTCACCAGTAATAACATGCATTTATATAGCATTATTTTGCTCTGTTTGAGCCCAGAGCAATTTACAAAGAGAGTCCCAAATGATACTATCATGGGAATCCTTCTATCCAGCACTGAACTATAATCATTTGAGGGCAAAGAACAAGAGCACAGGAAAGGCAGTAGCAAGACATACTACATCCGTTTGAAATTTAAGATATCATGCTGGTAAAACTGCTGAGAGTTGTCCAAATATGAGATTATTTTTAGCTTCAAAGCTTGTGTGTGTGCACGTGGGCAAGTGTGTACACGAGGTCTGTATGCATATTTGGCAATTGTTATCAGTATGGACATCTTGAGTGCAACAGCCAATCTCCATCAGTTTTGATGAAGTCCTCAGATGTCATCTGTACATCTTTTGTGTACAGGGACAATGGGGTAGGGAGAGGAACATTCTAAACCTCTCCCTTCAGGAGAACGCTCCAGTGCTTATCCACACTTTAACAGACACCAGAGGACGCCCCAAAGAGAGGAATCCTACATTTCAAGTGAGAGTTCAAATATTGTTAGACTTCACATGAAACTAGGCTTTAACGCTTTCTGTTGACCTTGGAGCATCTTACTCATTTTAAAAGGAAGGTAGAAGATAAAGTATCTATCTACTTTGTTCTGCTCTGCAGTCCTTTGAATACCTGTGCAATTTTCTTGCTTAGGACAGTCAAAATGACGTGATTGCTGGTTTTCTCACTGAGCCCTAACAAAATGTAGCTGGTTGGTGCAATAGTGAATCTCCCAGGTATTAGACCACCACATCCTTCTGTCTATGAGCTGCAGTTCACTGTGAGAACTCATCTTAGTGTAGAGAAATTTTTATTTCGAAGGCTCTGATATTAAAAATTGTATATCCAAACATGAAATATAGTGGACAAAGTCATATGATACCATTTTAACTTAATCACGAATAAAATGCTACTTGACATGCATTTCTCAGCCAAAATGTAAATGCTGCATTTTCCTGACCCCAAATTTGGTCTGTGCCTTTATAGAAAACCTTGAAAGCACAGGTTATCCGCTCATTTATGATGAAAAATAAGCAAATAGAGATGAACTGATTCATCTTCGCTTTTAATTGTGAACTCTATTTTCAGTGGATATCTGAAACTAGGATAAGAGAAATGGAAAGAAGATAATTTCGAAAATGACTAAGAATATTGGAAGTAGGCACAAAAAAGGGCTCATTCTAATCTGTAAGCAAAGTAGAAAAAAACTCAAGAGTTTGCACTAGAAGGGCTCCAGACTTACCAAGACAACCAACAGCTAAACTCAAAATATATTAACTTACATCTGTAACCTGAAGCCTATACAGCTTTTAGCATGGCTAAAGATAAAAATAATCAGTGACCTGGAATGACTGCTCTTCCTGAGAAAGCTACCTTTGGAAGGAAAGAAATTCACAAGAACCCACACAACAAAAACACTCTCCAGAATTACTCCATGCATACGTTTTCTTCCTAATTGTACTGCTTTACTAATTCTGCCACTATATTCCTCCCTTTTCCAGTACACTGCTTCATAGTTTTCTCTGGAGCATTCTGGAGACGAATAAATGCACCCCTGAAACTCAACTTTAAGAAGCTTTTTGTGCCAATTTTCCTATGGATATGTCATGTTGGGTTGTGTTTGTCACTCTACAGCTCCCGTTGTGTTCTGTTAGCTTGAAATCGCGTAACACGATGTGGCTGATTCATGACGTGACATGTCACTGCCCGGCATGTCAGCTCAAAGCCGTGCGAACCCGTGTGCTTCATCTCCATGCACACACAGCTCTTGCAAATGCCCCCTTACTCTGAATCCACTAGCAGGTGCTGGCACATCCCCTCAGAAAAGTTGAAGAAAGACGAATAACTTATGAAATACTCAAAGTTATGCTCCTTCTGTAAAACATCATGAACTGAAAAACCTTCTCTGCAGTGTTCCCATTAGACACAAGATCTTCCCCTCCATGCACTCCATATGTCGAAATACTGAACAATCTTTCATCAAAGACCTTTTTCTTAATTTTTTTTTCAGAGAAACCAATCATGGCAATAAATTATCTTGTCTTTAAAAGCAGCAGGGAAAAATGCAGCAACTGAAATGAAACAAACAGAAACTAAACTCATTCATTAGCAGTAAAAGTAGGTATTTGAATTCATATTCTGGCAGCATCAGTGGCTAAAGACGCATTATCAAGACTGAACCTTTAAACTGGTTTCATGTATTAAATCCTGTCAAATTATATCAGAATCCAAAACGGCTTCTTACATCAGCTTGTCTGCCTCTGGTTGTCCTTTGGACGTTCTCAAATGCTCTCTCTGGATACTACAGAAGCAATTCCTCTGGAAGATTCTATAGTAAAAAGTCCAATTCTGCTGAGAAGTATTTATGCCTTAGCAGAATTGCCAACATGAAGTCTTCTATGATTTGACAGTGAAAATTAATCCCACTTGATTAAAATAGTAACTCACAGATTAATTTTCTTAGCTGCTTTCTAAGCCACTGAGATACATTTATACCAATCTGTAAGTTTCAGCCATGACAACCTGAAGTTCTTTTGTTTAAATGAGATTCTCACATATCCACATGACTCTAGGACCCGGGGCTTTAAGGAAGCTATCCATTATAAAATCACAAGATGTAGCCACACTGCTTTGAAAGTATCTGTACTCTAAGGTGTTGTTTTCCACATAATGTCTCTGAATACCTCTTTTGCACTGGCTCCTTTTACACTAAACAATTCAAACTGCATTCTCTAAAACCAAGGGTAGCTCTAAGAAACGTGAGTGAAATATTTGCCAAGCATTTCATATAACTCTGAAGTTAATACTAAACTGCAAGAAGCTGTCTTGTTGAATTTGAAAATAAAACAGATTTTTCAATTCTGCTAAATGTTGCTTCTCTTCAGCACTCCACAGCTACTAGGGATTAGAGATTAAAATGTTTCAGATTAAAATATTTTTGGAGCTCCCTTGTTACATGATTATCTTTCTGCTGTGGATACAGGAATACTTACTGCAAAATATATTTCTTTGCTGCTTAGTTTGAATTGCATTCTGCCAGAACGTGTGAAGGGGTCCTAATTTAAAATCTAGCATGTAACATGGATGGAAACCACGCTCCTGCAGACAAAGCAAGCAGTTTTTGGAAGCTGCTAGACTGATCACATAAAAAAAAAAGAAGTTCTACATTTGGTAAAAGATAGCTACATTGCAGTCCACTAGACAGGGCCAATGCAGCCTATGCACTTTTGATTATTAACATACGTCACAAAATGCACAAACACTTAATCTGAAGCTGCAAATTGCAAGATTTAATTCCTGAATTGAAGTACCTGGTTTCCTTCTAGAAGGATCTGGTAGAATGAGTTCTCTGCTTCATTTTAAGATGTCTCCTAATCCATGAAATAGACATTGCTACAGTACTATTCCCTGCACCAGCCTGTGCTCCTGGAATAAACACACGCATTGATTTAAAGACTCTTTAAGAGCTCACATCTAAAAAATAAATCTATGGAATAAAGCATGCTCTTTATAGGAATTTCATATTCTGAAGGAAATTAAAAAATACTAGCATAACTAACTGTTTGGTTATCTGTATTTAAGTTAGAGCTAATACTGGCTGTTCACCTTTTCAGTGCTGTGATACTTGGCAGCCCCTAGAGAAGAACAATATATCCCAACCTGAACTTTGCATATTTCTCCCATGGTTGGTTCCCCTTTCTCAGCATAAAGACTATCTTCTAAATATTTTTCAACTCTCCTCACAGAACAAGCCCACCCAAATGTAAGGAGGATCAACAAAAAAAACTGCAGCCAGAAAAATCAAATTTTTCTCCATTTCCTTATGCAGCTCCAGATTGCATGCTCTCCTAAAATCCTTTTACTGCTATTTTTAGGACTTTCTGGCCAACTGGCAACATCAGTCAACAGCTATCTTAATGGCATTAAAAAACCCTCTAACTTTGTGACACTGTTTTCTTGTTTGGGACTATTCCAGTCTCTTCTTGCAAAATGCTGCTCCTTCTTATTCAAGTTCTTTGCTCCAACTGACACTATATGGGTAGTTCTGTCAAAAAGCTTCTGAGAAGTTCATCTTTAGATATTTTTAAGTAACAGGTAAGACACAGAGCAGAAATAAAACATCAGGTCCTAGCACTCCTAAACTGAGACCTTTAGGAGTCCTAAACTGAGGCATTCTGTACGTGAACCTGGCTTTAGTAGCGGCTTCCTGAAAGTAACGGTGCCCAGTGTAACATGTTGGTGTTCTGTATGAAGCCAACGATGTGGATCATTTAATCAAAGAGATGGAAAACTGGTACCTGCTGCCCACTCCACTAACTTTGCCATGCAGGAAAAAGGGGGTATTTTATTTACTCATATCTGGTGTAGAAGGCATTAGCAGCAAAGAACAGCAGTGAACTTGTAAGGACATAGTGCTTGTTTGTCTAACACTTTGTTGTTTCCTGTCTGATTTCTGATGACCTCTCCTTCAGAAATGCAGCAGTCTTGATTAATTTTTGTTTCTCATTTTAGTTTTGTGATCAAAGAATGATGAAGTATTTTCCCCATTTTCCTTATGTTCTCTTCTGAGTTTTCTTTATAAAAAGTGTCAACTGAGCCTAACAAAGGGCTGACTGGCTGACAACTCTGCTTGAGAGATGGGCTCCTGCCAGAGAGACATGATACCAGGAAACAAGAGCTTTGGACAGTTAATATGAAAAAGCATCCTAAGAGCCCCCTTCATGTATCTAATTTATTTTTAGGAATGTAGGGAAGGGTGAGAGGCAGGCAGAATGCTGTGGAAGTCCCTACTGCTGCCACTATTTAGATGCTGCTATTACATTGCTTTTATTGGTTGGGGCACATTCTCTATTTTAGAAAAACACCTTAAGAAGTTGCATTAATATCCATCACTTCATTCTCCAGCATATGGTTTTATAAGCCACTGTTTATATTGCTGGATGTCATACATAGCAAGAAGAACATGGAAGAGGAAAACAGTTGCAAAGATTCTGTCACCAACTCCACATTTTAGTATTTGGGTTCAAAAGCATGGGAAGAAAATGAGAAAGGCTTCCAGGTAAAGAGATTATTAGCTACAAGATCTCTATTGAGAATGGACAGAGGTACAAAGAAGGAGCACAGTGCCAAGTAGGGTAGCATAGATAAGGCAGATGAGGTCTCAGTTTACAGCTCCCTATACATCACTGCATCCGTTCTATAAACTTCTTCTTGATTATCTTGCAGGTATTTCTGACCTGTTTAATGCACTTACAAGGGGATTGGGAAATGCAATCACTGAAAAATGTTATGAATGTTATGATATATAATATTCTAGTGCTGTTACTCCAGTACTGAAAAGCTTAATAGATTAATTTAACAAGAATTTTTTTAATCAGTGGCATATAAAGAATTGTGTCCAGCCTGGAAACTCTCAAAAATAGAACAGCTTGCAAATCTTGGAGATAAAACTTTCGTAAACATAGCCTCAATGTTCTATCAGGGAGGCTGTATCTTACATCACTTTAGGAGAGCTCTTGCTCTTCACACTAACATACCTCAATAACTCTCTTCAACGAAAATAAGGATGCCTTATTTTCCTGTTCCTTGGACAGGCATTCCAGCAGATGCTGAGCTCTTCAACCAATGAAGAGGACAGTAAGCGCCATTAGAATATGATGTCTAACATATGCAATGGGTTAGTTTCAGATAGGTTTCTTTTCTTTACTCTTCAGGGAAAAGAATTTGACCCCATCTAACACAATCACGCCCTTTGATCACCTGTACACAGCCATGATCAGTCTTCTTTATCACACATCTGTCCTCTTCATAGCTGAAACACTTCACTGTGCTGGGCAGAACCACTAGTTTATGTTTCTGAAATTACTTGACAACACTAAACAGAAGGAAGTGTTCTGAAAAGAAAAAAACTAATATCCTTCTGCATTTGAACGTCAGTTCGCGTATCATCTGTAGAGCTGAAATCAAATATTTTCCTTTAACGTATTCAAAAATGGCAGCTCTGAAGGTATGAGGAATCTGTGTCTCCAGTTATCAGCGAGGTCCTGCCACAGTCACAGCTTGATGTGGCAAGCGAGCTGCTGCAGCTATGGATGAAACGGAGATTAATGTTTCCCCCAACATCTCCCCAGGATAGAATCTCACATTCTGCACTATCACACAAAAGAGAGAAATGAGGGAAAGGGAGACAAATACAACCAGCTTAACAGAGCTGCTTAGGATAGTCATCTAAAATGAAGTTCAAGTCAACAATTTGCCTGAAGTAGAATCAGAAATATCCTAGTGTTCTCCTTACCACTTTTTTAAAAGGCCTTTTACTTTCTCTTTTCCTTCAGATAGTTTCTTTTTTTTTTTCACCGTATTTTTATACTGAGTCAAGAAATCTTTCCTAGCAAAACTAGGAAGTGTAATTTTGATTGGGATAGGAAAATCTATAACCAGCTCCTCATAGTAAATGGTCTATTTTTCCTAGTAAGAATTTACTAATTGGTGTGTCGGAATTAAAATGCCCATTTCCAAAGCCTTTTATTCTCACATGTACTTGGTTAGAAAGTCAACAGTTACTCAGCTATAGTTCCCTAACCAGGCTTACCCTGCCTGGATGGAAATGGAGCAGGCACAGCATTGTCCCTTTCTATCCTTTGCATACTATGAGCAGGATGCAAGACACGGCTGGCGCAACTGTTGTATCATCAGCAGATACTCCTCAAACACGGAAGAAGTTCTTCTGGCGAGTCTCTGGCTGTCTTTAGGCCAATCTATGCTGTGGTAGAGAGACAAGCTCTAAATCTTTCAAAGGTGATTCAACTGCTGTCAATAGGTGACATGAAAAGATTTCAATCCATTGTTTATTCTGGTAATCAGACCAAAAAACAAAGTGAAAACAAAGCACCAACTTCAGTTAAAGATTCATACTGGTATTTGTCTGAATATAGCAGTTTAGGAGAATTGACTGCGTATATCCAACTGCTTAGTGCTGTTTCTGGCTTGTCTGAAACACATTTCCTTTCCTTGTCACAACTCCCAGGTGCTACTGCTGAGCAAATAGTAGCATCACTGCCAGAAGTATTTGAAAAGAACAAAAAAAAATTGATTTGGACAACCTATGTGCTCATGTCATTGATGGAGACACAACTGTGAGTAGGTTTGGGGCTGAGGTCACAACAAGGTTAAAAGAAAAGTGCCCAGGAATTCTCTCCTGTCACATTTCACACTGAATTGTTCCTGTTTCACAGCAGATCACAGATGCTACAGACAATGCACTGTGCTCCATTAAATACAGGGAATCATTTAGCTACATTTACAAGCTACACTGAAAATTCACTCCAGAATTACTGTACTCGAAAGGTTACACTGTAAGGGCTAGAATATTGCATCAGGCAGACACTAGATGCTATATTTGTACATGCCACATAAAAAGCAAGGAACAAAGGCAGGATGAAGAGTGCCCTGTCTGTTTAAAAGTGAGGGTGATGTCGCTGCCCTTATTCAAGAGTATAATGTATCTCATCTGAAGACACTGAAGACTGTAGCTACCAGCTGAAAATCTTGGTAGCATGGTAAAGGTCATTATTCTGATAAACATATTCTCTGTAACATTGCCTTTTTTATCTTGTGCATGGTCCTGTACAAGCAAGAGGCTTGAAATTAATCATGAGATGGGCTGGAAGGTTATTCTGCCTATTCCTTATCTGCACTCATGCCTGTTCTCTCCTCCTTACTTGGGAGCCTATAACCACCTTGAACACCAAACAGAGCAGCATGCAAGCATTTACACCATCAAAGGCAAAATGTGCTTAAGACAGACTTTGGAAATCCAGCACAATTTGGCAAACTTCAAAGATAGTTGCCTTTCAAACGGGTTGTGGAGGAGGCCTTGGTAAATTTGAATGGTATGATTAGCATACCGGCTGTTTTTAAAACTGCTCAAGAAGAAGCTGTGTTAAAATCCATTTCCGCAAGACACACGCATTTTCTTTTGGACAGGCTCCACTAGCTCTGTTTCTTAAATCAATTTTTCTGGCACGGATTTCTTCTTGGAAGAATGTACGACACCAGCTCAACTTCCTAACCAAAACTTGACAGAATGTGTGCAGCGCAGCATATCGGCATCTCTACTTCATGGCTTCCTAAAAGTTACAGTACAGAAACCTCGGAAGTGAATTTGACTATTACAGGTCACATCTGTTGAAAGACGAGTGAGACAACAGGAGACGCCAGGGTAGCCTGCCCAGCACAATGTTCAAACACTGGTGACGGCCGCTGATAAAAGGTTTGCCAAAACAGGAGTTGCCAAGGTCTTAGAGGAGTTTCAGGGATGTTTTCAAGTCTTACTAGATTTAAAGGATGATCCTTGGCAAACTCCCCCTGATGCTTCTCAGCATTTCTAGAGCCAACAGTTGTTCCATCTGCTGCTGAGGCCGACTTTGAAGAATCCTTGCAAAGAGCAGCATACTAACTTTAACGCTACACAAGAGAGGAAAAAACCACAGCTTTTCAGAAGTGACCTAGATGTTTGCCAGTAGCTTGACACACTCTCAGGTAAGGCTGTCTCCTTGCCTCCAAACACTCGAGTGTATTACCAAAGCTGCGCCAGTGTAAACTGTGGGCTGAAAATAAAGATTCAGTAAACAGAATTTACTGAAAGCTTGTCTTAGGCATTAACTGTTCATCTGTGGAGGTCTGATGTACAGTAACAGCAAGAAAGACCACCACAAACTAACTTCAAGAACCGAACTGCTGATGGGGATTACAAAAAAATCACATTTAAAAAATGGCTGTGAAACTCAGACAGATACTTCCTGCCAACACCTAAAAAAATTAAATTAGAAAAAAAAAATAAATCAGCAAACACAATGAACTCTTGGGGGTGCTGAGCACAAGTAATCTTTGCAAAAGCAAAGGAAGGTCCACACAGACACAAACGAAGGTGCTTAGTTTCAACACATAAGCTTCAGTTTCTGCCATTGTGATGGATGTGCCAGTGTGTTTTCTGAGCCAGGCCACTGCACTATTGTATAAGCCTTATTCTAATTACTGTAGGCTCTATAAAGGTTTCTTTATCTTTTAGTATTATAAATAATTGTGCTTCCAGGCTGGGGTTCAAAGCTCAAAACAGCACTCGCACAACAGCACAGGCAGGTCAGGTGACCTTTCTCCAATTCTCCTCTCTCTGGTGCTGAGGACAGACAAAGTGATATGTCTGTCATACGCCATTACCATTAGAACAGAATCTTGTTCTTTTATTACAACTGAACTCCGCCGGATTTCTCAGCAGGAATGCTAAGTGAAATCAATGTCTTGGATTTCCAGGCTGAGCTTGGAGGTCACAGCCACTCTATCATTTCTCAGCATTATCCCTTCTCTTTCTCTCGCGCTCTCTCTGAGCCTCCAACTGGCACACAGCAGATTGAAAACAGCATGCATCACAGGGCTTACGCTGCACAATTTTACAGCCTTTTGGAGCCCTCTTCCTTTCCTTTTGGCCCACTTTTTTACTTTTTTTTTTTCTAGATTGCAAGTAAGTTTTGTTTTTCTCCTACAGACCTGCAAGCCAAAGGCACTGGAACACCTACAAATAGAAGGAGCAATGAAACCCAAGGGAGAACAGAGCAGATCTTGACAGCTGCCAGTTACAGTGGTTATGCTCCATGTTACCAGTGGATATGGTAGGCCTTCTAATCCTACAGGATGGCTACATAATTGCCACAAAATATGTACTGCGCCCCTTAGATCTCATCAGACATTCTACCTGTGCACAAGAGAACCAAAAACAACACTGGGATTTTAAGTGTAGGTCTCACAAACTACCAGTCACACACAAACTCTCCCTTGTAAAATGCAAAAAAATAACTTTTTAACCGTAGACACAACTTCTTTTTTCCTTTTTTTTTTTTAAAATCAATCTACCATCAATTTTGTGCACATCTTTGTCATTCCTTACTCTAAGAGAAGAGGTCTAGTCACAGATAAACTTCAGGAAATCAGAAAGCCTACACTAAGGAGTGAAGAAAGGCAATATAGGCGAGCACGATTCATTAACACAACAGCTACTGATTTAAAGTGATGTCTTTCATTTCTTGAATACATATCTCACTGAGCTGACAATGGTATTATTTATTTGTCTGGTTATTTTTAATCTGTGCTGTTTTACTGTTAGAGTTAAAACGAGACACCACTGTCAATTCAAGGAATCTCTCCCAACATGATAAAGGACATGGACAGCAAGCTAGAGGACACTAACAAAAAGAAAGGACACATTTTATCAAGCTCTTGCTGTCAACTAAACAGGACTGTTTTTTCTCTGCATTCCTTAGCTAAATTCTTCATAGCTGTCTTGCAACACCTCAGATGTGCCATTCAATGTTGACCTGTTAGTTTTGCTCAGCTGTGACACACACTGAGCTCACCTTCTTTGGCTGCATCTTTTCTCTAGGTATAGCTAGTCACACACTGAGGGCATCATACAGATGTGCCTCTTGGCTGTGAGCTGGACCTCTTAAATGTGCATGGACCAAGCTGCCCAGCTATGACCAAGATTACTCATCAGAGCTCATCACTCAGTGGACAGATATCAGCTCTGCTCTATGACACAAAAGACATTGCTTTGGAGACTTCACAAATATGCTGATTTGGAAGGGACCCACAAGGATCATCGAATTCAACCCTTAGCCTTGCACAGGAGCATCCCCAAAAGTCACACCATGTGCCTGAGAGTATCATCCAAATGCTTCTTGAACTCTGACAGGCTTGGTGCTCTGACCACTGCTCTGGGAAGCCCGTTCCAGTACCCAATCAGCCTCTGAGTGAAGAACCTTTTTCTAATATCCAACCCAAATCTCCCCTGACATAACTTCAGGCCATTCCCTCAGGTCCTGTCACTGGCCCCCACAGAGCAGAGATCAGTGCCTGGCCCTCCTCTTCCCCTCACAAGAAAGTTGTACACTGCAATGAGGTCTGTCCTCAGTCTCCTCTTCTCTAGGCTGAACAAACCAAGTGTCCTCAGCCACTCCTCATACGGCTTCCCCTCAAGGCCCTTCACCATATTTGCTGCCCTTGTTTGGACGGTCTCTAATACTTTAATATCTTTCTTATCTTGTGGTGCTCAAAACTGCCACAATATTCAAGGTGAGGCTGAACAGCAGGGCGGGACAATCATCTCCTTCTCCCAGCTGGTGATGCTTTGCCTGATGTCCCTCAGGCCACAGCTGGCTCTCCTGGCTGACTGATATTCAGCTTGCCATCGACAGAACCCCCAGGTCCCTCTCCACACCACTGCTTTCCTGCACCTCATTCTCCGGTCTGTACTTGTTCCTTCAAAAACTCCAGCTCTAACCCAGGAGAACAAACCTGCTGCAACTGAGAGGCACACAGACATCCTTCAGAAAGAACCACATGCACATCACTACATTGTCAAAATGTAGTGCTGCCAGGCCTGGTACAGTACCTTGCTTTTGGGTGGAGGGCTGTTTGTGCTCTTGTCTGTGTGGATGCTGGTAGGGGATACGGCAGCACCAAGGTTACCCTGGGGTATGCCAGGTATCTTGCCTCCCGGAGACACTTGCATTGCAGCAAGTTGGGCAGCATACAACTGCTGTAAAAAGATTAAAAAAAAAAAATTGGGGTGGGGGAGGAAGAGAGGAGAGACATCATCAGTAAACAAATAATCTTCTCAAAACTTCTACTGCAGACGATATGTTTTGCTTCTGATGGTATTTTTTATTTAGCACATGTATATATCAAGACAAGAATTGTCAGCTAAACTTCTGTGACTCATTCTCAGGGGATGAACGAGAGACATCACCATGAGAAATGTCCCAGCATCCCTGTGGAAGGAACAAAATGTAATCTTCATGGTTTACCTGAGCTACTGGGCAACCTTTCCTTTCTTGAGATGATTTAGGCATAAAAGCATTTCCACCAATAATATGCACTGACCCCTGTGAAACTCACATGATGTTTGACATGGTCTCTGTGCTACCATTTTATGTTTCTTTATTTTACTTGCTATGTTTGCCCTATTTGCAAAGGCTGCAAGGTGTTTGGGAAAGGGATTGTCGAAATTTTTAGTACTTACTGTGTACTCACTACTGGGTTCTAGGGAACCACTAGTGTCGATACAAGTATACATGTATTGATGGTAGAGTACTGTCCATTAGCTATTAAAAACTCCAGTTGAGTCTAAGAACCCTTTCTATGATGCATGCAAAGCAGACACACTGTGGAAATGTTTTTCCCTTCAAAACTAAACCGGTAAAGCACTTGAAACATGTATTTCTCTATTAACATCTGAACATCTATAATCACAGTCACCTGCTTAAAGTTGAGCACTACATAAGAGTTTATTGGACAGACGTTAAAAGTAAAGAGAAAGCAGGCAAACTGGCAGTGCCTAGAAGCTCCCCGGACCTCCAAATAAAACATGGAAAAAATAAACATGGGGGCAGGAGAAGCAGCAATTGCTGCTGCTTTGTGAACAAGGAGGAATTCAGAAGTCAGGTGCCTGAGTAGTAACAAAGGCTTTCTTTCCTCAGCCAGGGTATCAGTTTCAAAGACTCACACTGTGTATGGTTAATGCTGTGCGGTACATGTGTGATGTGTTAACACTGAATGAAGGTGCTCTCTGCCTGCAGGTGCTAACAGAGCTTCTGAGATGTTTCTAAGGTGTGACAAGGGGTAACATACAGAAATATGGAACTGGATAAGGGGGGGTTCAATATGACTAAGTCTAAGAGCTGGTGATAGTAGTGCTTAGTAGTGCTTAGTTTTGTTGTTGTTTCTTGGTTAATTTTGCATGTTGGAGAGCACAAAGAAACATTGACCCAAACCAGAAAGTCTCATAGACAAAAATGAGGATTCACTACAGAAATAATCCACATGGAGCTGTGCAAAATGTGCAGAGACACTGCTAAAGTGAGTTCAGTATATACAAGCCCTGTAGCAGACACTTAACTTGATCAAATGGGCAAGACTTACTGCTGCGAATCTTGGATAACCCCAGACACTGTCTTGTGGTTTCCAATACAAACTCTTCCCTTTGCTAGTGCACAATCCTAACCCTTTCACATAATTAAAAGTACCCCATTGGGCTTTTTTAGGTGTAATCAGACACTAAGTCCCTACTTATTCCTTTTTCATACTTTCTATTATTTTCAGACTTTCTATTCTTTTCAGTTTTGAATCCTTTTTATTTCTTTTCTCTACTTTGATCACTGCTTGTTCTGCACTTCTTAATCACCATTTATCCATCCTGTTCTGTTTTGTCTCCCTCTCTTTCCTTATCATCCATTCATTCATCTGTTCTCTCCTTGTCTTTTCCTCAAATTTATTTATTCATTTATTCTATGTGTTACCCCCAGTGAGTCTGAGCCAAATAGATGCAAATCAGCTACAGATAAAAGTCATCAAAAACAATCCTGCCAAAAATCAGTCACAGATTCAAATGCATGTATTTATCAGTTCAAGCTCATATCCATTCATTCTTTCTAAAGAAGACTAAATCCATCAGGGAGAACGGAACAAGTGTCTGTGTGAACCAGAGAAGAACTGCAGCAGGCAGTTCAAGGAAAACCAAGTCAGAATTATGTATGAATTAATATATCAGAAGGGCAATGGTTGTTTAAGAAATAGCATACACGATTCAGGAACAACTCAAACATAATAGGACTCTGGAGGTGACAGAGCAGATCTAGAGAAAGCTTTTCCTTTTCTTTTGCTCCCTGTTGAAAAAAAAATGACAAAACAAATTGAGGCAACTATGGGAAATAGACAAAAGAAAGTCAAACAACCATTAGGCAGGAAAGGTTCAAGCTTGCTGCTAATCTATAGATTAGATATCAGAGCTTGTGTCTAGTCCACATGTAAAGGTAAAAATAACATAGTCAGTTTAGACACTTAGCAGCCCTGAACCAACTGGAGATTATTGACAGCCCATATATGACTGGCCTGCTGAGGACTGAGCTTTCCAGAAATTTCTGTGAGCCTTCGGGGAAAACTTTTCAAACTGAATCTTTAGCCTGAAAAGAAAGGGAAATCTCTACTTCAAAGACAAAGGTCCAAAGACAGAATCACAAGAACTAAACTATATGAAATATATGCACAACACACTGTCCAAGAATTAGCACATAACTTAGTGGTCCCTGAGAAATGTGTTGGAAGCCATGGTTCCTCCTTAAAGTACTGTCATCAACCATCTCTCTGACAATGCACGCAAAGCAGACGATGACTAAATAAGGACTGGGCATGAATTTCCCTATGCAACAGCCCAGAAGAGAGCTATATTTTCAGGTGATAAATGCAATATATGGAACTTCAAATCCATGCCATGTTCTCAGTTCAGGGACAGATATACCTGAAGAGAATGAAATACACAGTAGAGTGCGGAGTAACCTGGAAGGAATGGTGGAAGAAAATTCATAAAGCTTTCATTCATGCTTTGTGACAACTTCTGTTCTCTTGTTATCAGTTTCAACATCTCAGCTCCATTTAATCTATTTTGAGAATTAAAAATAAACATTAAATAACATTTTATAAGAGGTCCTTTGTTGAAGTACTCTCTTAAAAAGTCCCTTCCTCCAACAGAAATGAACAAAAAAAGCAGTATCAGGTCCAGCTCTAAAGTGAAAAATACAAGGTTATGCAATTGTAAGGGTCTGAATCCTATTTAACCAGTAAGATTTCTCCTATATCCCCCTCAATTTCAAAAAAATTGAGAGAAATACACAACATGCAGCACATTTCTTGGACTGCTAATGAATTTGAGCTTTAAGATTATTGAATTTGTCTGTCCATACTTAGTTGTTTTAGGACACTACAAGCTACAGCTTATAGCCAAGGAAAAGGTAACCAAGGTCTGTGAAACAAGACAGCTAAATGACTAAAGTTTACGCATTCATTTCATAGAGAAACTTCACTCTAACTGAAGAACATTTCTCCCCCTGCTTCTCCACTAGAGTTTCAGATTTTGGAACAGTGTATGAATACACCACTGTTGAAACATTCAGCCATCACCTAAAATGTAACTGTAAAACTCTCACAGTAATGAAATGGAGACATCAGAAAGTGCAAGGAAAATTACGTTATTCTCTACCACTGCTATCACACACTGCTCTTGAGCCTCTGAACTTTTACACCAGACAGAGACTCCGGAAGCCATTTGTGCTATGCTTAGCCAATCGAAAGACTCAATGTCAAATTCCAGCACTCCAGGATGTCATTTTGCTGCACTACAACTCATACAGGACTTTTAAATCTATGGAGTCTTGATCGGTTCATTGTGACTGAAGCATTCAGTCACAGTGTGACTGAATCAGTGGAGGAATCAGTGAAGCACTACTGCTTTAGGCAGGTTTATTTTTGCTATACATAATAAATAATATTCTGAATTTAATAAGCTAGATAATACTTCTTCAAGAAGGCAGAATTGGGCTTCTGAAAAAAAGCAATTAAAAAGTAACATCTATTGTTTGTTTATAACTAAATGACTATGCTTCAGCTCCCCTGCCCATGTGCAATATTGCATGCCTTGTTAATGTTTTCTCATTAACCTCTTATGAAAATCTGTATGGAAGCAGAATCATCAGAACAAAACCACAATGTGATACACTTTAAAATGAGCAGGAGGTATCGTTAATTTTTTAATGTTGCTCCTCTCTTCTTAAGCCATTAAACAAAAAATCCCCCCTCTTCCTAGGTCATCACCTAAACCATCTATACTTCTTCCAATATATTAAGCAGAAATAGTCAGCTGAACTCTCCAAATGGACTAGCTCTAAGAGCTCTTGGCTTGATGACTCTGTAGAACATCAATAGCAAAGCCTTAAGGTTAAGCCAGCTTTGAAAACTTTCCCCTTGGGCATTGTTGTTACATGTTAACAATGCTCATTACTGCTTGGAGGGTACACTAAAAATGAATTCTTGTTCTATTAATACAGAAAATGAGAATGAGATTTAATAGCAATTTTAGAAAGGGTTGAATAAAGTGCTAGCAATTACATAGGCAGAGATAGTTGATTCAAGCACCTATAGGCATTTGGATTACAGTATTATCTCTTATTAAAATATTTTTATTAGTGAATAGTAGAGATTAAGAGCTGTTATTAAAAAAAACCCACAGAGAGATAGAGACAGGTGGCACTGGAAACTGAATCAGTTACTGCAATAAATTTGTTTCAGATATAAACTACCTTTTCAATCAAGATACCACAGTGATGAATTTACAAACCACTGTGCCTGAGTGTTTGAATTGTTAACTGATCCAACACTTCAATTTCTTTGTCATTCTGAGACCCATCATTAAAAATATACACATGAATGGCCCTGTTCTTTGTTTTTTGCATAATCTGGGGGGGGGAGGAAATGGTATGAGATTTTCTCACTCAGAATACATGAATTTAATTTTCTTTACCTCAAAATTTATGCTTTTGTAAGACATGAAAACTGTTTGATTATGGCAAAAAGAATTAATTTTGGATGTGTTTCAGTGGGTTTTTAATTGAAGAAAAAAAAGAACATGAAAAATTAGAAAGAAAAAAGGAATTCACTTAAACAAAACAAACAATTGACATATATCCTACCATAAGATTTTTTTTTAAAGGTACTGATGAAATAAAAAGTCAGCTACAGAAATTAGAATTAAAGCCACTCTCATTAGTGACTGCTAGCAATGCTTTCTAGATATTCTATGAAAAAAAAATCTTCATTTGGCTCATTACATATTTGAAAGGAACAAATACCAGATTTTAATCTTTTCTTTGTCTGAGTTTCCTTCAAAGGTTGTTAGTCAAACATTTCAAAGGGACACACTAATTTATATATTCAAACTTCAGCAAAGGCTTTCAAGTGCCATTTGCTTGCATCAACTGGGAGATTTTCAGAAAACAAAGATAGCATTTGAACACAAAGTCAGTAAGCTCAGAACCCATTCCACAAAGAACCCATCCCAGGGGAAAATTGCAAGCTTTCACTTTGGTATAATTTCAGATAGTAACAACATAGCTTGAGATCCTGAGATGTACTGATAGTATTTTGGTTTACTTTTGGTTTTGTTTTATTTTGTTTTGTTCTTTAGAATTCTGAACAGAATGGGAGAATTACTACGGTTGCACCTACCATTTGCCTTTATCGCACCCAATTCCTGCAAGAAGTTGCCCTGCCTCCCAGTGCCAAGATATTCAGAGAGACTCTCTCTGGCAGAAGACCTTGCCTGAACTAGTGTTTCCTTTATTCACCAAGCAAAAAATAGCAAGCTGGAAGAATTCAGTCCAAAATTCAGGACCACACAGAAACTAGAGAAGATACACTAAATATTGAAAAGCTACACTGTTCCCTCCAATGGCCACAGAAACCAGCTAACTTCCTTTGAAAACTCACATCCTAGCTATGCTCTCTATTTAGCCGAGAGGGAGGAAGACAGGTAAGTAAATCATGTATCAAAGAACACTAATTGTTGTCCAGTTGTGTTTGCGATCCCTTAGAATGGAATCATCAATTTAGTGGTGTCAGGGATCACGACTCTCTGAAACCACAACTGCCAACAAAACATACTGGCCCCGTGTGCATGGTGCTGATCCAGAGGACTCAGAAAAGAAAGACAGTCTATATACAATATGTACAAGGGCCAAAATGGAGAAGCCTCTTTATTGCAAATTCATCTGGTTTTATAGTCCAAAGATTGTTTTGGTTAATATAGCCAATAGACAAAAGGAAAGGTGGTCATGTGTCACTGTCCCAGAGCCACAGTCACAAGATGATGTTTACATACCTAAGAGGTTATTATCATCGTCTGACACGCTGTAATACAGCCTAATATTCTGCTACAAATAATAAATTTTTTAAAGTTAAGATGGGAAAAGTTAATAGATAAGTAATATACTGCTTTTAATCAGAGAGAATTGGTAACACTTGGAGGAACTGCTTAGAGAAATTTTGACTCGATGTTTCAGTTAAGATTGGATATGTTTTAGGAAGATGGACTTTAAACAAGGAGTTTATTATGTTCAATAATATTTTACATCTTGTTTTGTCAGACTAGACAATCTAATAGTCTCTCTAGCCCTAAAAAACCTGAGACTTAGAAGGAAACATTTAGAAAAACAAGTTCTCATTAGAACAACTATGAAGCATTCACAAACAGAACAAGGCTTCATTTGTACACTTCTTGCAAGCTAGTTACAAGCACAGCCTTGTAACCACCGTTCCTCTCATATTAGAAAAACATCACTTTTAGAATCAGTAACCACAAGACTCCATA
The DNA here is from genome assembly GCA_013399895.1 of Serilophus lunatus. Classification (NCBI taxonomy): domain Eukaryota; kingdom Metazoa; phylum Chordata; class Aves; order Passeriformes; family Eurylaimidae; genus Serilophus; species Serilophus lunatus. Next base: position 797,669 of record VXBA01004606.1, on the reverse strand, counting down.
AAATACGATTCTGGTAGCTGATCTCTAGGGTTCCAGGCCTGCAGCCCTTATTCCTGAGAATAATCTCACTGTAGTCAACAGGACCGCTTTGCCCGTGTCAGGATGAATGCACTAGTTCTTTTTTCATTTGGAACTGTCATGGTATGACCAACAGGGGATTCCTGGCATCCAGAAACAAGGCTGGAGTCCAGGTCACTAAAAACCTGAATGAGCCTTAAGTTTGCATCTGAAGTAATAAAGACTTCCACTGCCACACATTCAAAATAATGCTTGCTTTGCTTCTGGAATAGTAACAGTGGATAAAGTAAAATGTACAGGTACAATTTATGGTAGCTCTGAGTTTTCATAGAAACTGATGTAATCTTGATGGCTAAGACAAAGATTTTAGCTAAAGTACAACTATATTTGTATTTATAGTAGCTTCTACGGGAAAGACACTAACCACAACACCCTCAGATGTTAAGCAATTCCGTTTTCCTTGAAAAGCAGCCTTTAATTCTGCCAATGGATAAATGCTACTCAAATGTAAGGTGAGAACCAGCACCTATGACATCAACAGACTGGTCCTGGTGACGCAGGAAGACTGTAGGAAACTCCTGATTAGAGCCTAGACCTCATGGCTCCTTTGTCCCATGCCTTAACAAGACAATCCTTCTACAGGATGTAACTGGAGGAATTTATCAATAGACACTTCCTATCAGAGGCTAATAAGATCTGCTAGTTTCTGTGATAAAATATCTTGCAAACTGTGTGTTTAAGATTGCCTGCTCTTTACAAACGAAGAGATTTTAACTGGAAAAATGCCCAAGTGGCCTACATATTCATACATACCATGTTCACACCATATGACAGTAATTGAAATAGAGTGACTATATGAAATGCTTATTGGAGAGGAAATTTGATTATGTCTTTTGGAAAAAGCTTGTTGGATGAAATGCTGCAGATGAACAGTGTCCCCTTCAAGGAAAGTAATTAATATTGTACATATTTAAAAATAGTAAAAAAAGCCAAACTGGGAAGAATTTATTCATATAGTTTGTTGTGCAGTGCCAGAATATAATGTATTGTTGCTGTCATTATTATTAATTATTTTTATGCCAGTGGAACTTCTTGTGTTAGGAAAAAAGGTAAAAGAAATTCTTTAAAGTAAGGACATACTTTTGGCTCCTTAAGGATTATACAGTAAGATGGGCAGTGCTAATATAGACCAACAAACAACAGTGATGTGTAACTTAAGAAGAGGCATTTGTTTTGTAAACTGCATTCCCTTTATCACTGACTATTCTGTAATGCAGTATAGAGCTGACTATTCTATAATGAAGACGAAGTGTTTGTATGAAGGCTCCACATGCAGACTGCTCTTCAAGTACAGCTTTTGCAAATGAGAAGCCTGAAGCCAGTAAAGTGGCCCAGACATTACACTTTTGTAGGAAAAAAGCCCTCACTACTGCCTATTTGTTTACAATAATTATGTTTCCCAAGAGCTTTTTTTTCTTACATACATCCAGATTTTTGGCAACTAGCTCAGAACACCTGACTTCAGTACGTATAATTTCTCATTTGAAAGACCAAAATTCTATGAGTTGCCATTTGACAAAATACTTGTTTCATATTGCATTGCTTTACTTGACTGGTACTGTATATAATCATTCATTGTTTTCCATTAAGTGACTAGAGTAGTTAATAAGCAAACATTGCCAACAGAATTACTTTAAATAAGGTTCTATATATTTCAGATTGCCAGGCTATAATTAAGGCATTTCACTATTTTACACAATTTCCTTAAGCAACTCTTTCTCCAGTTTTTATTTATAGATTTTTCTGTTTGCATTTTAAGTTGTTGTATTGAACAGGGAATTAAGTCAGGAAGACTCTGTGCCTGGTTTAGGACTGATACTGAATTAATTACTTCAGATCTGAATACTCTCTTTCTCCTGAAGTTAAGTGCAGAGCTCATAGTAGAAAGATTAAGGTCAATTGCATTTCTTATTTTAAGAACATGGATTTACTGACTTGAATGCTGATACGGTATCAGGTTCTAACATCTTGACGATTCTAAGATTCCTTGGTGACTTGCCCTTCATCTTTTTCAGGAATCAAGTAGCAAAATAGGTATTTTGCAGTACAGGTGGACCACAGGACTCAGTCTGCTCTAGAAACTCTTTGGTGACAAGTTGTCATATGAACAGAATCCTAAAATACTGATGTCCCTTCTTAAAAGCAGCAAAAAGATGATAATCACCTACCACAAGCAACAGTGCCATGTTGCCAAATTACTGAAGTAGGAGAGGATAAGAAATAAATGTAAAAATTTACACTTGGATATTTTTTGCTGTATATATTCTAAAGCTCAATCTTCATTTGTTAATTTTGACACCAAACAGTGAAATGAGAAATATACTCTTTGTAGTCTTCATAGGTTTTATACTTTATAGCATTTTTACTTTTCTAGTCTTTAGTTCACTGTATTTCTGAACCTGAAGTAACATTGTATCTGTCGTCCTTGGAGGTACAAATTGACATTGTTCCTTAGTTATCTGACACATACAGGAACTCAGTGACATCTACTCAGCTCATTCAAGAATTTAATTTGCTCTTTGAACTGACTTGTATTATGTGGTCAAAGGGTCTGGAAAAAGGCTCAGGAGATAGGGAGTGAAAAAGTCAGACCATCATAAGCAACTTCCAACAGAGCTCTTTCACAGGCTCAGAGAGGCCTCCCTGAAAAGAATACATAAAAGAGGAAGTATGGGTAAAAGAATAATATTGAAACGGAGGGACCACTGAGGGATAGGTAATCCAAGCTGTAGAAGGAAATGTACTTATTCTGAGAGCAATACTGAAACAAACTGATTCCTAGAATGCTTTGGAAGACATTTTTTCTCCTTCCCATTTTCCTTTACAGGAAGCACTAATAAGATGTGACATGGCATCTTTACTCAGCTGCATCAACTATCTTATTTTACTTTTGGGGGTGGAGAAGGCAGAGCAAGGTTATTAATTTGTGAGAGAAGAATGTCAGTCCTGGAGTGCAAGCTTTCAGTAAGTTCAACAACATCCATTTACTTCTCATGTAATTTTTGTTCATGTTCATTGCCTTACATGCTCATTCCCCAAATCCTCCAGAAAGCTAACAAGTCACACCTTTTCCTTTGATATCCTCTTGTGAAGTCGTGGTATCGGTACAGAGCACCAGTTGTCCATCCCAGTAGGACACAACGATCCCTTTTCCATAAAAGCAGAATATATGACAAGAACTGTGGAAAGCTCCAGCTCGCACGTACCTTTCCTTTGGCTTTAATCCACATGGAATCCCCTCTTCTAAAAGTCTTTGTGTTCTAGGTAGTATTCAAGACAAAGCTTGCAAAAAATCAAACTTACTATACCTGTAGGAAACTGTAATTCCAATCACAGACATAGAAATTGTCTCAACTTTGACCTAGAATATTTTGAGCCTCACTGAATCAGACCAAATATGTGTTCCAACCCAGAAAACAGATGAGCTTCACTACGGTCAGACTCCTCCTAATGTTCTCAACAGTTGAGTTCTATCTACTTCAAACTCATGGGAGTGCCTGACTTCAAACTATCCCCATTTGCTATGAACTGGATAACTTAGATGCTTAAAAACACAAATGCATGTCTATTAAACTGGGATGCTTGTAGGAGATGATAGGCTACGAAGAGGAGATGTTAGAGGGGAGTGCCATTATTTGGTTACTAAATTGCTGAGAAGAGTTGAGAGAGTAGAGAAGCACTCAACTAATTTCATTATTTTGCAGTTTGCTTCATCATAGAAAAGTCCCCATTTAACAAAATGAAGTAGTAGAAACTCAATTGCTGTTTTCTTTGATTTTATGATAAAAATAGGTGTGGTCTGTAAAACTCCCCCTCCAATAGAGCCCATAAAACTCCAGAGAGCCTGAAACCTCTGTGAAGCTTTGGCAAACGTCTAAGGAAATAACATAAGAAACTGTTTTCTGGTTCATCTCACTATTTCCATGCTTACACTGATGTAATGGGAAGAGTGACACTTTGCATATTCTATTAGGATACGTACAGAAGTTCAGTTCTTAATTCTTAGTGACTTTGTTCGCCCAAAAGTGGTCTCTGGAAACATCTGAAATCCCTCAGGATTCAGTTTCTGACTCTCACCCCAATGAAACTGCAAACACTAAAGTCCAATGACGCTGCATGGTCAGACTTCAGCCCACACATGAGAAGCCCTAAATCTAGCCTGAAACTCACACCAAGGTTTAAGAAGCTGTAGGCACAATAACATGACTGAAGGTCAAAAGGAATTACATCTTTAACTTTCATGTCCCTCGCATCACTCAAGCACAAGAAGAACTCGTGCAATGAACTTTGGGACTTTACATTCAGCTAAGAGGAATATGATGGCTGCTTCTAGTTTTATCAATCCATAAGGATAAAAAACAGCTGCTGCAGCCTCGTGTTCCTACATCAAGTGTGAGCTTTCTATTTCTGAGAATCAATTTGACCAAGGGAAATGCAACCTTCTCCACATTTCTCCACCTCCATCCTGGTGCAAGCTACTAATTTCCAGACTCTTCTTGCTTCCTGGGTTATTCTATGGAAGTCTACTCTCTCTAGCTTTTCAGCATTTTGCTTTTAAGACTCGACAGGGTGACTGCAGAAATATCTCTCCCCAAATTCCTGTTATTGAGGCAAAAAAAATTGTCCTTCAGATCCGTCCATTTTATTAAAGTTGATTTTCACAACTTTTTTGAGGCACTGATTAAACAAACGAAAACAAAATGAAACGGACAAAATTCCGGAGTGAAAACAGTGCTTTTCATAAATTGTCCATTTCACACCAGTTTTTAGTATAGATTTTTTTATAACATAAAGATTAATTTGCTAGTCCAAAACCATGAAATACTGAAATTACTTACGAGGCATTTTTCGATTGTTAATAATAAGACTGGATTCCAAAAACAGCTAATCCATATTTTAAATTGTGCATTTGGAAATTTGGATTAAGAGATAAAAACCAGAAATTTTTACATTTTAGAAAGAAGTACCAAAACACTGAACCCTTTTCAATTTAAAACAAGAGCCAAAACTGATGTAAAAGCAAATTTTAAATTGCTTCTGGCTGAGCAGTTGTCCGCAAAGCAGTAGGGGTGGGAGTACCAAAGAGTCTGCAATGGAAATACCGAGAAGCTTTTGCTGTAGTCACACTAACAAGGCCTGCTATCATGAAGTAATAACATTATCCAGAAATCTTTGGTCATTACCTCATTCCTAATGCCATCTCATTTCACTTGAGTTACTTGGGTCTGATGATGGGGTTAACAAGCAAGGAGGTGTTTGAGTGGGTGTGAATTAGGGGCGCTGCTAAAATAGAAGCTATTTTAGCAGTTCTGTGCTTAATATATTCTGAAGTACAGTAATTTTTTTTCAGGTAAAATACTCACACGTTCCAAGGCTAAGGATGACTTTGGCAAAGCACAGATAATACCTAGACTTATTAATATTACACAGAGTATTACAGAGGAACTCACGCTTCTGTTCCTTTACTACCTTCGTCATCCTACCTACAAGTTTAACGTAGCAGGAATTCTAATACATTCATTTCCTGTGTTCAGAAGTTTTCCTCAAAAACTTGGATATTTTCAGCAACCATGACAGAAAACACTGCTGATAGCTTCTCTCTCCCCATCCCTCTACTCCACAAGCCATCTTCACATACCGCACAGCAATCCATTACAATATGTTCTAACATCTGCCTCCTCATATGATGTACGACCTATTTGATTGACCCTTTTTATGCTGCTCCAAGACTGGCAGTTCATTGCAGTGGGAGGGCGAACAGTACTCATGGCTTCTTCAGTTAGCAACTAGTAAATATATCTTCATTCCAGGAAAGACTGGGTATGTCATGCAGGGATCCTTCTCACTTCCCTCCATATAGCAACAACTCACTCCATACTGTCTCTTCCTTTATCGCTATCATGGATAGTGAACATGGAATCCAGAATAGTCCAGAATAGGGAAGGTCTCTAGTGGGTCCTCCCATCTATCGCTAATACATGAAACATTTCTGCGAATTAAATTTTTCCGTGACAAATATTAACATTACCCAGTGTTTTTGACTCCAGCGTGGGAAGCATGAATAATGCAAGAAACAGTAAAGTCCTCCATTACGCTGGGATACATCTTGTTTTTGCCAAAGTCAGCAACTGTAAAACATCTCTCAACTTCTCCAGTTAACACCATGGTATAATACAGGCCTTTGGTCAGAGAGATCATATTCACTACAATAAAAGCAGCATCTAAAGTAACATAAAAACACTTGCCAATATCACAGGCATTAAATGCAATCCTTATTCTCACCATCTATATTTCCATCATGTATTTAACAACATTAAAATGCTTCAGGATCACTGACAATTTTCCAGTCATCTGGCATGAAATGGAATGAACATGGCTATGAAAGTGTAGGGAAGTAATGTACGGAGTCCAGCACAACGGAAGTACAGAAAACACAACGAATACGGGGAAGCTACACATACTTGGTGGTTAAAAAGTCATTTGCACTGACTTCAACTCGGTGACTTGCACAAATTCCAACCCTATAGAAATATAAAGTCAGTTGGTCTTGAGGATGCATGTCCCAACAGCAAACACAGAAATATTCAGTCTTTATAGGCCACCATTACTTGCTTACTAACTGGAATTCCCTGGGCAAGCGAAAAAGGAAACTGAAACACAGTAAACAAGTGACACAAAGGGGGAATAAGTGGGGAATCCACTTGACTAGTCTTGACTTAATCACTCTCAGTTCCCTTTATAAAAACTAGACTAGAACCTGCAACTTTAAGCCAGATAAATTATACCCGTTAGGCATCCATGGCCAAAGATGATTCTCATCCCATCATCTTGAGTTCAAATGAGTTAAAAACTAGCTAGTCTGTGCTCAGCATGTCTATGTCATTTTTTAAATTTCATGTCAGCAGCCGAATTTTTTAAAGAGAAATGTATCTATCCTCTCTGAAACTCAAGAAAAAATACACATTTCCTTTTTTATTTGTTACACAAGTCAGATGGAGAGCAATTTTGTCTTCCTCAAAGCTGTGCAACTGGTGAGGCACACAGCTACATTTTCAGCACATAACATGTGGGAAAGGGCATATAACTCCTCCAAAGTTGCCTGCAAATTACTTTGGATTTGTGTAGAGAACATATATGTTAACATAAAGTAGAGTGTGAACCCAGGCAAAATGAAGACAAACACTGACAGCTGGCCAATCTTGCCCTTCTTTACTGTGTTTGCCTCAAATATAGTATGTTTGTAAGAATGTGTGAAATACTTCTGAAAATAACAGTTATACTCCATTTAGTTTTAACAAGCAAAGGAACATACAATTTACAAACCTCCTCAGAAGGATCCGATTTACTAGAATTCATGGAGAGACGTCAGCAAATTCCCAGGAGGAGTTAGAAATCTAATTTATTCAATAACTTGCAAATTTTGGAACATGTGTGTTTTATTCAGATTTTTTCCTCACATGTCCAAAGTTGCACTGATTTTATATTATTATTTATTTTTAATCTTTATCTTCCATTTAATGTTGCAAAAGAATCAGACCAATGCTTATACCATACACAGTATCTTTCTTCCAACATTGCAGTGTTAACCACATTTCAGAAGGACGCTGAACAACAACTACAGTTTCTTTTTCGAACCAAGACAGGATGCAAAAGAAGGAATCTTTGCCTCCTGAGTCTTAGCACTGACTAGCAGCCACGGTGTATCTCATCCTGCTCTTAGGGAATTTTGAGAAGGAGATTCACACTGTTAGGATACAACGGACATACGGTGCAGGGCTCATCCCCAGCTGAATAAGATCAATTATGGTAAGTTAGATCTTCGTCCTTCAAGTACACTTCTGCTATGCAACTCTGAGCCGTGTCCCCAGTCTTTAATATACTGCAGGCATAGGAAGGATGGAGCTTCCCATTGCAGAAGAAAGGACTTTTACCGGAAGACAACAGTCTTCCTGGAAGGCCTTTTACTTCAATTTGCTGTGAGGGAGGATTACACTGATTTTAATAATCTTAGGATAAACAATATCCTAGAGGATGTACCTCACCAATTTTCTCATGAGATTGAAAATATCTCACTCTCCATTATTTTTTATAATTAGTGTCAAACTCTTTCCCTCAGAATTAGGGACTTTTTTAGACTTTCGACCTTCCTTGAAAATACTGCATCGTATAAACTGCAAAATGTTTTAACTAACAAGACTGGTAGCAAGTAGGATACGTTCAGGGACAGTATAACATACAGAATTACTCAGCATTTGCAGACATGGGGGGAATCCCTTGTTTTAGACTTCCACAGTTAATTGCAGCCTCTTCGAATTGAATTGCCATTTCTGCAGTAGCTGAAACAAGCAGCTCCAAAGATGGTATCTGTTCTCATTGGACTAGAGGAAATCTAAGAAGTTGTCAGCGCTATTATCCTTCCTCCCTCTCTCCCCTGCTTGTCTTCCATATTCCGATGACTGTTTATGAGCTCAGCTGTCATTCTTTGCACCAGGGAAAGATAGATGGGACACACCAACTCCAACCTAAGTGACCTTTGGATGTGACAAGATTTTTAGGTCAGTCCTGCTAAATGGAAGCCTCGGTGTATCGAGGCTCGCCTCAGGGTGAAATTTCCAGTGAATTTATTATCTCCCAATGCCCTTTGGACTGCTTCCCACCATCAAACACCATGGCAGCACTCGGAACAGGAAGAAATACATTAACTGGAATCTGATCGTTTTAAAAGGTTACAGCTGCCCAAATATAATTTAATTTCATACTTGCCCTTTGAGGGTTTGGTGTATATTTTCATTTTATGACTGCAAATGATAAAGCTCTTAAGATTCCAGGCAATAAAAAGGAAAAGGGGGGAGAAAGTATTTTAAGGGTTAGAAGTCTATTCAGTTCATACTCAATGAGCAAAGTGACAAATCAGCTTTTTTTCAAAATCTAACATTTCCTCATTTCTTAGTAGTCATTTCTTCCTGCACTTTATGGGGAACAATACTTTTTAGCGAAATCAAACCTGTAATGCCACCCGGTGTGATAGGAAAGAAACATTAGCTGTGCAAGCACCTACGTATCTTACATCCCTTAAGGACCTGCTTCAGACCAGCAATTAACGTGAAGTGAAACGAAGTAATCTGAATTAACTATGCAAAAAACCCCATCTTCTATCAGAGATGAGAATATGCTTAAATCCAAGCATAATACCTTGAGTTTTAACTGGGTGGGCCATGGTTCCTTTTAGAATCTCTTCTCTAACTCCTGTCTGAAATCAGGTCATGTATACAGGTCCATATCCCCATAATAGGATAAAAATCAAGGTACTCAATGCTGGTTTTGGAGCAGCATTTAGTTTGGTTAGAGTCCCACACCTGTGTGATAATGAAATTCTAAGGAATGAGTATGTGGGATATGACATCCTTGAACACAACACAAAATGCTGGGAAAATTATGCTCATTCTCTCCTTTTTCCACTTAAAGTGAAAGCAGTCATGATACACTGAAACACAAGCTACCAAACAAATGTGAGTTTAGCCAGCTTGGACTAGAGGTAGGAAATCTTTCACTGTATCCAATGAAAACTGAAGTTACCAAATGAACAACACCTCGCCATCAAACAGTCTGATATAATTTTGATGATTATTTCCTTTCCACAAAACAAAACATGGGAAAAATAAAACAGTTGTGGAAAGGAGGAAGGATTAAGTGTGAATGTTGCAGATCCTATTTTCAAAGCCACCGTAAGAAATTAATTATTGCTGGGCTCCCAAATCCCTTTGGGGCTCTTTAAAAATCTTTCCCAAACACACACTGACACACGCTATCCAAATTACTTTCACCACTGGTATATTAGACCAGTGTTCAGCCAGAAGCAAGGCTGCCATGACAATGGGAATGGGGTAAGTAAGGTTGATAGCCCTAATAGTGTAGGTAGAGTTGACAGCCCTAAAAGGAACCAGATTTCAAGGTAACAACTGGCACAGCAGGACAGCGAGTCAAATGGAAGGTATAAACAACATGATGTATGAGGGAGGGGCTTCTGCCCCTCTGCTCCGCTGTGCTGAGACCCACCTGCAGTGCTGCATCCAGCCCTGGGAATCCCAGCAAAGGAAGGACATGGACTTGTTAAAGCAAGTCCAGAGGAGGCAACCAAGGCAATTAGAGGGATGGAGTACCTCTGCTATGAGGAAAGGCTGAGAGAATTGGGATTGCTCAGACTGGAAAAAGAGAGGGCTTCAGAGTGACCTAATTGCAGCCTTCCAGCACCTGAAGGGAGCCTATAAGAGAGATCGAGAGGGAATATTAACAGGCATGTAGAGAATGTCTTCAAACGGGAAGAAAGCAGGTTTAGATATTAGGAAGAAATTCTCCACTGGTGTGGCACTGGAACATGTTGCCCAGAGAAACTGGATGTTCCATCCCTGGAAGTGTTCAAGGCCAGGCCAGATGGGGCTCTGAACAACCTAGTCTAGTGGGAGGTGTTCCTGCCCTTGGCAAGGAGGTTGGAACTAGATCATGTTTAAGGTGCCTTCCAACTCATGCCATTCCATGACTGCTTCCATATTGCTTACCCTAAACACCAGGAAGTCCTGAGTCTGTAAAGTAAATATTGGAATATTGAACAAATACCAATGTAGAACCACCATGGAGAAAGTAAGTGATATTTAAGGACAGTTTAACCTACTATAAAATGTAGCAAATGTATTAGTGTTTCTGTTGTGAATTTTCTAATTTTCAGCAGCTCAGAGTTTACTGGTAAAATCAACATCAGAGATAAACTAGGACTTCAGCCACGTCCCTTTGCCAAATTCAGCTAGATCCATTTGGTTCCCTTAATAAAATAAATAGGCTGCTGTATGCTATGGTAATGGGCAAAAACACTTTAGTAACACTATCACAGCCTGTAATGTTTTGGTGTATTAATGGAGAACACACAGTTAAAATGTGTAAAGAGTGTTCTGAGCCACAGAAAAGAAAGAATTGGAAAAGAAAAGGAAAAGGTTTTGTTGCCAGATGCAATTTTTGCACTCCAGCATGGAAAAAGGAGTAACCTGCAGAGTGGGGACCTCATCTTCAGAAGAGCAGAGAGCCGCTGGCCTTGCTGTCCAGGTGTGCTGAGGGACAACCACCAGCATTCCTCAGTACTGCATCCACAGGGAAACATGCAAGGATGCTGCTTTTCAAGTCTCTGAGCACGTCAGGCAGGCAGACAGGTACCACCCCTTGTGGCATCCCACATCTCTGAGGAATCAAGCTCATTCCCTTGCACACAAACTGTCAGCCCCAGACCCCTTTGGGAGAAACAGACACTGTCCCTACAGGAAGAAGCTGGAAAAAGCCACTCTACAGCAGTCCCCAAAGACAATTTGACTCCCTCAATATGCCACAAACAGATTGCCCCTGTCAGCCTCCGCTGGTGCAGTATGTGGCACAGCTGTGGTTACTAAAGCAAAGTACAGCTTCCAATGCAGCTACAAGCCTCTGCTGTAGTGCAGCTTTTAAATAGCAAGAGCAATCACTCTAAACAGCAAGACACAGAGGTGCATATAGAGGTGGAAAACACTTTCAAAAATCTCACTTTCTACCACCACAAGAGCATTTGAAACTTTCTTACTGCTTTCCTATTGTATTGATAATTATAGGATACTGGTTTCAAAGCTTCTCGCAGCTTAAAAACTCATAGTCTTTTAAAACTGTTTTTTTCTTTCTTATATTCTGCTTTTTACTTTGATTTTTACTTTTGTCCATTAGGGAAAGACAATTCACACTAGCTTGCTGGCAGCCCTGCCCTCTGTAATTCCAGAGTCTGTCAGCCTCTGAGATAGAAGACTCAACAAACTTTCAGTGTATTTCGAGTCAGGTAAATTATCTGTGATGTGACCAGTCTCTACAGCTATGGGGTTAAGGAATGTAAAACCAATAGTTTGCAGTACTTTTTTTCTTAGCTATCCAATGAACAGAAATAAACAGAAATGGACCTCTGGCAAAAATGACAAACAAGTAAGGCAGCTATGTAAAGTGAAAGGGATAGTTAGAAGCCAGTCTTGTAACCAGACCCAAACTCAAAAGATCAGCAGAGCTCATATAGTTTACAAAATTTAAAAGCTAGTCCTGGGGACCTAGGAGCTACAGGTACTGCTGCCTTCGAATTTTCTTGTTCAGATTGATCACACAAAATCCACCAGAGCTGAAAACACTAAGAACCTCTAAAAGGAGAAAAGGAATTTGAGGAAACAGAGTCTAAGTTTGGGGGAAATAATTGCACTCTGACTTAACCTCAGAAACAGGCTTATGCTATCAAGGCACAACAGAATAATTAAGTTTAAGACTCTGAAAGCTAGATCTCCAGATACTATTGGTATCCTCTATTGAGCTAAGTTCAATTGATGACTTTGGAAAGAAAACAAACAGAACAAACATCCTGACCTCAGTGGTTTGTTTTCTAATGCTTAAATCTAGTCTACAGTAACTAGGTGTTTCATAGTTTCAAACTGTGCCTAACATTACCCTCCATCTAGAAAAGGTGCTCAACTATCCTGGCTGGTAAAAGTTAAGCCTGGCAAGGAATCAGATCTAAGAAAGATAGGTTGAGAATAAGAGCAGAGGAACTTCTAATGGCTTTCACTCTTCTTGCCATATGCAATTTATATCACAGGTGAGTGATATGCTCCCCATGAACATATTTACTACTCTGTTTATTTCTATTCCATTCTGACCTAAACTCTGGAGAAAAAACAATTGTCATAAACAAGGCTGCAGTAAGAAATAAGACATAAATCAAAATTCTTACGCATTTATATATTTTACCAATCTGTATCTAACAGTTTTCAATGAAGAATTTCTTGTGTTAAGTATTAGGATGCATACAATGTATCATGTGGACGGATGGGGACTTAAAGAAGTAGGTAGTTTGTGTAAGTTGGTGTTTCTCGCTATTGTTATTTGTAGCATTGTTCCTCAAGCATTGAAGCGTCTGTATGTCAGTGATTTGCAGTTTTCCTGTGTATTTGTCTGACAGGACATTCTGCTGAGACGCTGTAAATATACACTATTGGCAGAGATCAGCATGAAGACAATGAACTCCAAAAACATTCAGAAAAATTCTCTAGTCTGACTGCAGCTTTCATGTTATAGAGGGCCCATGACCCCCCCAGTTCATGGTTCCAGAGCAAGTCCCCCCACAGCCAGACAAGCCCCACTCCATGTGGTTCCCAGTCCTCTCCCCCCGTTGGACAGTTTGCTCAGGATTATACAATCTGATTTGCATGATTATATAATCTTCTTTTCAGCAACATCCCTCTGAAAAGAGCAAACAACATAATAGGAAAACCAGTATCGTAAGCCAACTCTTTCAAAACCCAGTGTCTGGAATGCGCACAGGGCACAAAGTAGGGGAAAAAAAAAGGGTTTTTTTGGTTTTGTTACCAGATTTTTCATACAAACCTTTCCAGGGAGAATTAATTCCAAATGAAGCCATGAAACACCGTGTTCCATGAAATACAAACACTTCACAGGTTTGCTCTGTTGCCAATATAGGGAGGGAAGCATTGTTCGGTTATCTCAAGGTATATGTACAAAGGTTACTATATATTTCTTTTTCAACAGAAGTCACATTGGGGCAGGATAAGACAATTCTCAGATGTTTTTTCTCCACCCTTGCTTAAAACAGTGGTGGGCAGGTGCTGCCACTGCTGCTATTTTGACACTGGTTTTGTCTTGCAGCTGGTTGAACTCACAACATCGACACCGCCATTCCAAGAATCCAAAGTCCTGGTTGTATCACACAGAAGTATAAACAAAGTCTTAGCTGATATATATGCCTCCACTTCTCTCTTCTTTCATACACTTCAGACTTTGTCCTAGACAGGACGTTGTGTAAGTGAAGACTGTCATATTCCAATCTGCAAACAGGCTCTTCTGCTGGCTGCTAAAACTACTTATGATGTCAGTTACTTCAGCAATATTCATCTAAAATTAATGCCTTATAAATAATCAAGGAGTAATCTGCTTCCGTCTGTCAGGCTAACCCCAAAAAGAAAGAAGTGTAACATTTTTGCAAGAGAAAAGAAATTAAGGATGACCTGACCTCACAAGCATGCTTGCCAGACAGTTACACACTCTTTCTTGCATGACCTATTTTTCCCTGCTCACACCACGGAGATGTTTCAAACAAATGGCCAGTAATTCAGACTGCTTGAAACACAGAGGGTTGCCACCCAAACAAGACATTTGGGCATCTTAATGGCTTTGTCAGGCTTCCAAAAGTTTTTAGTGACTTGTTATCTCTTTTCAAGTTGAAATAGAGCTCTATTTGTCTAGTCCATGAAGGCAAAGTTAAATGTCACACTTTTCCAGAAATCAGGGTACTGAGTATGGATCATGGCCTAACATTTTGTGTGAATGGCCTATACAAAAACCATACTGAGCACATATATGGTGTTTTTTGTTATAACACAAACTTACATAGGGAATGACTTATAGATAAAGTAAGTATTTATAGTTTAAGTGAATGTTCCTATAGCCAAAGTTCCAATGCTGGAATACTTTCAACCTGCTTTTGAAAGATGCTCAAAACTACTGCCTGTTAAATTCCCATGAAATTTAGAGAACATCTGTTTCTATTACTAGACTTGGATTCTGTACCAGTTATCAAGATCTGCATCAGCTGTAGTATGAAGTACTTAATAACCATGGCTTTTTATTTTGTTGAGAGCAACCTTCTTAGTAGAGACAAAAACCAATGTATCACAACACAGCAGTCTATCTACAACAGGTTAACTTCTCTGAGATACCTTTTAGATCCATTGAAAGTATTAATGGTACTCCAGCAGAAAATCACTGAATTATACTATGATCAGCTATATATAAAGGCACTAAAAGGAAAAGGCACAGAAATGGTCATCTTTTGCTAATTCGTAGATGTCAAGAAGAGAAAGCTCGTGGCAGAAAAGGACAAAGCAAAATAGAAACAACACAAGTGGTAAGGTGAAATAAAAATAGGATAAACACGTGCATGGAAGATGAGGAAAAGGATTTGGTTTCTTCATGCTGGGGTTTATATGTAAAGAGATGACAGTACATAGCTGAAGGTTGGCAAATAGGAAATAACACGGAAAACACACGTGCTATTTCCACTGTCCAGATGTCCAACACCAATGACAACCCAGAGGGTAGGGGGAGGAGGAGTAATAGCAGTATAAACATCTTGTAGTAAGTTCTTCTTAAAGGGGGTTTCTTGAAAACTGCTGGACTACGATGCTTGCCCATATGGGCTGAGGAAAGCCGGAGAAAATGCTGGCTGTACTTTTTCCAGGCTATTTGCATATGTTCTTTAGTATGCAGAATGTCTCTGTATGTAATTGAATTGTTGTTTTTGCCTCTATTAATACATATGCAAATGAGCCACTACTGCAGCTGTGCTGTATTAATCATATGTGTGCTTCTGTCTGTCTGCCCTGCAGGCTCAGGGTCGGAGGGAGGGGGAAGAGGGAATTCAGTCTCTTTAACCTACAAGGAAACTCACTCATGCAGACCGAGGTCTGCTAGCAAACAGCAGGCCTGAGTTACAACTGGAAGGCAGATAGGCTGGTCATTTTTCAGTCTTTTTTCATTTTTCATAGATATGGATGGAATCTGAAAGTTATGCAGAAGGGACTGTTAATCTAGATAAAATGAATATGCTACCACTGCTAATTCTTTGCCCTGGAGGGTTGGGGAGGGAGTTACAATCCGACAACCCACAGAGTAGCCATGATATTGTTTTATCATGTGCATTTACTGCCTGTAAATGTCCACTGTGCGTATGCTCAGACACTCACAGTGCTCAATAAAATATGAAACATCTATATGTAGTCTGTTGTAATGACTGTCTGTTGTAAATTGATTGGATTCTGATAAAATGATGTGATCAAGCTTTTCATTATGATAGAACATACTGAGTTTACCCATAACATTGTATAAGATTATATCAAAGGCAAGTATGAGCTATTTAGACACCAACTACAAAGCACATTTACCCACCATGAACAAGATTTATTTTAGCTGATATGTTCTGTGGCTCATGCTTTTACACAATCTATCACAATCTCTAGCTCTCAGCAGGTGTCCAGAAAGTGAGGACTAGTTGTACCCCGGTGTTGCAAGGCTTGATTTTGGGTTAACTGAGAGGAACTTTTCCTGGTTAAAACACAGAGATTGCCCAAAAATGCTCCTGGCAACCAACAGCCCCTCGCCCCACACCTTATTTATATATAGATTAACTCATAAACAAAGAACAAATCTTGGAAAGTTCAAATTTTTTAAAGTCAACTTACCCCACAACCACATATAGATCTCCACCTTGTTTAGATGGCCGTAGTTTACATGAAGAGCACTGGGTCCCACATTTTTGAAGACTACTGGGTCCCAGATTTTTCTAATTGGAGAATCCTGGTTTTCACTGATCTCTTTTAAAATGGCCATCTTAGCTACCCATTTGCAGAACAGGTGGTGAATATCTAGTGGCTGACACATTCCCTTACAACGACAGAAAGAAATGGTGGACAGAAGTACGAAATACAGAATCTGCATAATGCAGCAATTTTAAAAACTCTTTTAAAGGGCATCCAACAAAAATACATACATATTCTGCTGCTTTATTACTCCTATTATTATCATTATTTGTGATGGCCATCAGAAACAGCATCGTGATACACTGAGCTAATGGCAGATGGACAACTGCCATCTTTTGGTTATGCTAATGAGAAATGTCAGTTTTCATGCACTTATTTTTTTTTCCCAGATGTGTGAGCTCACAGTGAAAAGCTAATTCTACTTTTTTATGCTTAAGTGGGTTGAATGAGTATTGTAATATCATAATTAAACTGTGCACTAATGATTCATTCCCTACAAATTAAGTCAGAGTCCAATTAATGAGAACAGGTAAAGTAAAAAAACAAACAGTGAAAGGATACTAACTTACTGTTGAAAAGCCAGCTTAGATAGTATTTAAAGAAGGACACTGCCCAGCAAATAAAAGAATAACCTTGCACTGCCAAGAAACAGTTTACCTTCTTGTAAGCAAAGAAGTTACACTAATATCCCAAGGAGGCCGTGAATGCTGACTGCAGAGGAAATGAATAACGGATAAAGTTTTGCCATCCCTCGACTATGTTACATAGAGACAATAACGGAGTATTGGAATTTTCTTCTTGATCAGAAATAATTAATATGTCTTTGCACTCAAGCAAGTTGACTCCCCAACGCAAGGAAAGAATAAAGTTTTCAGTATTCAGATTCATCACTGTATCATACACTTTTTTCAGGGTGCTCTTTCACAGATTTGAGGTGTTGTAACATCGGAAGGCCAACTACTTAATCTGGTCAAAACTGGTTATGCCTACAGATTATAGAAAGAAATCAGTAAGAGATATATAAAAAAAAAGCCAAACAAAAAACCCCAGTAATTAAATGTGCTTGAGAATTAAGGCATGAAAATATCATGACATCTCTTTAAGAGCAAGGAGAAGGTCTGTCATCAGCAACACATCAAATAAAACTTAAGGAGATATTTCAAAGAAATAACTAGAACTGGCAAGTGGAGAGATGTAGCTTTCCTGCAATGGTGCAGAAGCCAAAAGGAAGATGGTACGTAAGGGAAAAAAAAAGAGCGTCTGACTGAACAGGCAGTGCTCATGACTTATTTTCGTTTCATGGGCAATAGATATTTTATGCAACACTCATATGAAAATTGGAACAGTTTGCCTTCTGATCAGTCACTGTATACCTGTTAAATAGCTGTACCCTTTCCTATTCCTTGAAGCAAAACAAACATGGAGGGCATAGATAATTATGTGACCTTAAGATATCTAGAAGCAATGTTTTCCAAAGGAAAATCTGTAATGAGTCAAACACCTAAATAACAGCTAAATGAACAATTCTGAGAAGCCCCCAAACTCCAAATGGGTTTAATTTTTCTTAACATCTAGTCATTTATGTCACTGCCTGCTTGTGGCTCAAATTATTCCAAAAATGTGGTCCAGAATATGTTCACTAAATTCCATTTAAATTCAGTCCTTGGTATGAATCTACCAGCACAACTAAGAGAATTGCTTTGTAATAAGAAAAAATAAATTGACCCAGGCCAACAAAGAAAATGGAGACTAAAAAACTTGGCCAAGCTATTTTTCCCAGGTATAGTTTAAGGTCTAAATCTGCTCATCGTTATTATACAAATAGCTAAAGAGAAGAAATCAGGACTTTTCTAATGACTGGAGTTTGGAACTGAGACCCAACTAAAATGCTTTCACACTTGTACATGACATGAAGTTCTCTTGATTCTTATAGTGACAGGTTTGGTCCTAATGTTGATCACAACCATAATAATTAAAATGTCCTGTTTCATGCTAAGACAAAGAGGAAAAAAAATTTGAAGGCCTGCACTCAAAAC
The DNA here is from genome assembly GCA_013399895.1 of Serilophus lunatus. Taxonomy (NCBI): domain Eukaryota; kingdom Metazoa; phylum Chordata; class Aves; order Passeriformes; family Eurylaimidae; genus Serilophus; species Serilophus lunatus. Next base: position 779,179 of record VXBA01004606.1, on the reverse strand, counting down.
CTTTTGTTTTTCTCCAAGCACAGATGTTTGCAGGAAATCTGTATTACATCAGTCTGCTACACTGTTTTGACAGGACACAAAATGTCCATATAGTAAGACTACACGGGCAGCTGTCATTATACATCCAGCGTTATCTTTCAAGTAGTTATGGGTATATACAGCATTTGTACTACTGCCAATTAATCAGTCGTTGTCACTATCTGGTTATCAAATAAGCAATCTGGGAAATCTGAACCATTCACACTCCCAACGGTGCAGATTCCTCTCAGTTTTCAGATCATGCAATCAGGTCCTTTGTTTCCTAATGCTCAGAAAGCACTCAGAAAGTATTTTTTCTCAGAAGAAAAATTATCAGATATAATTTTATACTGAATTTGCTCAAACTTCTGGAAACATCTATTTCATACTAGCTATGCCCAAGATGACCAGTATTATACAAATTGAACTGATTATTCTAAGACTTATTATATGGTAACTATGCTTAGAGCTTTGAATGTTGATCTTCAAAACAGAGGAATTTAACTCCCTCATCTGCTGAACCATATAGGAAAGAATTGTGCTCATATAAGGGATGCAGCAGTACTTTTGATTCATTAGCCTTATTCAACAGAGCACAGTAACAAGGCTGTATTCACTTTTGCTCTTGTTCATTTGAAACAGAATCACCATGCTGTATCACTCCCTAAGAAAAAGACCATATGATATTTATGAGGGAAGAAACTAACATAAGAAACTCATAGGCTAACCAAGAGGGATTTTGCTGCAATGAGGAAGTATTTTAACATGACACTTCACACAATATAATGCACTGAGTCTTCTCATTAACAGAGGAAAGCTAAAAACTTTTCTCCAAATGGCACTTATGTCATTAAATGTGGGAACGAGTGAATATGTCGGGCTGATAGACAGCACTTTATCAGAGAACAGGTTCAAGCTTGAATCATGTTAGTTCCAGCTTCTCCAACATGGTCACAATCCATCTACTCCTTTTGCAACACCTAACAATTAAGTTTTAGTTTCCATTCTCATTGAGTCATTAGTCTCTCTCTGGATACTGGAAATAAAGGCAATCACGTATGGCTAATTGTGGCAGATATCAGATGACAGAATTTGTATATCCCAGTGGGGACTCAAAGGAAGAGAGAGAAATGGAGGGCTTCAGATTACGAACCCGTCACTGGGAATCAACGGGGGATTTCAAAATGAGAGATTACATTTTCACTGACAAAGAGTTTCTTTGCCACTGGAAAACAATAAGGTGTTAGCTGTTCTTCTATAAATACAGTGTGAATTTCATTTACAAAAAGAAAATTCAATTTTGACAACCAGGAATAGAAAAGTACTTCCTGTTGATCTCACAATATACTACTAAAGCAATGACTCAACTTAAAATTCTCTAATGAAATAACAAAGACGTGTTTATCACTACACAAACAAACAAGAAAAATTCCTTGGCTTTGTCTTCACTAAGATAACGCTGTGTACCAAATTCTGCAGGGAGCAACAAACTGAGCATTGTGTCAGGTCCTTTGATCCCCCCTGAAAACCACTGCTTTAAGTACACAAGGTCTGAAAGATGAGTGATAGGGAGGATAGAAAAAGAAGAAAAGAAGGAACATTGTACTTCTCTGACCTTTTACTGTCTGATGACCAGATGACAGAGGGTTTGTAGGGAACACTATGGTTATACGTAATGCAGGGGAATGTCTGAAGTAAGAAGAGTTCCTCCTTGAAAGAAACCGCGATGCCTTTTAAAGGTGGGTTTAGAGCAGTTCTTCATAAAAAAACATCATGAATGTTTCTTTCTGACTGAACAAAGTCATCACTGAGCTAAACTGGATTTGAACAGAGTTTGCAATCTTCCTAGGCTAGCAGCTTCACCAGATTCAGCTCTACCCCTCTCAGCACAGGTGAGCAGCCATCCTAAGTACTGTATTATAAAACCTTTCTCGGAGCACATCTAGTCTGACTCTTTCAAATGACACTAGAAGTTCAGAGGCATATTCAATTTCTATCAGAGAGGTTGCAGTGATAGCTAAAAATCTCTGGTAAGTAATGAAGAAAGACAACTTTTTTTCCAGAATGTACATACCCTTAGAGATCAAGTCTGAAACATTTAAGGGAGTCTACAGAGTGAGTAATTTGAAGCTCCCACTGACTGGCTGCCAAACTCTCCCTTTAATTCCAGACTAAATAACATGTAGCAAAACAGCATAGGTGAATTTGGTCAATATTTTCATTTTAATATTCTCCACTGCACAGAAACAAGAAGCCTTTGAGGTTCTCAAATTTTCCACAACCTAAACTTATCCTAAGATATTTATGAACTCAGTCACACATGCACAAAGCCCACCTTTTAACAAGAAAACTGTCATTGTGATAAAGCCTATTTTAATCAGAATACTTCAGCCCACAGCATGCATAGATACATCCTAAAGCTGGTCCCGAAACGAAAGTAAACCATTCACTCAACATTGTTTTAGGACTAGCTTGAATGAGAAGTAAGAATTAAGACTCAGACTTTTGTTTTCTCATTGCTAGCTTGCTCCATGTTTGCTTTTCCTTTTATACTCCCTCTTTTTTCCACATGTCCGTTCACACGTGTTTGGCTATTATAAGCACTTTATCAATACTGATGTAACTTCTCAAAATTAATTTCAGAGGTATGACTCTTACGGCTCCCTTGATTCTTAAGCCGCCTACGGTATTTGTAACTCACAGAATCAGAAACTAACACACAGACAGTGTAGCTTTTCATACAAAGGCACAATAGGAATGAATGTATTAACCTCTGTGGTGCATGGAATGTGTCTGCTTACACACTGGCAGCTATTTCTGTGAAACTCAGCTAACTTCCGCTGGCTGTGTTAAAATAAAATTAAAAAAAAGATCCTTCCCAGAGCTATGTCCCGTGCTCTCATACTCTGGCCAAACAACTGAAATATCTGATGTCTACTTCATATCGATGTGGGCCAAACAGAGTTTGAGAATGCATTTCACATGAACTGGTTATAAACATCGAGCCTTTCCAAGCAGGTATAAAGCTCTGCTGTTTCCACGTGACTTGGCAAATAATAATGAGTGGGGAGATGCATTTGCAATGGATAGAATGGGATTTTTTTTGTTTCTAGAAAAGAGTGTCAATCCAGATTTTGCAGAATTAGAGACGATTTGGATCTTGATTTCCTTTTACTTACAAATTTTACTCAGCTTTGTCCACCAGCAAAGCACACATGGCAGGTAGCAATATTCAGACTGCAACAATGGGCCTTGTATTTGCTTAATTCCGATGACTTGATAAGGGTTGTGTGGCTGATCAGTAATATCTGACAAACATCTGCACTGCTATCGTTAAGACCCATGGACACTCTAATACCTCCAAAATTTAAAATTATATTGTCAGTTTGAAAATCAGATACATCTGGCTACTAGGCCAACTCTTTAATGTAGCTGAAAAAAAAATCTTTAGTATCTTTCCACCTGTTTTCTAATTGTCTATGTTAAATTAGGATAATCACTAGTTATCTGCACTACAGCAGCGCATAAAATGCTTGGGTACCATAAAACACTGTAGGAGGGGCCAGAAATTGCTCTGAAGAGCTTATGGCCTAAAAGGACATAATCATGTTAACGACTTTTAAGCAGTTTAAAAGTGCTTGTCAGGACAGAGCTTTTCTGCCTGGCAATCCATTTCCTTTTGGTGGTTTACACCTAGACAGCCTTCACAGCCCGCATCAGAACAACCTAATGGAAAAGCGTCCTCCTTTCGGCTGGGATAGAGTTGGTTTTCTTCTTAATAGCTGTGTTTTGGATTTAGGATGTGAGCAACATTCGTAATACACTGATGTTTTGGAGGTTGTTAAGAAGTGCTTACCCTAAATCAAGGATTTCTCAGTTTCCCATGCTTTGCCAGTGAGAAGCTGTGCAAAATGTTGGGAAGACAGCGAGGACTGGACAGCTGACCTGAACTCCATACCAGAGAACTTTATGCTCAGGATATAAACTGGGGGAAAGTTATCCAGGAGGGGCTCAGGGACAGGCTGGTCAGAGGATGGAGAGCAGCTGTACTGTCCATCACTTGTTTTTCTTATGTTTTACTCCTCTCTCTTGCTCTCTTTTCCACTACATTTATTATTATTATTGTTGTTATTATTATTATTATATTTAACCTTATTTCAATTATTAAACTGTTCTTATCTCAACCCATAGGTTTTCCTTGCCCTCTCTCCCTCCTCCATCCCACTTTTTGGAGGGGTGGGGTGAGCAAATGGCTGTGTAGTTCTTAGTTGTCAGCTGGGGTTAAGCCACAACAGTAAGACAAGCAAACATGTTGCTATGCACAAATTTAAAGTGCAAACCTAAAAGTAATTAAATTGACAACATAGACACAAAAACATAACAAGAAGTTCCTGCAAGGAAAAAGGAGAATGTGTCTCATTTGACAATTCTTTTGCTTAAGATACAAATTTTACGTGAAGAGAACGGCCCCGAACCCCTGTTAATTGCATTGTGTTCCGATGGAAGAGAAAACTGGTTTTCATATTTACTTAACCTTTGCCTCTTCTGCATTGTGCTCAGACTTACCTGCAGTTGGAGTGGGCCTAAGCCCGGTGTTGCTGCGGCAGCAGCTGCCATGGTAGTTGGGATCAGCTGAACGGGGTAGGGGTCACCTAAGTAAGAGAATAATAGAGGCGTCAGCACCTTTTATCTACTCTCCACCTGCAAATTAAAGTCCTGCATTCACTCTTTCCAAAAGCCTTCTTTTGTGTGCCTTGTTGAGGCCTAATGAAAAGCTCTATTGTGCAGCCTTTTACTAACACTCTTTTCACAATTCTGGCTGAGAGAGGAATGTGAATAAAAGGCACAAGCAATTAAGACGGAAACCTCATCCTTTTTCATGATGTATTTAGGGAAATGGAAAAAAAAGTGCACATTGATCAGAAGGCTGCACTTCAAAAAAAGGAAAGAAAGAAGATGGGGGTGGAGGAGAAGAAAAAGGAAAACAGTACAACCTTGATAAGATCACAGCATTAAAAGGGGACAAATTTACAAGCTTGTCCAGAATATGAAGTTAACCAAACTCTGCTCACTGTTAGTAAACTGAGCCTCACGCAGAGCAGAAATGGCACTCAATTGACTACTCTGCTTTCTTTTAGGTGAGAAAAAACCCCTCACTTTAGTGTCAGGGTTTGATCGTATAAAAGGAAAAAGCACATGGAGTTAAGGGAATCAGATACAAGACTCTGAAATCCCTGCACCAACTCCACTTCATGGCTTGGGGTTCAGTTTTGCTTCTGAGGGAAAACTACTGTGGTTTTGGTGAGAACTGCATTGTGCTGAGCAAGATAAAGAGACCCCATAAAGGTTTAAAGAAAAATTGCAGTCATTTATAAAGGAAAATTATCTGAGGTGACAAAAACTGAGATGGAGACAGATATATTTTAATGTTATGGAGTGTTCACTCCTTACATACCTGATTTGTTAAAATAAACTTCGTACTAGCCCATGCACAAAACTATTAAGAAAACTGGTAAAAAATAGTAAAAAATGTTGACCACATTATATTGCTTCTCCAAACGATAAAATGTTTAAACACTTCCCAGTGAAATAAGGCTCAGCAGAGCATTTCTGTATGTCCCTATGTTTTGGTGACATGCATGACTTCTGTAGCATTAGAACAGCCACTTGAAATGAGACTATGGAAAGGGCAGGACACTTTATCAGGAAAATCTACCTAAATATTCCTGTACATTTTATTAGAGAGGCAGATTAAAAGTTTTCCCCTTTATTGTGCTTTTTTGAATGAACTGGGAAAAAAAAAAAAGGACAATTAAGAAGGTAACGCAGGGTGTTCTGTACAATCATTATTAGTTATTATTGAATTAAAGTTCATAATGTTATCAAGCCCTAGTTACAGGAAACAGAAAACAAAGGGAATTAAATTTATCTAATGTTTTTTAAATGTTAGAAATAAGCTGTGTTGGCATGCACATATTCAGGAAGACTGCTAATATGTTTTTTTTTCCTTTTATAATGCAACCTTCTTTACAGAGATCTTTTCATTCAAGTATTTTGATTTCCTATTAAGAATTAAATACCACAACTTCTAGAAATGAAGGGCCAGAAAAAAACTAAGATGGCAAAGCAACTCAACACACATGTAAGCACCTTAAGTAATGCTTTGATGACTGAAGCCTCACAGTCTTTCAAAGCCTACCAGCCAAGCAATGGGAACCCAAAGGTCCACCCAGGCATCCCCATTCACAAATGTCCTTGCACTACCACCAGGCCACAACCTGTGTATTTATATTTCAAAATGGGCAACAGATTTCCTGACTTGCTTGGTTGTTTTTGTTTTTCCCCAGAGGATGCCATTCTTTTACATTTTCCAATTTTACTTTGCTTTAACCGAGGCACCCATTTCCCTTGTCATACCATGGACTGAAATACAACTTTCTCTGAGTTACCACTTTCTGAAGAGCTATCTTGTGAACCAAGCAGTGGGCCTTACACTTATGAAGACATAGAGGAAAAAAGAGATGGTCACCAAAGAGTCAGGGTCTACAGTGTTTAGCTGCTTCCACACCACTAGTAGCCCAAAGGCTAATCTCAGCATCACTCTGAAAGTCTCCCCTCTGGAAGAGGGCATTTTGATCAAAAAACAGCCCTGAAAGAAAATAAAAATTCTCGAGTTTCTCACATGAAAAATGAGGGAAAATTTCGTAACTAGAATGATGATACTCACAGCCCACTAAAATATCCAGTTTTGAATGAGTTGTGTTAAAACATAAATATTAGGAGAAAGCTTCTGTGCACTGTCCATATTCCTCTTCTCTCCAAACGCATGTGTAAGCCTCAGCCTATCATGCTAATTCATAAACCTACTATTCTCACCTTCCTAAACAGCCAGGCAGATGTGCTCATCTGTTCTGGTAATTCCTATCCTTTACGGTTCATTTGGCAGAAATACCAAGGAGATGCTCGTGAGAGAAGAACACGTTGAAGTCCCCATGGCCACAAGCACATCCCAATGCCACATACATGGTCATAACCACTTGCTTTGGAAGTGCAACCCTCTTGGACTTCTACTAGAAAATGACTCCTACACCAATACATGCTAATGTAGTTTTCTGAATTCTGAAGAATTTCATCCTAAAACCAGACTATCGCTGTGCACAGCTAGGCTCGCCTGTCTACCAGATTAGTTTTTTGTTAGCTCACTCTTTAAAGGGTTTTACACAGGTCCAGGGTTCCCAAATAATTTTAACAAGCAAAAACAGCAATCAAAACTGAAATTCTTCTGCAACCTATTTCAAATCTTTGCATCCTTATGCTTTGGTAGTACTCTTTGTTATCTTCTGCTTGTTATAGTGGTTTTAGCACAGGAGACAAAACACAAAAGAGCAAGGAATATACTCAAATGCTATGCCATGGCCAGGATAACTCAGCAGGCCAGAGGAAGAGCCAAGATTAAAGCACACAGAAACTCTTCAGACAGCTCCTTTCCTAGAGAAAGTTTCAGGCCCCTATCCATGATAATGCCAAGCACTTACATATTCACATCACACAGTGCAGGAGCAACCACTACCCCTCAAAATACTAACAAAGGCCTGAGGTCTTATCTGATAAATACATTTTTGCTGTTACTCCATAAAATGATATATCTTTCTACTATCGTTAAATTCATTCCCTTATCAGAATGAAGTTTTTGATTGAGCAGTTTTAGCCAATTCTAAACTCTGAGAAATGCATGTCTTAACCATTTCATTACATCTTCAGTAAGTATCTTATTTTTAGATGTAAAGAGTGGCTACAGCTTTTTCCCAAGCTCTAGGAACATTTCAGGAATGTGAGGCGAGATATACAGTTATTAGAAATAGATATTTCCCAAGACAGTCACAAGTTTGCACGACTGAAAATACTAGTAAATTCTCAAACAACTACATTACATTTCCATTTACAAAACTCACTATTAATCTACTAATGCATGCGGGCGGGAGTGTACCTCCCTGCATCTCTCAGCTTCCAAAAAAAACATTTTGTGCAGTTCTTTCATGTTCCAAACTGCCTCTTGTTATGTGTGAACTTTTCTTATAAACAAAGCATCAGAGGGAAGTTTTGTTGTTGTTTTTCTTTAGTACACTATATGGTAAAATCTGGAGCAGATCAAAGGCTGGAATTTTTATTGTGAGAACGAGGTAAAAATAATTTCATTAGCTGACATATTATTCTCTATAATAGAATTATTTCCCAGCTACTCAGTGACATCACTTTGTAGAACAGAATTATTCAAGACTGACTATGAGAAAAGAGCACAGAATGTGTTTACTGGTGATGCAGAACCTGAAGAAGTGAAGGAGATACTGGGTATCTGTTGGGGTGTGTTAGAAGTGTAGGTGAACACTGTAAGCAAAGGAGAACACCAGTGGCTCAGGGAATAAAGAATGCAAGGCTGAACCCTCAATTTCATGCCAGTACTTTATTTCTCTATCCTTCTTCTGGTCCGTCTTCCACAAACATACCCAGAACCTCTTTCTTGATAATTTATGCATTGCAACTTCTTTCAATTTCAAATCACACCTTCATCCTTGCCCAAAATAATCTTCCAAGATCTTGCTTACAAGAGGATTTTTCATGAAATACATTCACTTCCAAACCCCTCTTTCTACAAACTCTCCTATGATACTCCACTGAAAACATTTTTCTGCGAAAGTAAGTTGTGGTACAGAGCCAAGTGGACATCCTGTCTCAAGACACAAAATAACAGCCCAGTATTTAGGAATCTGATTTTCAACTTACTAGCTACTAAATTCATGAGTATTAAATGATTCTGTACTTGTGGAAATACCACAGTGACTCTTAAATCCTTTGTATGTTTTGCAAAATTTTATTAAAACAGTTTAGTAAGTTAAAAAACATGAAGCCTTTTTTTTTAAAAAAAAAAAAAAGAAAAAGAAAATGAAGCACAGGAGCTAACATTATGCGTGTTGCACCATTCACTCAAAGTCTAAGATGTTTTTTGTATTCCTTTTTCTGTCACTCATCTCGTTTATTCTCCTTCATGGTGTAATCCCCCCTAGTGTCTTGTCTTGTATCCTGACAGGCTGCAAGCTCTTCAGAGCAGGCACAATTGTCTTACTTGCTATATAAATCAAGTTACATGCTAATGTTAAATTATAATGTTTTGACAGGATTTTTAAGTTGAACCTGATTACATGAAACAATAGAACACTCTGATTTTTTTTTTTTTTAAATTTTCTTCTCTTAAAAAAAGGATACCAGAAGAGGAGAAGTAGGGCATTAATTTCCCATGATTTTTTAAAACTCATTGTTTTCCTCCCACCCATCTTTCAGGGACAGCAAATAAAAAAAAGTTGGAGGTCATGGAAGAAGAAGAAAAAAGAAACTGGAGTAAAGAATATAAAGAGCAGGAAACAAATGGAAATTCTTAAATTATAATTTCTAAAACCAGTATGCTAAACTACATTCCATGAAAAATACTGGAATAAACATTTCCTTACAGTAGGCTCCATCGAATGGAAAGGAGTTTTACACTATCTATTCCCCCATTTTTGACAAGTTCTAGAAAAAGCCACCATAATTTTACACTCAATTTATCACTTAAGGGTACTTATAATTAACAATCACAGCTGATGGCTAACTGACAGGTAAGTCACTTCATCTCTTCTCACCACTCATTCATTCTCAACCTGATCACCATCTTCTTTTTATTTACTTGGTGTGATGGTGGACATGTAGTAACAGGAAGCTCTGAAAGACATGAGCAGTGTTCACTGACTTCTGGCTCTAGGCATATTGAAAAAAAGAGTATGAAGAAGATACCACCTGGATTCCAAAAAGATACCCAAACCTTTCCCTGATTTCCTTTGAGGATAGTTCTGGACAGTACTGACCAAGAGATTAATCTATTTTGAATTTTAGAGAAACAGTTCAGTCTACAGAAGGGATGGCTTTGGAGGGACTTAAAAACAACCTTCCAATCCCCATGAGGAGGTAATCAACAAGACAGGGCCAGGCTCCTCCAGGGCTTGGTTGGAGAATGAGAGCCAATGGGCACAAAGTGAATCAAGAGAGGATCAGATTTTCCCCATGAGGATAGCCTGATGTTAAAACAAGCTGTTGAAACAGGGTTATGCTCTCTCTGCCCTTAGAGGTTTGCAAGTCTTAATGCTTCTGAATGAAGCCCTGAGTAATCTGATCCTATCTCCTAGAAGAACCTACTTGGAGGAAGAGGTTGGACTACAAACCTTATGAGATCCCTTCCAACCAGAATAACCCTATGATTTACAGAGCACCCATTTTTAATTTTTTGTACCTGTTGAATAAATGATAGTCATTCAAAAGCTCCAAGTTCCAAGGAAAGACAATGTATTTCCACAGAGAATTCTACAAGCTCATAAATTTAAAACTCAGTACTTTCATTTGGTTGCCCAACCGTGGATAACAGTGCCATACCACCAAACATTTTTATGGCCTGGAAACTGACCCAGAACTACCAGAAGCCTGTTCTTACAGGACCCCACTGTTTTGCTTCTCTGCTTTTTTTTTTATTTTTTATTAGCATTATTGTGAGAAGCCATGCTGGGATAGAGGGCTATGGAATTCTTTCTCTTAGAAACAGTTTTTAGATGTGTTGTTATATTTTGCAGCCTTGATGCCTTCCATTGCATTTGCAGCCTTAGAGAACTGACACATTCTCATGTATGCTAAAAGGCAAAGTTGTTACCAAAAATTCCTCCTTCTTGCTGTTTCTATCCACAATGCTATTACTCTTTTCTTATCCTGGGGGGAACATGAGGGTTTAGTCATATGCTCATTCTTTTCCAAGGCATAAACAGTAGCCCTGAAAGATGACTAGCATCTTTATAAAGAAGCTACAGTATGTGGTCCTCACAACACATGGTTCCTATTTTTGTCATTCTGATAAAAGCATAGCAATGTCAATATTTTTTCCTTGCGATTTGGTGATTGTCAGTGACCTGCATGTCAGCTGACACAGTTAAATAAGAAATTAGCACTCAGTCTCTTTAGAAGACAGAAACATGGACTCCGAACAGAAGAAAAATTATCAGATGGTCCACATGATACTCCATTAAACAATAAAACATGTGACTTACTAAAAAACAGAGATACATCAGCAAATTTCCCTGAGGAAGTTTATGGTATTTAACTCCTAAACATTAATTTTATTGTACTGTATGAAGAACCAATTAACTGAGAGTTTCATTTTTATCATGAATTATTGTTCAGAATATATAATGAACAGTAAATTCAGCATATTTCAATTTTATTAGGCTTGGCTTTTTCATCTCGCACATTTTTGCCAATTTTAAAAGATAATTAGATATTTCATCGATAACTTCTCTCTGTATTATTTTACTTAGAACACTTCCAGCAGCAATGAGCTGATCTCTAAGATGCACACAATGTACCTATTGTATATTCACATTTTCCCCCCTAATTGGATATGGTTGAAATAGTGATTAAAGTGCTATCAGGAAACCTCGTGCTGATGACATCTGACTGTGAACACAATATGATTTGTTACAACAAATTATCCACAGGGGAGAGGAGCAACAGGCAAAGAAAAAGAATTCTTGCTTCCAAAATTTGGCATACTCCCATAAAAATAACATTGGTATCAGCAAATAGAAGGCTACCTAGAAGCTTTCCTGAGAATTTGCAAATACCCTGGAAACTGTATTTTCCTGTTCCTGGAAATACAGACTTAGCAACTATTGTTTCCTGAGAAGAGAAAACAAATCCTAAAAATCTCCAAATAATTCAATTTCTTGCACAGCTCAGTTTAGAAAGCAAAGTGTGCTGTTCTTCATCTTCCAGAGAAGAAACTATCTGGAATGCAACAAATTCAATCATACTTAATATCATATCACACTGATCTAAATGGCTACTCAACATTTCCCTTTCTTTTTAATGCGATCATCAAATACTTTAAGAAGTGGAATGCAGTTTCCAAAATTAATCTTACTCAGCACCACTAAATTGGGAAGATCCACCTTCTTTACAAAGTTTGGGCTATTCTGTGTCTTTTAGTGGAAAGCTAACTGTGAAGAGTGCTGCAAATGCAGAAGCATCAGAGACAATTATTCTGACCTGCTGCATTCTAAAACATTTGTTGAATAACATCCAATGCTGAACACCCTGAGATCGCCATTCTCAGCCTAACTCCTGCCTTTTATGTAACTAGGTCCCTGGAAGCAGCCTTTTTTGCTTTCCCAAATCCTTATTTCATTCCCTTTATTACCTGTTATACGGGACATACAATCATCCCTTAATATTCCACATACAAATCTAGACATAAGTGCATTAACAAAGGGATCACACTACCTACTAGTGAAAAGCAGCCTCCTCAAAAGCAGAACTATACAATTTTTAAAAGGCACAATACAAAACTTCTTCTCTTCTATCACTTACACCATTTTTATGCTTTCAAAGCACTTCACAAATATTAATTAGCTCTAAATAAATTCTAATTATTTCTAAGAGTGGCCCTAGCAGATCTGTATCATCTGGTGTGAAATCTGACTTCAGTGAAGTCAACAGCAACAGCTCCTCAGACCTCAGCAGAGCTGACATTTCACTTACCACTGCTAAAACTCTGGGAGTTGTATATTATCTAGTCAATATCACACATAGAGCTGATCTACTGATAGCAGTAGTAACAAATGATAGGGTTATGGAATGCTAGCTGAGAAGAAAAGAAGGGTTAAATGACCTGAACCAGTCTGTAGAGCCAAAACATGGGAGAAGCTTTGGGAAATGCATTAACTGGGCTCTGCTTGCTTTCAGCATCAGCTGAAATGGAAGGTGCTTGTCTGCTGCTAAACCAATTCAAATACTTGGGATACTGGGGTTAACTTCTAACATCTGCTCATGCTGCAGGTCAGTAGCTTAGTTAGCAATTCACCTTGAAATACCAGCTCTGTATAAAAAGATGTGCATTCTACATCTATATAAAAATTACGTATTATGTGCACAATAATATAAAGAGGTTTGCATAGAAGTAAAAATACTTAAATTTCAAATAGCCTACACTGCATGGATAACTAAGTATGGAGCAAATAACAGGTAATCAGTGTTTTTCTCGCTAATTGTGGACAATATCGTCCGTCACATACTGCCAACTTATTTTTCTCATTAAAAAAATACTTTGGTTTTAAATAGTAATATTAAGTATTTTATGTATGCAATTATCATTAGTTATGGAGGTTAAAAATCAACTGGAACCATAGATTATGAATCTTTTTATCAAATAAAAATGTAGTCCTAATAAAAGTTCCTCTCTTTATCTCTGCCAACTTTACCACCACACAATATGCCATAGAGAAAAAAGGGGAAGTGTCAACTTGTGTAAATTGTCCCTTATGTAATGCAAACCATCTGTTTAAAAAAACAAAACAAAATGAAAAACCAAGCCACTCCCAAGCATGATCTGCTATGGAGAAAAAGAAAGAAAAGGAAATTTAGTACATTGAATTGGAAGCCAAAGACCATAACCTGCCATGTAACCATGGAGAAAATATTTACACCTCTCCTCCCTGTATATGCCCAATTCTGAAAAATATTTTGAGAAGTATAATAGAATAATTTGCTCTGCACATATAGGGATTGATATTGTATTCTTTTGAGCATTTCATCTGTCTAGAGTGTTTTCAATCAGGTTGGAACCCAAGCAACAAAATCCTCCTTGTTTTCAGTAATATATCACACAACAATGACACCACTGGGTCAGAAGGTCCCAGGTAGTTGGCATAAAAGCAGTATAAACAGACCACAGCTATTTACTATTACAACTATTTTTATGTTATCTTCGGGCAAATCCTCAGAAAACAAAGTACATGTAGGGAAAAAAGCACCCTGTTTCCAGTCTCTCTCTGTGTAAGTCATTAGTCTGTTGGGAAACACTGGCTGAGGAACCCTACCTACATAAACCCCCTGAAACCAGTGGAAGACATACATGTGGCCGTCTGTTGGGAGGGACAGGTAAATCAGAAAGAACTGAGTACGTTAATTTGATTTAATTTCAATATCTAAGGTGAATGAAAGTAACAGCAGTGCAACTAGCCATTCAAAATTTTTTCTCTTTTGCTGATGTCGAGGCTTGATCACACATTCTCTTCCAGCTGCAGCTGTGCTGGCTGAAGAGCCCACCATCTCCAACCACAGCGCCCTGCCAAAGGTTACCACTGTGACCAAGCTGCTTGTTTAATCCCTTCCCAGCATGTTTCCACAAAAATGAGCCAGCTCAGTTTAAGCAATTTTAACATAGCATCCTTGCTATCCCAGCCTGGACAGAAGCAACCAAGAAGCTTACCCCATACCTTGGAAGTTTGAGGCACAGTGATGAGCAGCTGGAAGCTGTTATCTCTGCAGCTACTGGGGCTGCAGATAGCACTAACCCAGTCATCAGGTGTGGCCAACTGCTCAACGGACTAGAAAGAGATCTGCAGCCCCTTAGATAACGTGCTGCTGATTTTTAGAGATTCTGTTGGAGACCTGACTTTTCAAAGGGGCAGGGTGCATAACAGCAAAAATTTCTCCTTGAAGATGTCCCTACCAGATATTCAAAATCATCATACTCAGCACCATTAGTTAGTTACGAAAATATCAGTTGTTGCAACAATTGTCTCTTTTCTCCCCCAGATTTTCAAATCTTCCCTGTACTGAGGAACAGTGTAAGAAAATTTTCAGAGACTTCTGTTATTTGGGGCTGGAACTGAATTGTCCGATGAAGACTTTTATCATTCTTATGTGCTGGTTGTTAGTGCCAATAAATAATACAACCATTGCTAGAGAATTCCTATCAGTCAGCCTCACAAAATTATTCTGAAAAATGTATCAGTAAATTCAGAAAAATGTATCCAGAAAAAGGGTAGGTTTTACCAGCAGAAAGACGTAGAAGTTAGGATCCATTTTCGTAAGAGTAATATACTTAATTTAAAACACAGAATGGCAGTCATGTAAAGATGTTGCTAGTGTGGTCTTCTGAAGTTCCTAGGAAGGCCACCTCTCTGCAAGCAAACTCAGTGAAAGCTAGGCATTTATTCTATTCAGAAGCTAAGCAAACTAATCTGCTGTATGTTCTCTGCTGATGTTCCGTGCTGTTACCCACTTCACCTCAGTTCAAGCTGGCACAGGTGACTGCACTGAAGTTTACAGCGCAAGCATTTGCTAAATATCCCTGATACTTGGATCCTAGTGCCTTTGTCACTCTTCAAATGAAGATTTACTCTCCTAAATCACTCAGGTGCTTTACAAAGTTTTTATCCAAAGCTCTTTAGTTTACAGTCTACTACATCCTTGCCAAGTGGACTGATACACAGTAGGCCAAGCAGAAAAAAATGGGGAGAAATATGTTTTAATGGCCTGTCAAAAACATTACTTGATGTGACCATGTAGTTTCAAGGCAGCTAGATTTTTCATTGCTACAAGCTTTCTAGGTGTAACTAAATCCGTATATGCTCTTTTGTTTACAATAAGCTGTGAGTGAAAAGAAGAAATCCTTTGGACTACTTATCACTTTTCCTCAGCTTCTCAGTCAAATTCAGTCAAACATGCCAGGGAATCACCAAACACAGAGCTGTTTTTCCACTGGCTTCTGCTCAGTCCTAGACCTTGGCATATGCTGTTAATTCCAAGCCTTACTGCCAGGAGCAGCAGCAACTTCGCTCTTTCTTCTTTTTCATTTTCAAGGTTACACAAACATGTAATATCATATCTACTTCACAGATGTGAGGAACTATACGCTGTCTTACAGTTAATGCGCATGCAGTAAAAAGAAGGGAAAAAATCACCTCAACTCTTTCTATGCAAACTGGACTTCATTAACATGGAACTAATTTAATCTGCCAGATATGTCTAACAGGGTGCTTTCCTGACCTTTTCCAGGCCTAAAGTCATAGTATCATTCATATTCAGCGCGAGTTTCAGTTAAATACTCTGTAATGTGAATCACTACTTCTCCCAGTTGAGAGAGACTGAGTGTGAAATCACTGGAAGAACTGAATGAGCCTGTGTTTTGGCACTGGCGCTGCTGAGGGACATGAAATATTTTGAACAGTAATTTTCAGTAGTGGTCCCAGTCTGTAAAATGATAGGAAAAGATATTAAGTGGCCAAAGAAACTCTAGTTCACACTCTAATACTGTATCTACAATGTTCGGAACTGAAAGAAATCTGAAATAGTGGGCTAAGCCAATTTGACTAAAGGAATCTTTATTTTCTAAGTTTATGAAACTGCTGCAGTGGTAACTGCTGAGTAATTCAAAACAACTTACGAATTCATGAGTTAGTCAATGGTACAGACGGACCCACTGACATGGACATAACAAAGCTAAAACATCCGTGCTAGGGACAGAAAAGGGTAGAACAAGCAAGTCCTATAACTGAGTAGGAAACGGATGGCAGGAGAGTTACACAAGCATAAATATGAAAACAAGCCTATGAAAATCTTGCTCTAGATAAGTCTATCCATGGACATAGTGTTTCTTGATTATTCCTTAACTTGTATTTATTATCATCCTGTTGACAGGAACATGAAATCCTATAGAAGGTTTAAATAAAATTTCAAAAAAATCTGGGGAGTGTAGTGAACAATACAAATCTTTCAAAGATTAAAAAAGTAGATGCTGTATTTTTTAGTGTTAGGCTCTCATAAATATACTCATAGTTTGTGTTAGTCCATCAAACTGAAAGGCATATGCTATCTTTGATCTCTGTGCAGAACCCCCGTTGAGATTAATGTGAGTTCTGTGTGAAGAAAGAGACTAGAATAGGCCCTCAGTTCACAAATAGTAAGCAGGCTGCTTCAGGAAAAAACATGTTTTCTTACAACAGTGTTGAAATTTATTTGGAAGTTTCAAATAGCTTCTCTTCAGATGCAAGTTTGTGTGGTCATGAGCATGTTCCCTTGTCAAAAAGACCTGTCAGAGAGAAAGTGCACAGATATACCTGTTGTGTGAAATGTTTTGCTGTCATGTTGAAACACATACTTCATCTCTGACAACCTTTTCTCTTAAGCTAACGACTAATCCTCTGTTTCACACTCCACACTGCAAGTGAAAGCTTTGTCCATTGAGGATCTTTTACACAGTTTGGCATGAAACTGTGCCCTATACCCACTTCCAGCTAAAAAAAATCTACTAGACTTACTGCATCCCGCTTTGTAGCTGAAACCAGGAGGAAGGAGGAATCCTTGCTGTGCAGCTGCTGCTAGGGTTCGCTGGTCTGGAGGGAATACAGGAATCATTAATGGAGGCAGCTGACCCTGGACCTGCTGAACAGGAGAGGGAAAATCAAACACGGAATTTTTTCTGGGGACAATGTCTGCTAACATTTTTCTTTTTACTTCTTATCTGAGAGGTCAGGTTTGAATATGCCTCTCCATAATGGGGTATTCCAGTAGCATCAACTACTCAGCTTCACCATGATTACCAAACACTTTCATATGAATTACATTAATCCAAGATAAACGGAAAGATTCCACTAACACATAACTATATCCCACTTAATTACTCCCCCCAACAGTGCATGATGATTCACTTATCTTTGACTGTAGGGTAGTGTTTTCTCTATTACTGCACTTTGTAACACTACCTCTGCCTCAGACAGTAGCTTTCACCCTGACTTGAGTCCAAATGCAAAGACATTCCACTCAGAATTACAAATAAGTGCAGAAGTAGCAAACAGCACAGACAGTACTATTTTTCTGACCGTACACATGCACTTTTTGTACAGGTGAAAAGATACAGTCTCTGAGATGGTAAGAAAGAAGGCTGAGACGCTTTATACGCAAATAAAACACAACTATGTCTGAAGTGTTAGCTGTTCAACTCTGCACAGCAACTGTACATAACCATGCAAGTCAGGAAGTGGAAAATATTATACTGTAAGTGGATACTGCAGAGGACTTAAGACATGCAGAAATTAGTCATCAAAACTGGAAGTTGGCCATGGCACAATGTCCAATACTACTGCTTTTACCCAGTTCTGTCAGAGTTTTTAATTGCTAGAAATGGACATTGTTTTTTGCAGAGATGAGAAACAAAACGTTTGCTATATAAAAATGCTAAATTACTAGTTTTAACTAAAAAACTCACTGTTCTAACCAGATCATTCAACAAAGGGTGACAAACTCACTTTTTAAGAAAGCTTATCTAGATTTTTAGTCGCCCTGTAAAGCTAAGGCACCAGACGTAGATACGTTGCCGAAGGCTACAATTTAGTTTGTGGTCCATAGCTTTAAGAAAGTAGGAGAATTAAGGTGCTGACAGACAACCTTTTATGACCAGAGGCATAAGAAGGTATTACTCCCTTCATTAGGGCCTGCAAAGTAGAACTGGCAAAAGAACCTGCAAAAGCTACTTGGCTGCCACAGTTCAGACTAAAGCATCTCAGTTAATTTTAATCTGCCTCCTGAAAATCCAGGAGATGTCTCAGTTCACCCAATACTGTTACAAGGCATAAGAGTGATACAAAATTTGGGATGGTAACCTCTTAATTTATGCCAGGACCTGTCAACAGCTCTGTGTGTGCTGACTGCATCTTTATAGCTGAAACAATTTTCAAGGATGGAGTTCAAGAGCACTGTTGACGGATGATCTTGCAGTGGGAGATTAAGATTGGGATAGAAGCTAGAGTAGATGGAGCTCCAGCCACTGAACAAGCTTGATCAATTTTTTGTTACTTCAGTATTTTCCTTTCTATTGTGATTATGTTAACTAGAAGACACTAATACTTCCAGCTGGATTGCTGGAGAAAAGATTATTTAAAATGTGATTTGTTCTCTATTCCCATTCGGTCATCCTAGAACTGCCCAATATCTGCCTTTTCTTCATATGTTTATTTTCTGTTTGTTTTGTTTGGGGTTTGGGGGTTTGCTTTTTTTTTTTCCTAAAGACAAAGACAAAGTAACTATATTCTTTTAGAACAAAAATGAACAGCCGTGTGGAATTTTTGCATAGTACTCTTCTTCGGCAAAGAGCCATAGAACTTTTTTTTTTTTAAATGGTTTCCAAGGATGAAAGTGACTTTGCCAAGCAAAGAAGCTTCAAAACAGGACTCAAAAACACTAATAGAAAGACAGATGGTTGTACTAAGAGCTCTGCTGCCAAAAAAAATGTAAAAAAAAAAAAAAAAAAGTGAAAAAAACGGAGTGATGTTATTGAAGCTGACTGCAAAGTTCTCTGATGACTGCAAATACTCTTGTCCCACTGCAAGTGTTAACTCTGCCTCCAGGGCTAATATAACTAAAGCACCACACACACACAAATTGTCATTGCCAAGCCCACAATGTAGCACAAGTCTGCACTTGATTCCAAGTGACTGCCAAATACACGAGCAAAACACCACACTGAAAAATTCCCATTTAGGAAAACATTTACCAGGAAAATGCCCTTTCTTCTTAACTCTGATTGCTGCATTTAATTTTTTTTTAAATTGCTGCTCCTCTTTATCTCTCCAAGGGGCCTTATACCCACTAATTTCAAATGACACAACCCCGGCTGCATTAAGGAGGTAAGAACTATAGAGTGATGAGGATGGTTTGCATGGATACAGAAATAACGCAGTCAAAACAATGTGATTTTCATTCCAGGATGGAATGTATGTAGCAGCACTCAGAGAGCTACACTTCATTTTCTCCTGAATATAAATAAATGCAAACATTAGTTTATTTTAATCCGATTACCTGACACGATACGATACAAATTATGGACTCTTCGTTTTTATGGTTTTTATGGCTCATTTAACTACTACATCTTAACTTCTCTTATGTTTATTACTATTAGATAGAATTGCTAGGATACAACCATTTCAAGTGGCACCAAACACAGGCCTTCCTTCTCAGTTTTACATGAAGGGCATGAAGAGTATTTTCCTCTCATTTTTTATTTTTTTCTTTTTTAAGCCATTACTGCGTCAGTTAAATCTCTCAAATGTTTTTTATTACATAGCCTACATAGTTTACAGTGTTTCCTTGGATGGTTACTTCTTGATACTGCATTTCTAATTTGAACATAATGGACTGCAAATCAGTGCTATTTTTCAGGCCCTTCAATTTGTTCTGCTAGTGGACATACGCCCATAAAAAGAAATGCCTCTTCAACAATCGAAGGATGCATATAGGATGCCATGATTCTCTACTTGCCAGTCTCTCTATGTGATTACCTTTTCTTAGTTCTAATTTTCTAAAGGTGGAAACTGTATTTTAGATTGTCACAAAATTCCCAATGGAGTTTATGGGTTACAATTTCACCTTGTAACTTCTTACCTACTTTATGATGTTAGTTTGGATGAAAAAGATACAATCTACCAAGGGCCTTTTTTCACTACATATACTATTGCCACGATGTCAACTGATCAGACAGTTCTCTTGTCTTCCCTTTAATTTGAATGCCACATGAACTAAAAGTATTCTTGTAGTGCATGACAAACTGCAGGGGCATGGTATGCACAGAAAAAGGCATAACAAAAAATGAACTGAATATCACGAGAGCCAAAATGTTCTATACAGTCAATTCACTAGTCAAGGAATACAGACTTTCCTATCTCTGACAATTAATCTGGAGCAAAAAGGGGAATCCCATGTCACAATGAAAGATGTACCACTTGACATTTAGTTTATGAGATGTAACAGCCTCTAAGGAAGGTGATGCACAAGAATTCAAACAGTCCAAGAAAGTAAAGGTTCTTTAATTCATAATGGCCACAGTAAGTCATCTTCAAAACCAAGAAACCTTCATAGTTGCCACTGAAAATCCATAAAGGAGACCATCCCTAAAGAACTTATCAATGCAAAAACCAGTAGGAGTACATGACAATCAACTAATTATCTACTGTCCAAGTGGGAAACTGAGGCACTCACAGTTGTCCGTAGAGATTCTTCATTTTAAAGACTGCCTCACTGTATCTTTATTTGTTTCAGTGCCTTTGAAAAATCTGCCCCTAAATGACTTATCACATCAAAAGAAATTTGCTAGCAAACTCGGAACCAATTCAAGCTGCTGAAGCCTGGGCCAGCATCTTCAAAAATCTGTGCATGTCTTTTATGACTGGACCATAACAAATCCAACCACACAAAGATGTTCATTCAGTGTAGCCAAAGCTACATTCCCAGCATTCCCAGCATCACTATAATTGTAGTATTTCCACCTAAATTCTGGTCTCCTACCTACTTTTAGGAACATAGTATGGTTACCACAGCTACCTAAGCACTAAGCACTATGTTTTTAACAGTTACCCCTACTGTTTGTTACTAGCTCCTGCTGTGACTTACATAAATTTAGATTGCAAACACTTGACAACTACAGTTCTACTCTATTTTCTGTAAAATGTCACGTGGGCTTTGGGTCACTATGTAAAATAGCTACACAGATTAAATACTTTAAAGGAACATTAACATTACAAAGTTACACATTCAAATCTTAGGAAATGCCAGAGTCAGGGTAGCATGCACGACCTTATTTTTGTCCTTTATGCCCATGCATCCTGACAGAATCTATGATTAAAAGTTCACAGTTTTCCCCCTCACATGACTATTGCTTAATCTAGGTGGTTTATAATATTTCTTAAGTAACAAAACCCCACACTTTCAACAAACCTCAGCTTCTAACATAGCAGCTGCTATTAGTTCTATTTATTTTCTTTTCGTTCACTTTCACCAATTTCATTTCCGCAGTTGTTCATTACATGTTTATTAGCGTCAGTTTTTATATAAGTTTGCCACTCTCCAAGGTAAATATCTCAATGCATTTCCCGGCATCTATATTTAACACTTTCCACTGAGGGGTGAATACTGCTCGTCCACCCACCTCTAGATCTTCAGAAGCAATTCTATCCATTTTGGTGAGACTGGTGACGGAATAACGAATTAGTCAGTGTGAGTAAGAATGGCTGCTAAAAGCAACATACTCTTCCCTACAAACTGACAAAACTCTGAGCAGTACTTTACCCTTGAACTGTTTAGAAGATGCTCTTCAGGAGCTGTATGACCATCTCTACTGAAATAAGAGTCTTACATGGCTCCTGCATGTAGAAGCATGGCTTATTTTTGTTTTCATTTAAGTTATTCTCAGCTGCCTCAAAGAAGTTCAGATTTTAGATTCATAGAACAGTGGATGCACATGAATTATTCTATTAACTTCAAACTGTTGTATGAATATCTTCTTGCCTGCGACTTGTTTTTAAGTTAAGCATCTCTTCTACTGTATATGAAAGAATGTAATGCACATTTAACATGCAGTAACATAAATCTGTCCTTCAAAAATGACATGTTTAATTGCATTGGTCCTCCTTCCTCCAGAAACACTTGGCTCAGAGTGGTGCACACTATGCTGAAGGACCGGATTCTTTAATTAGCACATGTGTTGGCCATCTCTTTCTCTCTCCCTCATCCACCCTCCCATGTCTATCTTAAGGGAAATAAAAATATATGTCCTCATATAACTACAATCTGCTATTTTCCCTGACAGTGATGTTTAAAATAAGAAAAGAAAATGTTGTTCTCTTTCTCTTCCCTATCTGAGTTCCCTAAATTGACATGCATGTGTCCTAAATCTATACAGCAGGGAGCCCTGCCTTTCCAGGTTATGCAATAATCATTCTCCTACTGAGTGTGAGGTGCCTTTTTACAGGGTGCTTAGTGAGTGCTTAGAATGTAAACCGGAAGGTGAATGGCAAGAAGCAGAGATGCGAACAGGAAGACACTGATGGGATAAGAGAGCACATCTATTCCATCCCCCATCCTCTGTAGCTTTTACCACTGTAGAGCAGCTCACTCCTCTGCCAGACTGGTAGAATGTATCCTAACAAAGAATTTTGTGAAGGTTTTTTTTCTTCCTAATCACTACCTGTAAATTCTTCTGCATAGGATGATTTGTGTACTAAATATTCTTCTTCTTCCCTTTGATGCATACGAGGCTTACACAATTCATACCAGTACTTATCAAAATTCACCCTGTCCACTCAATAGCTCTCCCTGTTCTCACAATTGTTTGCAAGCAGTGATACTGACAGTAGAAAACATGCTCTCCTAGTGGCAATCATTTAAGAAGAATAAGCAAGGGTATCTAGGGAGACACCTCCACCACTCCACACACACACAACACATCCTCCCTATTACAGCTCCAGTAGCATAAGAGAGCTCTATTTGGAGTGTGGTGTGGAAAAAATTATTAGTTTGATGGAATATGGAGACAATCCTTACCAAGTAATGGTATATACACAACTTGGCTCATGGAAAATACATGGAACAAACTTTCAGGAAAAGTGAAACACATCTTGGGAATTACAAAAACTTTTTTCATTTTAAAAAAGGAACGCTTTTAAGGCTGGAAACTTTCCATCTTGCTCAGTCCTGCAAGAGAATCCAGGTGTCACAACCAGCATCCATCTCAAATTCATCTCAGTAAATGAAGTCTGTAAATGAACACACACTTAGCCTTTTCTAACTAAAGTGCACAGAAGTGCCTTAAACTGCCAAATAATACAGACAGTAGCTGTTTCCATGTCGATAACTTGCTTCCAAAGGCTTCCCTCCTCCACGTCATACTACAGAACAAAATGCACTGGTGAGAGACAAACACCTCCAGCAGCACTTTGAAGGACAGAAGCTAAAAGGACTTTTTGCATTAAGGAACACCTCTTGGATATCTCCAAAGGAAAAAGCAGTATTACTTATTCATTTCTGTTACTAAAATAAAGAACTTCAGAACTCTGTTTTTATAATTGATTTGGTATAGAAAAAAATATAGAGAGCAGGGAAAAACAGTAAGATGACTTTTTTTGCATTTGGGATGACATATAACAAGAAGTAGTCATGCTTGTGCCACTTAGCATGTAAGTTACCTACAGGGCAATTCTGCCACAAAGGCATTAGAACAAATAGTCTAACTGAAAAGGAAAAGACTACCTGAAATAAAAAGAACATAAACTGCAATTCATTCCAATATGCAGCTGTTTTATGACAAAAGCCTAAGAATTCACACAGGAATGGCTGCTCCAGACTATACCCCATTGTGTGGGGTTCTCTGGCAAAATCAGGACCTTCAGAGCAAGCTCCTGTAATTCAGGCAACAGCTACACTGGAAGACTGAAGTGCACACTCAGAAGAACCCTTTCTAATCCAAGATCAAGTGCAACACTCAAAACAATTTGCTCTTTCACTTTTATAGGAGAAAAAGATCCATTGTTTGGTTGATTGAGCCACTTGTTTCATGGAGAGGTTAAAGTTAACAGAGGACAAAAAATTGGCTTTTGAGATATGATGACCAGTGTTTCAGCCAAATTGACTTATTTAACCTTACTTAACATTCACACAAATATGTTTCTCATGCCATAGCTTACATAGCACCTAGGAACCTTGTTTATATGTCAGTACTCTTCTTAGAAGAAGAAGCCAGGACTATGATGGAAACCTGACACAAACTTGTGCCTGTCAAAACTGCTGATTTATAGGCTGTCTTGTTCTCTATTTGCGCCTTTGTTGGCTACCACAGCAACGTGCTCCTGAGTGCAACTGTCATATAGCAAAAGTTAATCTGCAAAGTCACTTCCTTCAAACTGGAAAATCTATGAACTTACATTAATGACTGATGCTACCTCGCGGCATATGATGGAGCACAGAGTTTCCAGATGCTTGGTTAATGCTTTTCCCAATGAGGTCTGGACCATTGCTGATTGCTCTAGCAGTAAGATATTCAGCGAAACATTTGTCAGTGAAAAGAAAACAGGTGTGAGATTTCCTGATGTGATTTAAAAGACAGCATGTAGGATAATTTCTTGAGCAGCACATGTGTACTGTTTTCTAAAGTTAGCTGATCTATGATATATTGGTTCAGTTACTCAAATTATAATGAACTATGAGTTGATCTGTATATCCCATAAAGAATCAGAGATAAAAAGGAGTATACTTCCCTTGTCATTATTCATAGTAGCCTTCCAGAAGTCACCTGTATACTTTTCCTTCTGATTTTCCATGTTCTTTTTAAAACGACTGAAGTGGCTGAGTTTTGCGTGTTGCGTGCTAACCCAGCTCTCTTTCTTTTCAAAGTCACTTCTTTGGTGTACCCAGTGCTCACACTTTACCAGATAAAAAGTCTTTGTGCAGCAGTATCACGGATTGCTGTCAAAAGAGCTCTGAAAAGAAGGTCTGGTAAGAAGCACTGCTGCAGAAGACGTAGGGAAGAGCACCTAGGGCAGTTTTGTTAATGGGGGATGTTTCTATTCAAGGATGTCGGAATGACAAGTGTAACAGTCAAGAGAAGTGTGCATAATCTAGATGAATTTTCCTGTAAGAGCACAGGGCTTTTCCAAGGTTGACTCTTCAAATCTTAAAATTGTTAATCAATGGGTAGGCTGTAAGAATGAGTAAGAATGGGTAGGAAGACTCAGAACCAGTATGGGATTTAGAGAGGAGGGAAAAGAGGAAGACAAATCATCCAAAAATGACTTTTCAAGAACTTCTGTGAATGTTGGAAGCCAATAGATACAGGTAAGGAAATAAATTGTAGTGGTACATGCCATCATAGGCAGGAAGTCTGGCTCCTTTTTGACAGATAAATTCTGTGATGTAAGAGAAATGCCCCACCCTGCTACCTACTCAGCACCTCTGAGGTGGTTTTGGGCTCATCTCAAGTATTGTTTTTAATGTTTTCATGCAAACAGGACCATAAAATGCTTCTCTGTAAACCTGCCCAACATGGGTTTCAGGTTGAGAATGCATCTTAGGTAACCTACTCCAAATAATTTTCTAAAATGACTCCTAAATGTTTCTAAATAATTTCTAAATTTATCCCAACCATGGTTCTTACTCCTGTGTAGACTGAAGCAATTCAGCTTTTGGGTTGTGAATTTACTCACCAAGGATTTCTTTAGTGCATTTTCCCCCAAATAATCAAGAAATGGGTGGCAAAAGCAAGGCTGATGCCATTATACCTAAGCAAGTGGCATTTTTTTGTCATATAAAGTTATTTAGAGGCATCTGTGTTAAGGCCAGCTGCTACACCTCCCCCTTTACCCCTTGGTGATTTTTCCCTAACATATTCCAACACAAGTAACTAATCATTTTGATGTATAAATTGCAGAAGTATTTTCCCCGTCTATTGTTCCAAACCCCCAAACTATTAAATTGAAACAGGGAGAACAGTTCAAATTAGAAAACCACTGTATTTGAGATGGTATATAGATGATGGCCAGTTCCCTGACCTCATTTTTCACACAATGGTGAGGTCCAAATTCATGAACAGATCAATATCTAAAAGCTAAACCACTAAGAGTGGACTGCCTTCTTCAGAGATTTGAGATTTTATTGATGGCACAGAGGCACTCGAGGAGAACAGCTGTGAATCAAGAGTAACACTCAGCCCATTGTTCAAACAATGACTGACAAAACGTGGGACCATAAACTAAGAGAGCATGAAATATGAAGGAACTGGGCATGGCATGGTGCTTCAAGGGAAAATAAAAGGTTTGCAAGGCAAGCCCAATCTCTTACCCTGCTCCTCCTCTATCCCCACCATGGCAGGCATTGTAGGTGTCAGTAATGGGAAGTGATAACTCCCAACAGCTTTCCTCTGTTCCTGAGTTCCCTCACCACTATTTGGCCTTCTATTTCGACTATTCCACTGTCACTCATTAGGAGTCATCCAGGACACATTGCTTGCAATGATCCTCTAAATAATTACAGCAAAATAGTCTTATCAACTACTATGAAACAATTCTACTTTCATAATGCCTAACACCAAAGTCTTGCTTACTTGTATTGGTGGGCATGGAAAACAAGGAAATTATTAGAATTATGCCTTATAATATAACTACTTCTTGTTTTAGTTTGGGTTCTTTTAATGCCAATTTCCTTGATATTATTTAATTTAATATTACCATACAGAGAGGAAAGGGTATTAAAGTAAAACCCTAAGGTTCCAGCATCTCTTTGACAAGTGGAATATCATTAATTAAAACAAACACAACAATTCTAGTGTGTAGGCAGTGGGCAAGAAACAGGGGTTATTTAATATCATGTAGTAGGAAGAAATTCAAAACCAATTCGGCTGCTGAACAGTGCAATGGCATAAACAAACATGAAAGTCTCATCAAAGTCATCCACTTAAAATTATACTATATAAAAAAGAGAAAAAATAGACTTGAAGGAGTAAAAAACATTCCTGCACTAAAAATCAGTAGTTTCTCTAGCTTTCTTTAAATTGAAAGTTGAGGAACAGAGTTAAAAAAATTGTACACAATCTAATACAGTACAGAAAAAGAAACATTCTCCGTGGCATGCATGATCAGTGTAGACTCTTACAGAATTGAGTCTGCTGAGAAAATCTTAGACTAAGATACATTGACTAAACCATTTGGATGTCCCTATTTTTCTGAATTTCATTACTATTAAATCAGACACATGTTTAATTCTAAGTCTGGTCTCCAGGGACATCACTCTCATAGCACAAGTTGCTACAATAATTCAGTGTAATTTTTTCCTGAAAACAAAAATAGTATTATTTTTACTACTACTGCTATTATAATTATTGCTGTTGTTATTGCTATTATTACTATTGCATATTGAGTTTTATTACTTTCTATAACATCTTAAATACCCCTGCACTTAAGCATGATGGACAGGAACGGCCAGGAAAACTCAGACCAAATGTTAGTAGAAACCTCTGTGGAAAATACATTTGTAGTATTGGATAGCCTGTAATTACTGTCCAGGGAAATGCACAAAAAAGACCCCTTTTCAATCTTTCAGCTGTTCAAACTTGTTTCTGACCGTATCTTCTGCCAGTCGAAGTGTTCCACACTAGAGTTCAGTTTTACCATCAAAAGTTGGATTTTAAAAGCAAAATGGATTCAAATTGCAGAAGGAATATTATTTAAATAGATACATCACCACCCTTCCATTCAAGTCCTGATGCTTTTTTCCCCCTTGTTACCAAAATCCTCACACAAAAATGTTTTTCACAAGTTTTGTTTGGGAATATGTTTTGAATAGGACTGAAGACAGTCTCTCATTTTGTGCCTACAATTTAGTGACAGCAATGAAGTTAAAGCGCAATTAACTACAGATAGACTGATAAAGTTTAGACATCTCATCATCTGATTTCTGTATACAGCCAGGTAACCAGTTATCCAAATTCTGCAGCTTGTTACTGCACTGAATTGCAGGCACAAATATTTTGATTGTCCAAAACATTTTAGCTTTTTTTCCATGGCTGTCCCCTTCAATTCTTCCTTGTCTTCCCTCCTCCTCCTTTATTATTAAAAANGGGGGGGGGGGGAGGGGAAGAGGGAAAAACTCTTTGCAGTTGTTTTTTTGGTACTATATATTTTGCAGATATGTACTATGCAATGGAGAAAAAAATTGTCTACCTCACAAGGGCACCTATCATCATAAATCAGTTTTTAATTTTACCGGTGGATTACAGCAATCAGATAAATATTTGCTGCCTGCCTCCCCTGGATATTGCTCTTTGAATCGGCTTGGCCCAAGACATAGTTTAGGTGTGGGAGCCCCACCTGCCTTACAGCTCCCAGACGACACCTGATTGGGGTGCAGTCAGGGAAATCAGAGTAGTACTCACAAAGCAGATCACACAAATAATATATGAAGTGCAGGATCTCACAAGAGGGGGGAAAGTACAACATAACGAAAATGAATAATCTTTGGGTACTTTCTTCCTAGTCTGAAGTAGTTCTTGAATGTACAATCATTTTTTCTGGCTTGACTGCCTTTAAATATACACATACCATCCTCCTAGCTCAATTTTTAAACCACTATAGGTATTAGAGAATAATTTACATGTGATTTGCATTTTTTTTCCTGTGCCTGTGGTTTTGGTAAGTCTTCCAAACCTAATGACTGTTCTTTTGGCCAGCAACATAAATGCTGTAATCACACAATTATTGTGCTGGGAACAGTTTAATTCAGCATTTTGTTCTCAACCACAGAACAATTACTCAACAATTTTGGTTAACCATACTAGCTCACTGCCTGGAGAGGAAGCAGAATATTTACAAAACCTATTGTCTTACATAAAGGCAGTGAGTAGATTCTTATCTATTATAACTTTCCAGCATCTCTTTCTCTTTGAGGTACTTCCATATACTCTGAGCTAATGAAAATAAATTACTAGCAGCACACTGTATTAGTTTATTCATCTCTATCTGTTGAATGCTTTTAATTGTGCGTTTGCATACTAAAGAGAAAGGTAGATGGGCTATGTCTGGGAGAGAGGGATGTAACAGAGCACTGTAAAAAGCACTGAAAACTACTACAGTGATCCATCTCTTCTATTCTAAGCATAAACCTTGATCATTCAGACTCAGTTTTGCTCTTAAGCCATCCATTTCTCTTTAATAAAAGGAATATAATAATAATAGGAATAAAAGGAATCAATGATCAATTGGTTTATTTCTAAAACTGTTTATATGGAAAGACTGCAGATCATAAAGTACTCCTGAGACCTCTTTAACCACCATCTGAGAACAAATTTTAACCCAGAACACAGTTTTTGGGGCTGGATGCTTGATGCAACTGAAAATTAGTAAGGTTCACTATCATAAATCAGGAATTTTCTTTTGTGCTAACATGGGACAGTTCCAGCCTTAATGCAACAGTGATGATGAACCTCAGGGCATCATCATGATGTAACAGCGCTTGATACCACTGAGTTTGGATGAAAGAAATCAGGAAAAGCCCCTGAGTAGTCTTTACTCACTCACTAGCATGACTAAGGATGTTCAGTTTCATGTTTTTGGACAAACAGTTTTGAAAATGTTTACTCTCAGTGGGTGCATTTTTTTTTTCAAATTTAGGCTTTGTGTGGTAGATTTGATTCACAATGGAAATAATGAGATCTCAGCAAAAACAGATTTAAGTTAGGTAACCAAGAATCAGAATCCTTACATATTTTCCACTCCAAATTTCAGTTCTGGAAGCACTTTACCTAAGCAAATATAAGTATTTTAGTAATTCCTTTTCCACTTTTGTTTTTTTGTTTTGATTTGCCAATCCCTGGGGATATTTTCATTCAGAGCTGTGAATCTGAAAGGGACAACTCTACCAATGCTGCCGAACAAGTAAAATTAAACTAATTAAACAAAGCTGACTCAATAAACTTAGTTTGATAGTTGGAGAGACCAGACCAGCAGTAAACATGATGAAAACATAAAGTAATATTTGATTTTTTAAATGCCTTCAGCTTTTAAAAAGTATTCATCTTAGAAAAGGGACTTTGTAATAATAATTATTTCTTAAGGGCAAAATTTGACCTGTAGGAACTTTGTGTTAAGTCCTCGCTCTGCTCAAGTCAATATAAATTGACCTCAGTGATACTTGGCAGAAATAACTTAATTTAAAAAAATAACTTTAATTAAAAAAAACCCGACAAGGCATCTGTGGAGCAGAACACAGGCTCAAATGTCAACATCACCAGGACACTGAGCTATGACACTTATTTTTTCTCCATTTATGAAATAAGCAGTATGTCTCATTTTGCTTAAAGCCCAGTTTCAGCAGATGTGAAGACAGGCCTTGTTTCTCCTGAGATGGGAAACACAATGTAAATTGCACTAAGGAAAAAGAAGTCTTAATCCAGATCTTTCCATTTCTTAGGAAACTGTTAAGCTTCCACCAGGCCATTGCATTAAAAAAAAAAATACCATCCCTTCTTTAACTCCTGTACGTGGGAAAGGAACGCGCTACCTTTTATAATCCTGTCAAGCACCAGTCTGCTGAGCCTTTCAGATGCTGCCAATGCTTCCTTGTCTCATTTCTGGGTTGTAATGACCTTCAGGCAGGAGTTGAACATTCAGGTGTTCAGATCGTAGAAGATTCAGGGCATGCACAAGAAGTGAATTACAGAAAAGTCCTGAATCACATCAGCAGGAGCTTTGTATGTTTAGATGCCCCCTCAAAGTTTTAGATCTCGTATCTGAGCTACAGCTATAGAATGTTTGTCTAAATGATGTCCGGACAGGACGTGCACGTGAACTCAGGAAGTGCTTTTTGGGACCCTCAATTTCGATGCTTCCAAAGGCTATCTAAGTCCTGTTATCAGAGAGTAAATCCTCTTTACTTGATCTGACCCTAAGCCATGCAGGTAAGAATTTTACAGGAAATTATCTTACCAAAAAATGTTGAAACCATGTCAGAGCTCCTAGTACTGTGTTCATATTCTTTGCACACAACATACTGCTTGTGTTTGTACATGGACATCCTTAACAAAAATCAGCTCCTTGGCACCTAAAGGAATGGTTCAGGACATAAATTTCTGGCTTACTGAGTGGACTTGAAACCAGTTATATTTATACAGGCACTTCAATAACACTTCAATATCCCAAATCAGTAGCTACAAATACGTCTAACACATGGTAAGGCAAATGAAAACCTAGAAGTCTTTGGGTTCAATATCTTTCTCCAAAAAGAAAAGAATTATATTAGCAGTTCAAATCTGAAATATTTGGCTGGTGAGAGTTTGTTCATTAAAATGTGACCCATTCTGAACACATCAGGTCCCTTTAAGACTAAAAGTCAGAGCTATGTGCTCTGAGCCTTTTCATCAAGATGACTCATTCATTCATGGGCAGCTTGGATTGTATGGCTGGCTTATGGTAGCACTCTAAATTAGTACTCACACAATGGAGAGCTTATACAATTGCAGTAGTCCATATCCAGTAAAACTGCCTTAGTGCCTTGAATAATGGGCCTTGCTAAGTCTCTAACAGTTCTGTAAGAACCTCTAAACAGCTGCACATAGCACATGACCTGTGCCATCTTTACAATGCCTGCTAACCATGAAAGCAAGCTTTGGGAACTATTTCCTCTGCACCCTCACCATTGGATAGCATCAATCCCTTTGCTTTTTAGAGAACAAGGGGATTTTTTCCCCCTCCTTTTTCTTTCTTACTTTTTTTTTTTTCTTTTCCTTTCCAATCAGCTCACCACTGATCATCCTTCACACTTTAGCCTCTGCCCCAGAATACTCCGGACAATAGTACTGATTCCATCTGTGCTCTCCATTAAAGCCCTCGTAATCCTCCTCCGAACAGCTGGACGCTCAGACTCCACAAACAGACACTCCTTCTGTGGAACCGTTTGGCTACAATTACGCTGAGCTTGTGCTTATTTCAAGTCCTTGCCTGCAAATGCCTTTCGTAGGGTCCCCTAGGGCTGCACGGCAGAATGTTCTGATGCAACAAATTTAACAATACGTCGAGACGGACTCACATTCAGGCAAAAATGTGCTGCTTAGTCAGTTCAGTGCCAAGGAGTACTTACAAGGTATTTTCCAGACAAATGACAATATTAATGACAAGCTTCAAACTCCCACCATGTCATTAAGTAATCAAGAAGAAGCATCTTCAGTTAATCAAACAGCTTTAATACCTTTATTTTAAAGACAGAGGAAACACTACAATGCCTGAGTTTTGCTTAGAAGCCTTTTTCAAGAGCTGCAGTGGTTTGGCTCTCTCCTGAAACAGCATCTGTTCAACAGACAGATCTGACAATGTCTGCCATGGCTTGAAATGACCGAATGTTAGGGAAGGACCACCAGAGCACACCTGCAGGCTGGTCTAGCTGCATACCTTGATTTTTCCATGGACTTAACTTTCCTCAGATTCAACCAATGGAGTAACTCTCCATAACATTTCAATATGTTCAACATGTATTCAGAGAAATGCAGTGATTTTCATGACCTTTTCAAGAAGTCTATGCTGATATTCTAATTAAAGTCAATAGTGAGCCCTACACATCTAAGTGCATCCAATGTATTACAATGTGAGTCCGTGTTTGTGTCTGTATACACACACGCATCATCTGTGCCCATACAGAACTATAAACACACACATTTTTCCAGTAGACGTGTGTGCACACGTCTCACACACCACACAAGCAAATGAGGAATGCTATCTATAAATCTCATTTCTGGTATTTATTTCAAAATGTAAATGTGTGTGTATGTGCACATGTACTGATATTTACACATATATTTATACACACCGTACCCACGAAACAGATGCCCCACGCGCAGCAGTCCACACGCATATGCAAAGCATGTAGGCATGTACCATGCAAGAGATGGTGATACCCAAGGGGAAATTCAAATCAGAACACAAACAGTATTTATCACATACCTCTAACAGTTTCACTCGTACAGCATACACTCTCCTCTCTGAATGGGGATGAAATCATAAACCCTCAGCTCTCTCAGAAGCATATTTTCTCTGCAGCCAATTGTCAGACACGGCTCTTCCTTCCCAACTTTTCACATACTAATACTGAGGTGCCCTATTACCCACACTAGGACATAGGCCAGAGGGACATTTGAGCTTCTCTGTTTAGTACCCCATGAGAGCTAAAATTGAAATGTTTTTATAAGGGACCCTACCAGAAAGATGGAGAGGGACTATTCAGAAGAGCATGGAGTGACAGGACAGAGGTGAACGTCTTCACACTGAAAGAGAGTAGGTGCAGTTCGGAAGATCAGGAAGAAATTCTTCCCCATGAGGGTGATGAGGGACCGGAACAGGTTGCCCAGAAAAGCTGTGGATGCCCCATCCCTGGAAGTGTTCAAGGCCAGGTTGGATGGGGCTCTGAGCAACCTGGTCTAATGGCAAGTGTCCCTGCCCATGGCAGGGGGTTAGAACTAGATGATCCTTAAGATCCCTTCCAACCCAGGCCATTCTATAATTCTATAATCATTAAAAGAAGTGGATGATTTGGCTTCATAATGTGGCCCACATCTGCACGTAGCCTTGAAGCAACTATAGACACCAGACTCCAATCAAAACACTACTTAAGGAAAAGTTATTCTGTGCAAGTTACATAAATTTGTTTGATCTACGGTATGAAGCAGTTTAAAGATTGAAGGACTCAAAAAAGTATCCCAACAATTCTTCTAAACTACTCCAAAACTTATTTAAACAGATTTTAAAATTAAGCTCCTTTCATACAATATGTTGCAGGATAAGATGGTATAAAGTTTTTATTGCTATTAGTTAAAGATATCAAGCATAATGCTCAAGTGGCAAGTAGCACACTTCTCCTAAACAAGTCAATAAACTCTCCCTAGTTCATCAGTCCACTGATTTCCTGCTCTCCTACATGCATTATGTACAAAAATACAGGTAGGCTGTCCATAGTTAAGACCAAGGTTGGTTTTTTGTTGTAAACCCAAGAATTCAAAGTACATGGTTCAAAGCACAGATAAATACCTAGATTAAATACTTTTTGACTAGTTCCACCTATCTCACTAGAGGTCATTTATCCTCCAAAGTCTTTACAGGTGGTCGGCTGTCAAAGAACATACTTTCAGCTGAATTACAGGCAATTTGGCCAAGATCTTTTTGTGATAGGGGATTTAAAAATAGGTGTTAATCATATTTTGAAAATTCTTCTAGGGCTCCTTCATGCCATGTTGCTGTGTCCTAGAAACTTCAAATGAGGTTTATTCAAAAGAACTTGGCAAGACCTAGCATAAGGAAAGGCATGTTTGGGAAGTAACTCTCAGGTGCATTAAGAACATCAGAATAGTCCGTCAGGCTCCAGTAGATTTTAAGGAGTGCCAAGTATCTGAGGAGGAACTAAGTTTTTATTTAAAAAAAAAGTGTTTCTCTTTCAGCCTTAAAAATACAAACAAGTTTCTTAGAGTTCTGTCACAGCATTTTTGGTGGATTTCTTAATTGCTATTAAGTTGCTTTTTTCCTTATCTATCTTAATCACCTCTGGCAGATGGTCCCCATTTCACCTGACATAAAAGCACCTAACAAAATAACCTGCAACTTTCCCCTTCTTTCTCACATTCACTGGTCAGATGGACATGGATACTAACATGATCTCTAGGAATTCCCATTTACTTTTGCCTCCAGTGGATTCAAAAACTAGTTGTCAAAATTTTAGTTAAAGGAAGGGTGTGGAAACATAAATTTCAATTTAGGCACATAGAAGAAGCTAAGAAGGACATGGCAGAACGATTGTCTTTCCTCTATCCATTTACCTGGCCTGAAATACCACGCCTAATGCTCCAAAACTAACTGCTCACACAGGCTCTCTGGGTTCCCTCTCCATTGTTCTTAAAATCAGGTTTCCTAGCCACTGCCCTGTAAGGCTACAAGAGCTTCCCAGTACAGGTTCTTCAGACATGCCCCACTTCAGTTCCTTGCATAAAATATTAATATTTTGTTGCTAGGTGGTACAGATGTTTTGGTAATGTTTTAAACCTATCAAGAAAGGAGAAGGTCAAGGAGGTAAAATTTGAGTGATTTCCTAAGCAGTGACACCAGGCTCTCTTAACACACATCTAAACCATAAAGTTCCAAGTTGCAGCCCAAATCTCCACAATGAAATCAGATCTGGCATTTAGGCTCAGCCTCTCATAAACAGGCAAAGGTCAACTCCCAAGAAAGGTATATCAGAATTTGAAGGGTTTGGTTTAAACCTTCTCTAAACATAATGGTTAGTTTCTTTCATGTCAATATGATCTGTTTAGCAGATACAACACCTCACATTCCCTTGTTTCAAGTGAGCTGGCATGTCACTGGACAGTATACCAGTCAGTCAGCTCCAGGGTCTCTGCTGAGAACACACTTTTAGATTTGTCCATAGTTTCTTTCCAACTGAAAACCAATTCTGACCTAGTGAACCACTGATAGATTTACTCAATGTGCTTTACCCATATAATGCAACCACTGACTGCATCAGCTGTGTGCCAGGAGCAGAATTTGGAGTTTTTCCTTTCCCACCTTTTGTCTATCACTTGTCTCTGTAGCTCTGAATAACTTCAGAATAGGACAAATTCCTCCCCTTCCCAAGCCCTGACTGGACATTATACCATACAGCCACAACTACAGCATTTTTAGTAAACAATACACTGATTTTTTAGCCTGAAATTTACTAGAAGTATAAAGGTCTATAAAGTTTATATATTATGGGCCAAATAAAAGTCTGTTTACTTCAGTTTTATTAAGAATCATATTCAAATTCTTTATTGATAGTACTGGACTTGTAGTGAAGCAGAATCCAACCTAATGCTCTGAAGCCATAAAATGGGATGTTGCAGGAATCAATATTTTTATTTCAAGTATATCTTCTCTTTCAGTTTCAGGTATCCTGCTTTTACTCTATTTTATGGCCAAATTGTGCACTGAGATACACAAAACCAGTTCATACTGACAATGGAAGTATACATGTACATAAAAGTAGAGATTAAGTACTTCCTCTTTATTGTTTTCTTCAATACTACAACTAGCATGGAGAGAAAACCTAATGTAGGCAATGGGCACACCAAGACTATGAGATGGCCAAATGTCAGTTTTCTGCATGCATTTTTTCTAATAAAGTTAGCTAGATCACAGCTTAAAATAAACCTTCTATTAGTAATGTCAGGGTAGCTCAAAAGTTTACAGAATACAAAGCTCATGGGGAGGCAGAAATAGATATTTTTTTCTAATATGGGCTGATTTCTTAAATATGAAAGACTTAAGTCTCCTCTTTCAACTGATAAAAATGACTGAGATGTCACATAGGTTCACCTTATCTTGGATAAAAATAATTTCTTTAAGACTTCACAAAATGTCAGACCATTTCAGCAGATAGTGGGAAAGCACTCAGGTGATGATGTGACACAGGACTCTTAAGAGTCACAGTTGAAGCAGTCAGTTTTTTTAACATCCCATATTGTGTATACAACATTAACCAGGATCAGTCATCAATTGTCTTTGATTCCCCTATAGATGTTCAGCTGGTATTCATGAAATTCTCTATGCAAATCAAGGACAGTATTTTATCTTTAGAAGACACCACATTTCTCTGGGTTTTATGAGGATATGCACTATTCTAGAGTGTGAAAAAGGATCACTGAGAATTCTGGAAAGATGTAATAGACCAAATCCCATGAAATTTGTCTGGTTTAGGCTGCAAATCTGAATGATCTGATTTGCTGTACTTATGTTGAGCCCAGGACAAATCAGTGAATCCATCCATACAAAGCTCATTGATGGTTTAGGCCCTCAGACAATAAAAGAACAGAGAAACAAAATCAACACAAACATCCTCACCAGGCACTGAAAAGGCCTTGGGTCTCCTAAGTAGAAAAACATACGAAGTGATGTAACAGGTAACAAAGTGGGTGAGGGAAGGACAAAAATTAACAGCCATTTTGGTAAACGGCCTATATAGTTTAAAATACAAATGAATTTACAATCCACTTAAGGGAACAGACCTCACTGCAAGCTCTGAGAAATAGTTAAAGAAAACCTGGAGCTCCTTATAAACTTGCAACCGTCCATGAGTAACCAACTATGAGCCTGAATTCCTGAAAGACTGAATCTTGTAAAGAGAACAAGATAGACCCATATTAAAACTTTTAATGACTTTAGTTAAAAAAAAAAAAAAAAAGGAAAAAAAAGGAAAAAAAAAGGTGGAACTTTGCAGCCAGCTGGCTCCATACCGAAAGCCAGGCTGCACAGCTTGAACTTAAAGCTATCTTAACATAATGAATAAGTGCCAATAATTAGCATATGTAGTGTGAACAGGTTTGCTGGCACAAGCAAGTGAAAAACTCCAAGGTAAAGTTATTATTAGGGAGTAATTAGCTCTGTGAAGTAAATGAGTGAAACAATAGCTGCCAGCACTGACAATATGGCTAACATCTGACTATGTGGAAGATAACATTGTAAAGTATTGCTCCCTGAGCTAGAATCTGTTAATAACCATATGTTAGTGTAATTAATGCAGAGTCTTTCTGACCTGTTGTCACATAAGAACAATACTTTCTTGGAAACATTCAAACAGGCAGCTCCACACTCATGGAAGGCAAAAAATAATTTGGGAGCTGCTTACACACACCTTTTCTTCTGCATTTCTTTAAANGGAGGGAAGAAAAAATCCACACAAACCAACTTTTTTTAAGATTGATGGCAGAGAATTCATACCCTAGATCACGATTTTCCAAACCAACTAAATGAAGCCCTAAAGAATACTCTTGGATTTTAAGGGTGCTTGTTATCCATGCCCAGGCCAAATTCTGTAATTTGATTATTTATACTGAGTATTTTAAAGCCTTTATCCAAAAAATCCTTGAACTCCGGAGTGTTCAAATCTGAGACAGGGTTCTGAATTTTTTGGCTTGAGCCCATTTCTAAATTGAATAGATCCCTCCAGGTGTCTGACATTCATCAGACATTCTGCAGAGGTCTTAACACACTGCTAGATAGGGAGGGTCTCTACTTGTCCCTCACATAGGACATTCTCACTGCCAAATGAGAGGATTCTATGACTACAAAGTGCAAGGCTAAAGATAACTTCTCTTGAGAAAGCACTAAAAATCATGCCCAGAACTTCTGAATTTTCATAATGAATGGCACTGATGCAATATTTTCCCCCTTCATATCAACAACTCAAAATGTTTCAAAAAGGTCTTGTAAATACAGTTTGCTCAACAAGCCTGACAATCAATGTATTTTCAAGTCATCATATTACATAAAAAGTCCTTCTCTCTGAAGCTTTCTGGTACAAAGACCTTCGTAATTTAATTTGAATATACCTCTTTTCTAACTGAGCACCTCATATGCACCTCATTCATTACAGCATTCACACTCATTGGCTCACTGCAACAGTTTTATGGAGAGGGCAAAGTATGGTCATACATCCCAAAAGAATTGCCTTTATTTCCTAAAGAAGTTAACTTCAAGGACCTGGACATATTTAATTTCAATTAAAATCCAAAATTTAATGCAAGCTTCTTAGTAGTTTCCCTTTTTAATATTTTTTAAAGAAAAAGTTTTTAATGCTTCACATGCTATTATGGCCAGGCAAAGGAGTCCTGCATGTTTGAGATCTCACACATTCATCTTCTCACTAAACATCTGTTTAAGACTTGTGTGATCTACCTGTCAGCACCAGTGATCCATAAAGTGTTTGAACCTCCTGTCACAAACCTCACTGCTGGTTTGATCAGAGGCTTTGTGCACACTAATCACCCCCTTTATCTTTTATAATGTTAGGAGAAAAAAACCACAGCAAGGCTGTCTTCCAAACCTGACTGTAATTAATCTTTCCATGGGGGAACCTGCCTGGTTTGAAAAAGTAAGATCTGATGGGCTGCTGCTCTTTTTCTGCAAGGGCCTTACTTTTCCTACCAGGCATCTTTACACTTGAGTGGTACCCTTTACAAAATACTTTAGTTACATCCCAGTGATAGTGAAACAACCTTCAAGATCATCTTATGAATGAAAACAGTGGTAACTTTGATGAGAAAAAGAAACCAATGAAAGAAGTTTGACAGAAGCATGTTTAAACGATTCTCTTTTTAACTGCATGGGGAAAAAAGGGAATCAGAATAAGAACTGATCCGCTTTTCATGTTTTTCCTAAGATGCTCTTCACTAATAATCTTACCACTACCTTTCTTTTACTCAGCTGCACACAAATGTACTGAAAGCTGCAGGAGCTCCCAAAGAGGGAACAAATAACATCAGGTGAGTTTTGATTTTATTACAGCTTGCCTTTTGCCAGTGTTTGCTTTCTCTGGCACAAGGGCAATGAATGCTGTGTATAAGTAGAGACGACAATTCAAAGTGCACTTACTGAATGGGAATGGGACAATTAAGTTTAAATTTACTCACACCTTTTCTAATTAGGGAAGCTTCCTTACCTCCTCATCATCCCTGAGTCCAGGCGTTAGTTGCAACATGAATTCTAGGGAGCAGATGGTAGGAAGCAGAGAGAAACTGCTGTGAGATCACATCTGGGTTCATATTTCATAGCAATCTTCAACCTAAATAATGTCAAAAGCCTTGAACATACATGGACGGACAGACCTGTGAGTGGGCAGTTCATTTGGATAATTATCCAACCAGAAGGAAGAACCTCAGGAATTTGTGCAATAAAGTAGCAGGTAATTGGTGGGATGTGACTGTCATGATCACACGGATGTCCCGTATTAGCTAAGGCTCTTTAACACAAGGCTGTGTCATGCAGAACACCTAATTCTTGGAATCCATGTGAATTCAGAGAGGAAAGTGAAGTGAATCTTTCTATTACTGTCATCATGTATTAATTAGACTAAGGAGTTAGAGAAGGAGTTCAAGGACTCCAGAGGTCCAACTTCTGACTGTGCATGATCAAAGAGACATTTTTACATCTTTTTTTAAAACAACATTCCACAAATGTGACAAATACTACAGTAGACATGTCTACCTAGAGTAAATGTCTACCAAGGTTGTTTAGGGTTCTGTGCCTGGATCCACCTAGATTTCATGGATTTGCTAATTGTCTGCAGGTAATAGCATAAAGATTTGAAAAATAATTGGGGTAATAAGGAGGGTTGGACCCTTCTGGAAAGGTTGCCTAACACTTGAGGTACTTTGGAACAAAGTGCAAGACCGGACAAGAAAAATGAACAAACAAAAGGCGAGCATCAGCAACAGAACAGACTGGAATCTATGTATGAACTATACAGAGAAAAAATATGAGTGAAAGATCTGTGAAGAACTTTGGAGAAATAATACCAAACTTTAATTTTGTATTACGGAAAACAATTTTGTATTATGGAAAACAATTCCTAGGCTGAATAAAGGAGTTGGGTCCAATAATGTCAACAAACATGAAGGGGTGATAGTGTTTGGGGAATGTCCTGCCAGAGAAACAGGAAGACAACGGAGGTATAATGACAACAGAAAAAACAGCAATCAAGTCACAAGACTAATAAAAATGTGGTTGAAATTTTTAGGCAGAACAAAATGTTGGATTTTAGAAATGCCATACCAAAATAAACAACAAAATTTGGGACATGAGATAGTGGACAAAAGAGTCAAAATTACTCTTTTGGAATACGCATCTTCTTGATAGAGAGGAAGATGATGTTGCTACCAGTTAAAGAAGAGAGGAATCAGACTTGCTTTGGGAAGAGAGATAATGAGTTCATTTGAGGTTAGTGACTCTGTCCCAGATTGATGGTCTCTTGAGCCAGAGATTAAGACACTTGAATCACAACTGATTTATCACCTTTCTTACTCGCTGGTCGTGAAAAAGCACCTGGTATTCCAGACTGGTGCCCTATACTGAAGCTTGACAGCTAACTGCCTGTAGAGGCCATCTAAATTTGATAAACACAGGTCAACATCCATCCGTACCATATAAACCTTGATTATAGAGTGAGGACAGGACTAAACCGGTATCTTATCCAGTACACAATCCAACTGGTTTAAATCTGTATCTCACTGAATAATTAAGAGTTCAGAAGGTCTAAGATTCTACAGAGGACATAATGTGCTGGAAACAGTATGCTGGGCATGGATAGAATTACAATAATACTAAAGAATATCTGAACCATCCTATGTCTTTCATGGAAGAAAGAGGAAACACATCCATTCTTTCCAATGTCATTAAAAGCAAGTACGCAACTAATGGAAGGATTTCCCCCACATTTTTCTGCCTTATGCTTTCTAATCCTCACCCCATCTCATCGTGGTATGATCATATTGCTTGACAAAAAAGAATTACAGTCTTGGTTTAAGTAATACATCTCCTTCAGAGATCATTTAGATCTTACAGGAGATCACATCTGAGGAAAGACATGGTCTTTTCTTGCTTAGTGGCAAGATTCAGGTTTCTATATCTTAACTTAAAATTATTAACTGCTCCAAACTTCACCTTCCCATATGTATGAGAATGATGCTTATGTTCAGTGATGTTTGGGAAGTTAAAAATAGTTTTGCCTTTTCAGAGTTGCGTGCATGCGCCCACACACACCGGAAGACAACAGGACCCTCTTGCTCAGCACCCTATGAAATTCATTCTCCTGAGGTTTTTTGGCACTTTTAAGTACTTATCCAAAGTACTTTTTGGCACTTGCAAGTACTTGGAGCTGCACTAGCAAGCACTTATCCAAAACCCACACTCAAGGTACATTTAAGGTACTCGGTACCTTAAAGGCTGCATTTCTAGGAGAACTGCTTTGGAGAGCTGGGTGCAACCTGGTCTGCAGAAGTACAAATATTTAGACAAACTGGAGCACGAAACACCAGTAGCACAAAAACAAGAAGCCTTTCCTTCAGAATTCAGTGGGTAAAGAAGCTACAAACATTGTTCTCTCCACTGATTTTGCCATCTTCAGATCAATCACACCTCTTCCACTCACACACTGCAAGAAGGCATTCAGCATATCCAAGAAACACGTGAACAAAATCAACTGGAGTTTCATTAAGCTGCAATTAAAGGATAAACTAAGCAAACTGCACTTGATATACTCTGGAAACGATAGTACCAAAATAATTTCTGTCCTGTTACCTTGCTGAACAGTCAATGCTGACTTAGACGTGCACACACACAAAATGCTTAGCACAAAGACACTGGCCCAGCTGAAAAAAAAAAACGCATTATGCTGGTGACACATACTTTTTTCAGTGGCAGCTATAAATAAAGCACTCACAAGTGAATTTCTAAAGACTGGAAATTTCAGTAAAAATCTAAGCCTCCTCCAAAATCAAATAGGCAGTCTAAGAAGATCCCAATTTCTTTCATATGTCTAGCTGCTTCTGATTCCAATTGAACAAGAAACTAACTCTCATCTTGTTTTTCCTCTGAAGCCTAAGAGCGCTTTCATCCCTCTTCTAGTATGTAAGGCTGCTAAGGAAAATCAGCAGATGCTGTAAAGCAACTTATGTATTTCCAGAAACGCAGAGAAGTGTGTTTGTAAGTATAGTGATCTCGAGGAGATATCAAAGAGCTAGCAAAGGAGTTTAAAAAAAGTTATTAACTTTAACAAACACCCAGAGGCTTCTGCCTTGACCACTTGTCTTAGTGAAATTTATTCTCCTGAAAGAACACTTGCTAAAGACTTTATTACTGCTTTTAATGGGTGCTGTAACAATTTCCTGCTTTCTAAGACTTCATCATTAAGAAGATGCTTATGACCAAAAATCTTCTTTCATTAAAATTAAAAAAACAGAGTTTATCAATATAGCAAGTTTTTATGTCTTAGAATTATCATCTCATTTTAAAACAAATATTTAATCCCTTGATTTCCTGCACAAACTCAGTGAAATGTGTTTTTACCTAAGAAAACATGATACTTCTACAAGTAGCAAGGCAGGCATAGCTGTCTTGTGAAAAGAGAACTGCCTACCCCATGAACACCTATTTCCCATGGCAGCAGGAGATCAGAAAAACTGTGGAAAATGGAAAAAAATGAGGAAAAAAGGCAGAGCCCACTGTATTCTTTCATTCCAGAGGGTTAACAGTTACAGTTAACAATTTTACCCGGATCTTTGGGTGCCTTTTCTGAGCGATATTTTTAGCTGTAGTTAGTAGAGATGAAATCACACCATTCTCCTAAGGAAGGATATGTTTTTTTCACGTGCAAGGTATAAAACTTCAACTAGGACTATCAGCATTATTTCTGCATACATACCTTCTGAAACATCAGCTAGCTACCTTTGCTAAAGGCAGTTTCTTGTCTGTCAAATATTGTGTCCCTACCCAGACAAGCAGCATATGGAGCAGGAAGAGAGACTGAAAAGGAGAAAGGAACAAAGCAGAAAGTATAGTGTCAACCTCAATAACCATTTCACAGGGCTAAAACAACCATTTTATTTTATTTGCCATTCAACAGCTTAACTTCAAATAGGTGTTTAATTAACTCAGAGTGGCAGTCTAAACGTTTAGCCTGAAGCTGCCTGACAAAGGAAAAAGTATCTACTGCATTTGCAGATTTAGAGCATCAGGGATGAGAAGAAACCGTAAATTGCATAATGCAGAGAATTCATATGACACACACACACACACCAGTGCAAAGATGGGACTCCCAACAGCAAAGTTTCGTCTGTGCCAAAACTTCGTGCAAGTGTAAAAAGTCTAAGGAATAATGAGGGCGCTTACGGCTAAAACCTGTTTTCACAAAATAGAATTTTACTGCATATGAAGTAACCGATCTATTAAAAAATAAGAAAGACAAATCTAAGAAAGCATTTTCATAAAAACACAAGGACGGTACGTTTAGAGGAGGATGAACAGGATTAAGGATTTATAAAATTTAATCCGAAACACTGTTAATATTCATTTAAGAAAGCATAAGGGCTCACAATCACCTAACAGAAGCTGGGCATCTTACTATGAAGATGGGAGAAACAAGGAAAGCAACATATGTCTTGCCTCCACTACTTGACATCCTATTCAGTGGCAGAGCTTCAGACAGTCTCCCCTCTTGTTTCTTGGGGACTTAACAAGGGACCAAGCCAAATTAGAAGGGAATGAATGCTCTTGCAGCTGACTAATTATTTTGAATATTTGACTTCTTGCCCACCAGTCTGCAAAACAGGTATGGTCCCCCTGGCATGCAGTGATACATGGTGTCCCTTAAAATTGGATGGTCCTCAAATATTTTCTGTTAAAGTATACTCAGTGTCTTGGTGGTGCAATAATCCACCTCCTTCTCTAGTTTATTACATGAAAAGATGTCACACTGTGACTGTTTTAATCAGTGAATAAACAAAGTGCCCAGCACCTGCCTTAGTTTTTATTATCATAATAATCCTGTTTTGTTTTTTAATTCTAAAACATCAGCAACTCACCCGTAGGTGAGCATGTGTTTATGTCGCCCCTACTGTTGCCTTTGTGGTTTCATTATTAGCAAGCCATTAAATGAAAAACAGGAGAAGAAGGGGGAGAGAGGGGAAATGCAGGCCTGGGGCACAGCCATTTGTGCCTGTTAAATACAACAAACCGGCCTTAGGTAACCAGAGCCCTGAGACTGGCATGAAAGCAGGGTAAGTACCAGAAATTG
Organism: Serilophus lunatus; assembly: GCA_013399895.1. Classification (NCBI taxonomy): domain Eukaryota; kingdom Metazoa; phylum Chordata; class Aves; order Passeriformes; family Eurylaimidae; genus Serilophus; species Serilophus lunatus. The sequence goes on along the minus strand of VXBA01004606.1, from coordinate 734,356 downwards.
AAAAGAAAGCAAGTCAGTGAATGAACCACTCTTGAGATGGAGCAGAACAATCCAGGACAAAAAACCCCACATGGGCATATATCCCACTGACATTTAGCACAGCTTAGCACAGCTAGAAAGGAATAAAAACCTAACAGTGGTCAAGGTGAGGAGATGGTTCATGCACAATGACTACTAAGTGCCTTACATTCTGATTTGTTAAGGCAGTTTTCACGGAATCAAGGGATGCTTGAAAAAGAAAGGTATGTGCTGACAAAGTCTTGGCTTTGTTACAATGAATGGATCTAGAAAAATTTAAACACAGAAAATGTTAAAAATGCAAGGAAAACTGTTTTCTCACCTTGAGGACGACAGAAATTGACCCTTATAAACTTTTTACCACTTATTCACTCACATTTTACTGACAGATCAGGTCAGATTTTCCACATTAAACTCTACTGATGTGATTCAGTGGAATGGCATCGATATAAATTTGACTCTGAAACTAACAGGATTCTTTTCTGCATGCTTCCCTGCCTCGTTCTCTCCCCCAACCACTACAGTCTGTATTCAATTCCTTCCAGTGAAGTGGGAAATTCTATAGAAAAAACAGTAAAAATGGAGACAGAAGATAAAAACCTAGAAGGCCTGAATCTCTGATAACACTGCACTTCAGTTCACATTTTGTATTGTGGCCCAATGGGACATGACTGACAATCTGGGTTCTGTTCCTGGTTCTGGCAATGAGCTATAGCCTAACAATGTGCAAGCTGCTTCCCCTCTGTCCTCAATTCCCCTGGTCTGAAAAACAGGATGCTTTAAAAAGAATGAAAGAAAAAAAAAGAAAGAAAAATATTCCAAGATGCAGTGTTGACAGTGCTACGTAATACCTGGATCATACACAAATATCCATGCAAATAGGCTGTGAAATGCAAGTAAAACTTGGTGGTTTAATGTTATTTTCTAGAGCTGTAAGTAACCACAAGGGATGAAAAAGCAGGGAAGAATCACACCTGGCAGTTATGAAATAGGGGATGATGCATCCAGATCAAAGTTTCCATGCACACGGAGTAACATTTGAATTTCAAGTCACTAGAGTATTTTGACATCTCTTTCTACTATTTAACAGGCAGTAACAACAATTTATCATAGTCCTTCTATGATATGTAAAACAAAAATAGCCAAGCATTGTGGGAAATCTACATTGCCAAAGCTTTCTGAAATAATCTGAGTGAAGACAAATCACGAGTTCAAGAAAGTGTCTTCATGTAAGTATTTCAGTTTCCTTCTGAAGCAGTAAGAACCTTAGAGATAAGGACCAAACTTCCTACCCTAATCTTTATTTCTAAAAAAAGGGATTGGGCAAATAGGCTCAACATCTTAAGGCCCACTTTTCCCAGGGACTGGATAGAATTAGATCTGAGTAGGTTTATCTCAATCGAACTAGGATAGTTTCTATTAAAAAAAATAAAAATCCATATTTTAACCAGCAAAGTTTAATCCCTTCTTTTCCTGTGAAAACTCAGATAAGTTTGATTTTGCGCCTCTTGCTGTCTCCATACTCCAGGTATTATGTCATTGCACATTAGACTGTGTCAACACACCGTGACTTCGTCCCCGCTAATGCAAAACCTCAGAAAACATGGAGCCAGGAGATAATTTCAGAGCGCTTTTTTTTCTCTTTTTAATGTAACTCGGTATTTATCCTTCCATATTTCTGACATTTCCATTGAGTGATAGTCCCAAAACGAAGAAAATCAGCCTTTTGCATGCAAAGCCGTCTTAAAGCAGACTGTTGAGTAGCAATCTTTCTGGGCAGGTGAGCTTCACATGTCTCAGGAAGCACCACTGTCTTGTGAAATCCAAGAACAGCAATGACAGGCTTCGAAGGAAGCCTCCTCAAGTCCTCTGTTAGTGGAAAGACGGCTTAACCTCCTGCAAAAGGGCACCTCCTGAAGGAATGAGGAGATGATGTCTCAAAGAAAAATGGGTGTGAGGCTCTTAGAAAATGTGCCCATACTCTAACAAGAGCTGCCTGTGAGCAAGTTTTGATGCTTGAACATAAGAAAGGGCTGCTTTCAGAACAGTCTGTTTTTTCAAAACAGTATTTTCTTCTTCTTTTTGGTGTATTTAAGTATTGCAGCAGTGGCTCAGGTTCCTTAAACGTAAAGAAAATTAACACAGAGAAGCAGCTGTGTGAAACTTGATAGAATTGTAACACCATGTTAATCTTGTGTGTAGCTTAGTCATTTATTTCAGCACAAAGTATCCCTAAATGCTCCTGTTCTGATTTTAAGATGTTTTACACTTGCACTTGTACTGCAATCTACATGTTATGACAAAATCAAATAAAACTTCATGAGTTTTGATTCAAATAATGCCATGAATTATGTTTATTGCGCTAGATAACTAAGCATCAACAAAACCAGAAAACACATTTTAAGAGAAAGAACCCGTTTAGGAAACCATATTATACAGCATTATTAAAGCCCCATCTCCCTCTGTTAACTTCTGCATGCTAAAGTAAATGTCAGCCAAGGTGTGTGGGGGGGTTAATGTTTCTAAATTAAACACCCTTCAAACATGCTTTCTGACAGTTATCTTCATATTTTCCACAGATGCTGCCACTGCCACAAAGTTAAGCACTAAAATAGATACAACGCTAGTGTCACATCCAGGCTGTGCTGATACCCCTGCCACTGTAACTGCACCAGGAAGAAAAACACACTTTATATAGAGAGGATCTCATGGCACTGTAGATGACATTTTGGAACCTCTAACAACTCATCAAAGCAACAGGAAGTCACCAGCAGAAAGATGTGTCTCAGACTGAAAGCAAAGAGTCCATCCATATTCGTTCCCCAAATATGCTCTGTCTCTGGTAGATTGAAATGATGCAAGTTATTTGACTTTTGCAGATTCACAGGGCAGCCTGTACAGATGTAGTATTCTCTGGAGGTTCTGCTTACCCTATAAATAATTATGCCTATATTCTTAATTGTTTGGCACAGCTCCCAGGACATCCATTACACCTCCTCCGGCTAAAGCATATTTGTATCTGTTCACCCATGAGGCTTCTAACCAATAAATGCCCTGGTATAAAGAGAAGGGCATGAAAACAACGCAGCGTAGGTAAGCAATATTCCATCAGGATACCTGAAAAGTATGAGCCAAATGAGCCATTCAAAAACATGGTACCAGCCTCTTGCCCCTCCTTCGTTTTCGCTGCTTCTTTGGTGGTTTTAGCATCCAGAGAGTCAAGAGGATACTGGAGAATGTGGGAGTCCTACCCTCAACAAAACCCAGAAAGAATATTAAATGTACAGTAGAGAAGTTGGTAGCATGGGGTACTAATTCTGTGTACATTCTGCCTATAACACTCTTAAGCCTTTGTCACAACTGACCAGTCCTTCCTGAAGTACTCCCATAACTAAGCCAGAAAAACAGATTAAGAGCAGTGGGTCTTGCTCAACAGGATGTGAGATTGTTGGAAAGACAAAAGGAAAGAGGCAGAAAAATATCTGTGCTACCTACGGTCCCCTAGTCCAAGACCTGCTTCAGTAGATACAGAGAAAGTGCTTAGTTTCTAACCCTTGTTCCCCCTTGAGAAACTCTGAGGAAGCTTCTCTCAGCCATCTGACAATGGCATTTGTGGAGGCAGCAACAGCAGACACAGGAAAAAAGGTAAGCTCTTTTCTCAGAAACAGGTTATTCTTTTTAAACCATTCCCATGGCTGCATCCAGGCTCTGAGGGGAGTGCAGTATGGGGAGGGCAAAAAGGAATCAGTTCTGTGGTGAAAGATGGGAGAAAAGACAAACACACCGAAACCAAAAGAGAGACAGAGCAGCAATAAGGGCAGAGGGATGGAGGGCATTTGTGCAAATACAGATTACATGTCCAATTCATTTAAAGGCAGTGGCATTTTTATCACAAAGAAGAGTTTAATCAAAGTCTCAAGAGATCTGCCATAAAGGGAGCCCTTGCCTTGCTGCCTCAGCTGTCTGAAAGAAACACCTGTTACACACAACAAAAAAAGACAAAACAAACAATAGGTATAGAAAGGAGGCCATGGATCAAACAATGTGAATCGGAGAAGCACAGTTTTCTCTAAATGAAGGGCTAGAATCCTATCAAATGAACAGCTGGGGAAAGCACAATTCTTTATATTTGCAGGGAAGTTGCACAGATTATATGATGGCAACAAATACAATATACATATCTGAGCTCTGCTTCCTAGGCACCAGAATGGACAGGAACCTCCTAAGATATCCCTGAGTGGAAAAACAAACTTGCTTGAGCCCAGCTCCAGGAAAAAAGATAGCCGGCTTTCAAAAGAACACAATGGACAATTTTCCTCCCACGGCGCCTTTGCAAGAGTTTCTGCTAAGAGGATACTGAGCTCAAACAACCCTCTCAAAAGATGCAGAAAGCAAACTTCTGATTTACATGAATCCAACTAAATACACAAAAGAGATGTGAAGAATACATAAAACAGACATGTTTTGTTTTACATAAGAAATGTGAATATTATTATCGTAGAACAGAGAATTCTCTATCAGTAATTCTATTATGATTTGAATTTCTTTACTCTGGTTGTACCAAAAGAATAAGAATTCTGAACTGTGGAATAAGACACAACGCAAGGGAAGTAGACTTAGTAACACTCTGAAACTCACAACATGGTGAGCTAAAATTCTTCAAAAATATAATTTCAAATCTGCCTTTCATTTCAAATAAAGAGCAAATGCAAGAAATCGAGCATAATTCTAATTCTAGTCACTAGAATGTCTCAGCTTTCCAAGTTTCTGCTTACCAATACAATGGCAAAGAAACTGCTGGATCGATCATGTATCTGGGGAACCATCCTACCCAGTGAAACCTCCTGCTGCCATAAAAAGGTTCTATGGAAGAACAGATGCACCATTTATAGGGGTGTTTATAGCTATGAAGACTTTCACAGAATCACAGAAGCAGAAAAGAAGGAAGTTCAAAAGTTTCATTTCCTGAAAGTTTTCTAATTTTAAAGTAATTTCAGTCAATTTTGGCTTATTTTGCATCTCCCAGAGTATGCACCCGTCTTTCTGCAACACTGGGAAATACTGTGATCATCCATGTCTTGATCTAATCTATGGGTTTTCTCTATTTGCCATGATTGTAGATGAACTGTCAGCTGGGCTGAAGAATTCATAAAGCCCTGAACAATTCACAACTAAAATCAGCTGTAATTCCATAAGTATTAATAACATGTGGCCCCCACATGGAAAACATCCCTACTCCTTCATCCTAAAATCCTTTGGAGACATTAAAAATCGATATTCAGAAAAATAAAGTAGTCATGTTTTGTAACTGATATCTAAAATGGGGCATTTCAAATGCATGCATGAAAATGTAGGTAAAGCAGCTTTCTTCTGTGTATAAGGTGAGAAAGGCATCAATCACCTGGTTCATATACACTTACTTGCTCCTGGACTACAGATTCAAACTCCAGGATTAAAGAAACTGGAAATTACGCTTTATTTAGATATATGTGATTCTTAAGGATGTTATGGACTTAAAACTTATTAAACACAGTAGATAAAAAAGCTTCTCTCACTGTCACATGGCAGGTCAGTAACGTTTAATGTCAGACAAGATTCTACACACAGTGTGCAAGGCTAGAAAATATACTGTCACCACACAAAGCTTTGAAGGGTTAAATGCTACAGCAGGTTTCCATCAAATACTCTAAGCAACAGATTCCTCAACTAAAAGTTCAAAGTGTTTGAATTTTGTACCTTCAACTTGGGTTTTTGTTTCAGAAAACAAAAAATACGGTAAATTAGGAGAAAAGAACTGATTAGTGGCTTCAACTGATCTGGTCCCAACTTCACTGAAGGTGAAAAGGGGGAGCGAACAGAGGGTGTTGAAATGAAAGAGTCAAACTCCATTTTCCACATAGCCAGCCCAAATTCAACAAAGGCACTCAAAGCAACCAATCTCCCTTTTTGAGGAGGACAGCAATAGGAAAAAAGGTCTTCTTTATCTTGATGTAGACCAAAATTAAAAACCAAACCAAACTAAACCAAACCAAGATGGAGGAAGGAAGGAAACAGGATACAGAAAGAGAAGCAGCTTCACAGCAGAGGCTGTTACCCAACACAGCCACGCGGGAAACAGCATTTCTCCTGTAACTTGACTGACGTTTGGCACTGCTGCCATACTGACATTTTAGGATTCGAGATGGGCTGAAAATACACTATAGGTGGCTGATACATCAGTATTATGTGCCTTTATGGACATCAAAACCACAAAGAGAAACAGGTAAAATAATGCTACTTTGGATGAAAAGTCATAGACTCAAACATTAGAGAATGCAAGAATTAATGTTGTCAATATAATTTTAATTTCCCCTCCTGTGAGTACAGTTTACAATTGCATTATTGCATAATTCTGCTCCCCTGGGACACTGGTTTTTATTCAATAGGTATGACAGAGATACATGGGAATAAAATAAAGATACCTATTTATCCAAATTATGGCACTTCTAACTTTCAAGTGGCTTACTTTTTTTTTTTATAGGCATTCAATTTTCACAGTATACAAAAGTACAGAAATCTCTGGGTAATTTCTGTCCAAATCCATTGCTATTTTGAAACTATCGAAGTTCCAACTTTAGAATAATTTGTTGAATGCTATCACTATAATCTTTCAAGTAAGTCAAATCTGATAAGAAGTATTTATAACATATATTTTAAAATTAGTTTGCTCACTTTACCAAATATTTATAAACTCCAAGTACTATGAATTCAATTTCTCCCATCATTTTAGTTTTTATAACCTTATTATGCTTATCTTGCAACTTAAATTATTTTAGAGGTGTGAGAGGTGTATACCTGACTGCAGTTTGCAGTTTTTTATTTAAATAGTACTAGTGAATGCAGATCAACACCATGCATCTTCTGTCCAACTTTCAGTTTGGGCTGTTACACACTACTTGCTTGTACATCCTGGTACTCATATTTTACATGAAGATTCCCATCCCATCTGAGCTCTAAATATGTGCTTGCATTTCTACCTGTATGTTCTATCAGATTAACTGCTGCTAAGGCAGGTTGAAACATCACCACCTCCAGTGGACCAGCTCTGCCCTACACTGGCTGTTACTGCTCTCATTACAGAGTCAGTACAGCAGAATGTACCCTCACACCTCAGATCTTGCAGGTCACAATCTTCTATTATAAATACCACGACATAGCAAATAGCGTCACCAACAAACATTTACCAAAACGGGTTACATCTTCTGTTCACCCTACATATCACTAAAAAGCACAGTTACTCCTAAAGAATCCTTAAGAACCATTTTGTAAGATAAAGCCAGGCAACATCAGACATATTCCGTAATACTGAAGAGGAAATAAATGAGATCCGAATTTAGCCTAGAGATTCATTCTCTCTGGGATCCTTCAGGATGTCATGTGCTACATAAACCAAATACAACTTGGCCAACAGGGCTGAAAACCCCCAATTTAGAGAAATCACCAGAACGATAAGGAGTTGTGAATTTTCTAATTTTTGTTTTGTTCTGGGGGGCGAGACCCTACAATAAATGCTCTCAAATTATGAAGCTATCTGAGTCATTTAGCAACTGCTGACCCTTATAATGATGCTCTCGTTTTCAGAGCCAATGTGATGCCACACAGATTTGTCTGTTAAATTGAGTCTTTGCCTCTAGATAGATAGATAGATATAAAGTTTATTTTGAAATGTCTCCTAGTGTCTCTGAGTCTGACTGATGTGAGATGTTATTTTGAACATGCCAAAGCATCTGAACGGCTCTAGTCCTTTCTTTTCAGCGTGCATTCCTTGATAAGTGGCAAAGCTTCCCACTTATCAGTCACTCAAAGTGACTGTGGCTGTCAGTTGTGTACAAAGCGCAATCAGTTTGGAAGCAGAGACACCAGCATTTTTCTTCTCAGCTTGAAGCAAACACGTTTTGACTGCTAGTCATTCAATTTTAAAGCATCTTCAATTAGGGGCGGATGAAGATATAAAGAAAACACATCCTAAACACCTCCGCCAGCCAGCAGTAAAAAATTTATTGTTATCTCCTGCTTTACCTTACTGCAGAGACAGCAGTAGCAGCCTTTTTTGGCTGCACACAAAAGTGCTCATGATCACACACACTCCACACAGACAAGATCACAGCCATAAAGAGTTCATGCTCAGCTTCTCCAGCCACTTAGGCAAACCACCGTGGTACCTTCTGCTCCTGTGCCTCTGCTGCCTGCTGTGTAAATACCTGCACGGGTGCACAAACAGGGACGTAGCTCATGTGCACCTCACACCATGCATTTTCAACACAAATATTCAATACGCATGCTCTGTTGCAAATAAAATGCCAAACAAAACCCATTAATAGGATTGTGGAAGTACAAAAAAGGAGGGAAAAAGGAGGGCTGGCAGAAAGGAGGAGTCGCTGCAGGAAAGCGTGGCCGCTGCAGAAGGAAGGTCGCTCAGTACCACAATGTCAGGGAGCTGGAAGTGGAAGAAAGTGGTCAAAGTTGACGGATGTCTCAGAGAGATGCAGAAATTGGAGAGGGGATCTGAAAACAAAAAGAAAGACAGGGCCCTGAAATGCCTGCAGAGGGGAGAGACCAAGGTGAGGCCTGGAAGCACAGTGCTGCCAGCTGCGATGACTGCACTTGACTGCTGGCCTTTCTCTTACAGTCCTAGCTTCTAGATTATTTTGGGTGTTTCAGCATTCTGTTCTTTAATAAAAGTAATTTTCTGGCCCTCCCTTGCGATTGTATGAGAGAAATGGAAAATGGGAACACTGAAAGCTCATGCTAACAAAAAGTAAATTAAGATACTAAAATTGCAAGAAAAATAGTCATAAAGTTCAAAACAATCTCATAATGTTTGGAACATTTGGTCACACTGGAGAAAGCAAGTGCTGTTGTAATCATGTACCTCAGCAAAGGCAAAAAAAGCTGATTTATCTCAAACATGCCCTTGCACTTACAATAAATTCAAGCTGTGCAAGTCTCAAGCAGATTCCCCTTGCTTGCATTGGTACAATTACAGTAGTCAAGAAATGTGAATTGTGAGATCAAATTACCTGCAGAAACTTGCTCTAAGGGTAATCTTTGGAGGTAAAACTGAAGTACATTGATGCAAAATGATGCTCTGCGTTGAAATTAGTACAGGTAAGACCTCACCAACATGCAATCTTTTCATAACTTTCATGGTAGTGGAGGGAAGTGAAGGCCCACAGGTTGCTCTACAGTTTGTGCATTGTACCCTTCAGACAAACACACGCATTATATGCTGAAGTTGAGAGGACAGAAAGCAATTAGCTCATTCTGACTGCTAGCCTAGATTTTTCTTTTCACTCCTCCCTGTCCCTATTTCCTCCCTCAGCCTTCTCTTTTCTCTTTTTTTGTGTGTGGGTTTTTAGGTTGTTGTTTTGAATAACTTATTTCCCAGGGGCTTTTTCCTTGCTCAAGGGACAGGCAAGTTATTCTGATAACTGATAGGACATCAGCTACAGAGCTTTTGTGAGAAACAATTGTTTTGCCTCTTTGCCGGCAACCTCAGTTGTTTGGGAAGAGGTTGCAAAGTCATGGGAAAGGCTGCAGTGTGACTCCTTCTTGGGTCTGTCTCACTGAATCCAGTATGCCCATGTTTATAAGTTGCAGGAAAACAGCTGCTTCTGACACATGATGAATTTGGACAAAATGTCCCCAGTCCATAAGCCTGTTCAGTTTGACTGTGCAGTCACAGCTTGTCATACCCACACTGGCAATAAAAAAAAACAAAACAAAAAACAAACCATCTCAGTGGACGGAGCCTGTTCTGAAAACATTTTGCAGAGCGAGAAGGAAGATACTTTCTCACAGTTTCCTTCTGAAGAAAGGTCTCATTAAACTCCCACTAATATGAACAAAAGCCTTTTCTCCATGTTCAGTGGGAGTTGGATCAGGCCCTCACTTCAACAGCTTTATTGTCTTACCAAGGAAACCTTTTGTCCTCACCTCTCTCTGATATGCAAAGAGGACTCTAATTACAGAAAAACTAATACTGTTCTGCTGTGCAACGGCTTGCAAAGGGGTCATAGTACCATGAAGTACTGCTCTGCTGCCACTGATTTCTCAGAAAATCAGAATTCCCAGGGAAAATGTAATACAGAAGCAACAGACAGTACTACATCTGTGACCAAGCCCTTGTGTAGTAGTTGCTCATTTTTTTATCTTGAGTGAAGGACTCATCATCTCTAGCCCTTTAAAGTCTCCTAAAGAACTCTGGGTTACAGGCATGCAAGAAGCTGGAGACCAGGAAAGAAATGTCACAAGTCCTCGTGGCTGCACTGAGGAGATACCAACAGGGCAAAGATTGAAAGTAAGGATCTCTATCGTCCTTATTATAGGCCCGAAGTATTCAAAGTATTTAACTCACATAGTGGTCCACTGGAGGATGCTTTCCAGCAGGAGACAGAAAATGAAAGGATGAACTGTTCTGGAAGTATAACTTAAGAGTGCAAACTTGTTGAGGCAGGGAACGAATCATCACATTTCTCTATGTACAGTCAGTTAGTCAGTGTCTTCCTGCAACAAGAGAGCCTGAACATCATTCAGCCAGTTCTGGATAACAGGTGATTGCTCACCTGAGGAGTTCAAAAGCAACAACAAACCTAAACAACAACAAAAATTATCGGCACAGACAACTGGGTGGGTAAATTATGATATCTAAAGCAGTCTGGAAGCAGGTCTCTACCAGTATTTTGGAAGATTGGAATCAACGCAGAACCTCTTGCTGCTTGGAAATTTTTGACAATAACAACTGTGTCATTTCAAAACTTTGCATGTTAAGCTTAAGAAATATTTTTCTAAACTTCTGTGTAACTCAGAAACCAGATCCTTCTTTCCTCCCCAAAAATACAGCTAGATTTTGAAAAACAGATCTGGCTGAAAAATGGACTAACCATCCTGCAGGAAATTCCAAGTGTTCAAGATTTTATTACATTCCAAATTGGAAAAACATCTTAAACCTCAGAAGGTAATGAAAATGGGAATATTCTGATTTGGGAATATGTTAGCACAGCCAGGCCTCTCCATCTACCAACACAACTCATGGGGAAAGGGACATAGCCAGCTGACAGTGGGTGGGAGGACAGAAATCTGGATCCAGACTCACAAAGGAAAGCCTTATCTGGAGCTGTGAGGACACCCAGTGCAGCTGAGGGATCCAGAAAAGCCAGGAGGCTTGTAGCCCAAAGGGGCACAAAGTCTGGAGGGCTGTGATACCCACACTCCCTGCCAGGCAAGCTGCTAAGGGTCTACAAAGGTTGAGGCCATCGAGGCCACGGTAAGCTAACTGCCTAGGAGCCAACACACCTGCCAGAAGTGGGGTAGAAGTCACATCTCACCAAGTAGTGGAGTGGGCCAGAGGCACTCTTTGCAGCTGTAAATCAGAATTTAGTCAGGATCCTCTCATTCTTCAGAGGTCTGAACTTTCTCACAAAATGGTGTCCTATTAGAACATCTGCTAAAAGCTCTCTACCTCTGAACGAAAATGAAAATCTTCTACTAAAATACACAGAGTCGTCAAATGATTGCTGTCTGGCAGGAAGTGCCCTCAAGTTTCAGATTGCACTTGGTTCCTGAGCTAAGTATGTCACTCAGAAAAGAATACAAATTAGTAACTGGCAGTATTAAAGTACAGAAGTACTGGCGGTATTAAACTAAAAAGTAAAACAAAACTGTGGCCCAAATGTTAGAGATACTGTAAAGCAGCGTTGTTGCTTGCTGCTGCTTTTAGATCTTAGTTTTACATTATTGGCAACCTGAAGTGTTCCAAGATCTTGAGCTGGGCTCTCCAAAAAAAATTTTGACTAAAAATCAGAACAGTTTAAAAAACAGCATTTGGCCTCCGTTTTGTTTGCCTTCTAATTTTGGAACTTGTAGTGCTCATGATTTCAGATTTTGCCTAGAAATATGAGAGCTGGAAGTTTACATTTTGAAGAAATGAAAGCTGGCATTTTTGTCATCACATGACTCCAAGAGCTGGGGCTTGAGGGAAAAACATAAAACATTGTCAGGCTTTCTACAAAATTGTGAGATTAGCAGCATCAGTTTTATCACAATTTAGGCTGCAAGGTTGACCTATTTTATCAACAGTGCCCTACTGAATATGAATTGCTTTATGAATTTTAACAACCATATTTCAATTTAAATATAGTTCAATTAAAGTGACATTCGTCACTGAGCTTCAAAGCAAACTATTCAATCATCATCCTGAGCTAGACTTTTTCTTTGAGCAAGTGCAAGGAGTGAACTGCACGACCCCACAAAACTTTGAGTCTCAGAGACACACTTCAGAACCAGAACAACACACATACTCACTGCCTGTCCTGGGGACTAGCTCAGCATCAAGAGAAAGGAGCATCTAGCCTTTCAAGCTTTTTTCACTCTCTGCCCACATGATGCGATAGCTGCAGAGCCCCAGACTTTGCCATGTTCTACAAAAAGAACACCAGGAGGTAGATTGAGGCCTCGTAAAAGATGAGGAGGTCACCAAAAGAGTTCTCCTGAGGCCCTGAAGTACAAAACCAGATTTAAGCTATGAACTTCTTGAGCCATAGTTGGTGTCTGCATGCTCTTTCCTCAGCATGGCTACAGAGTTTTCCTGAAACACGAACCAAGAGCTTTGGGACTGCCAATGCACAAGAGTTGACAAAACACGCATTCCAGTTTCGTTTCTGGTAAAATAACAAGACCGAGGTGTGCAGGGAAGAAGACCCCAAATACTCAGCAGGCAGGAACTGTTAAAGTGAAAACCTTTCCAATACACATACACACACACATTAAATAGAACAGGAAGCAGTGTGCATGGGAGGATGCATTCCAAAGTGGCAAAGTGAAATCAGACGGGAAGGGAGCGGGGAGGGGAGGAAGGAGGTTTAGTTAATTATTCAGAGAAACTCAAACCTCTTCACAAATTAGGTCTAGAACATCCTGAAAAGTAGAAAAAAAATTATAGCCATTTGCCAAAACACAAAATCCCATTTAGTTCACATTTTAGCATTTTGAGGTCACATGGATTCTCAAATTTAATATAATTTGCAACTTTACTCGAGTTTAGCACTATCCCCTTACTTAACTTTCTACACAAAAACAAACTACTTCTCTTCTGTTTAGTGGCATCTCCTTCCAGCTCGTTCAGAATACACAGACTCGGAAAAAATGTAATGTTGATTGGAGACTTGCATTTTTTTTAAGTTCAAGGAACAAAAGCATCTTTCTTCAGCATCACAGAAGTTGTTAGTTTAACTGAGCCACAGTTAACAATTTTAACATTTGCAGTCCTCTAAGGAGGAGAGAGGAATATCAGTCTCCCCCTGGTTACATAGTGTGTGTATCAGTGATTGTGTGATGGGGTAAAGGAGAGAGGGAACTGTTTCCAAGTTTGTGTAATTAGAGAAATGACTCATAAATCATGGGGTCAGTCAGGTTGCTCTTTTTTTTAACCTTAGGGTATTATGTTTTCAATACAATATTTCAATAGCTTTTTTCTGTGTAATAATTTACCTGGAATTATGGCAACTCCTACAAGCTTAGAAAAAAATTGCTCAAGTAAAACAATTGCTTTGTCATAAACAGGTTGTGTTCATAACTGCAACCTAACCGTTCAATTGCACGTAAGTCAAATAGTTATCCAGGCTTTATAGGAACTTTCCCCTGTCAATAAATCTCATGCTATTTAAAAACTTCAGGCCAGTGTGACAGAGGCATGTTAGATTAATTAGGGTAAGGTCAGAATAGCTGAACTCACATTTACGTTCATGTCACAATTTTGTTCCACCTACCATAACCTGATTGCAAACTCACTGACCATTTTAAACGTGGGCATGTTAGGGTGACCTCATTGTTTTCATTTATATACAAAGGAAGATTTCTTCAAGAATTGTTTCTTCTCTAACAGTCAAGTAATTGAGGAGAAATGTTTTGCTCTGTATTTACTGCCAACAAGGATTTTTTTTTTATTCTCAAATTTTATTTTATTTTTGGACCATACAGGCACAGAACTGTCCAGACCGCCTGCACAGTATAATCCAAATTTCACCATAAACAGATCACCTCTGTGAGAATGAAAAGACAGGACTGTCTCCCTGCCTGTTTAACTCCTGACCTTTCTCGTTTGACCGTCCAAAGGGAGGATGCCCCAAATCTGATGAGGTTTGTGTGAAGCGGACCCTGAAGGTGAAATTCTGACCTCTGCAGGGTCAGTATTTCATCTGAAATCCCTTGAGACAGGCCTCCAAATCATTTCTTAGGTTTGCAGCTTGTATCAGATGGTAGCTAGCTGACTTTCATTTACTACTGGCTTAGGTCAAACTTGGACCAGGGATCAAGAGATGAAAGGCTCTATATCTCATTATCAATAATCAGTGTTCTCCACTACCCTAAAAACTACATACTTCATTCTTATCTACCAGGCCTTAAAACTTAAAAGGATTGGGGTCAAATTATGTTACTTCAATTTATTTTTATTCACTGCTTATAAAGCAACTTCCTTTCTCACTGCCATAGTTAAAAATGTAAATATTTTCCTTTCTATTGTAGAGTTTCTGCTATTGTTTTTCTTTTAAAGTCTTTAATTAAAGATGAAGCAATAAAGAAAAATCCCTCCTACACAAAAATTGAAGAAGAAAAACAAATTTACATAGGTCAAGGCCAAACCAAGCCTTGCCAATCTCAAAATTATTTTCAGCAAAGCACATCTTGTACAGAAATTGCCTTAAACAGAAGAAGGTAGAACTTCAGTACAAGTTCCGATACTGGATGGAATATCCTCTGATATGAGAGTCAATTTTTTTTCTAGCATGAAGACATACAACTCCTCTGATTTTGCTGGAATTAGGTTTTCTGAGATGGGTTACAGCCATGGTTCATAATTTTAGGCAACTAATTCTGAAATACTAAGAGAAGCTTTGGGAGGAAAATCCTGTTGTTACTGAACAAACAGAACATAGTATCCACTTCCACAGCTATTTGCAACTATCTATACACATATACTGCATACTTAAACAGCCTGAGATATTACCTCGGTCCTAAATATCTGTATGATGTCAAACTCCTCTTGCTATTCTGTGAAAGCCTTCACAGGCAAATTGATTTGCACTCTACCAAAAAAGGGGTATGCACATATGCATATGGAAGAAAAGTAATGGAACACATGAAACACAGTCACATTAAGGAAGAAAGAGGTGAAATAAACTTTACTGCTTATGTTGGGCTAACAAGTTTTTCTACTGCTGGAAATACACCTGTAGATACCTAGAACCTACACAACTGCTCTCCTAAATCTAACCAACCTTTTGACCAGCTTTTCATTCAGTCATTGCTCCAAACATTGAAATTTTCCAGACTTCCAGCACTTGGGGCAGTGGGAAGGAGGTACATTTGATTATGGATCGCTGAAGAGAACTGCTTCGACAAAACCTCAAAAACAGAGTTGTAGGACACCAATTCCAAACCACCTCTTTGTGGCAATACTTTTGTCACTCCTGATGAAAGAGGATTTGGTCTTGCAAACTCCCTTGCTTGCACGACCAGCTCCTCTCACATCTGGTTCCTGATAGTATAGGAACTGCGTTGATTATGCACCACCTTCCAGAAATTGACCTTTTTTTGCTTAATGAGGTAAAATCCTCATGTGTTTGCATAAACAAGATGTAATACATCTGCAGAGATTCTTAAACAAACTATGGCAATAACGGCTAAGAGAAAGCATGGGGAAACAAAGGAGAAAAGAGAGGTAACAGGGGAATGGAAGAAGACGCATCTCTGACCTGGATCTGTTGCTGAAGAAGGTTAATTTTGTGTTGCTGCTGCAGAAGCTGCTGCTGTTGTCTTGCAATCTGTGGAGAAATTGCACAGATGAAACATGAGATAAGTATCACCATTCCTCGAGTGGGTCCATAAGAAACTTCCACTCTGCTTTGTGTCTTAAACTTCTCTATTAAGCTAAGAAATCTTCACGTGCAGGTGGCAGCGGCAAACCCAGACTGCTGCTGAGGCAAAGGGTGGATGCTCAGGAGAAATTCATAGCTAATACTAGTGTAAAAGGAAATCTTATGGAAGATGTGCTGGATATCAAGAGAAGGACTGATGCAAAATTCTGCTTGAAATGGCCTGTTAAATTTCTCCAGGAGCAAAACCAATACTGGCAGAGAAAGGGGAAAATAGCAGGAGAAGGCAGAAAAGGCCAAAAAAGTAGAATGGCCACTAATATTCTTCTCTTTTTCAACACTTCTTCAAAACTTAAAAAAAAAATTAAATCTGATAGCCCGGACAAAGGTATTAGTGTATGGGGTTTTCTGATGCAGGAACAGGCACAAAGCAGACAGTAACAGAAATAAATTAGAGTTCTAAAGGCCAAACAGAGATATACCATTATACACACCTCAAACTTAAAAAGAAAATTCAAAAACTTTCATCAGAGTCATCACAAAAGCTCTGCTCTCATGAACAACTTGTGGAGCAGTACAAACGTTAGAAGGAGCATTGCTCTTCCCCTGTGGTATGTGTATATATATCAGGGTCAGTTGGGAACTTATCCATACTTACTGGGAGGAATTTTGTGCATTCTTCCCCTTAGGCATTTTCTTTTACTTCTATTATTAGATTATTAGCATAAGAAACACTTGCTCATAGTTACCTCTAAAAGATTAAATAAATGTTTTCATTCTGGAGCTTGTCTTTTAGCAACCAAAAAAAAATTTATCAGTACATTTTTTTTCAGAGTTTGATTATTTCCATTTCTATATAACACAGAAGTATGCACAATTTCTTCAATTAAAAGAAATCCTTGTTATCCTAATAATAACCCCGCAGGATTTCTTGCCGCCTTTTTCCATTCTCTTCATTTTCTTTTTCAGTTTCAAATCATTCAGACATCCTATAAGCTGTAGTGATTTTAAAAAGTAGAGCAAAGGAAATAGCTCATTTGGGATGTCCCCTAGTGAAGGAATCTTGCCAATTCCACCCTCACACCTTCATCTACCTTCACCAAGTAAACAACAGCATGATATAAATTCTCTGGCTTAATAAGTAAGTCACTTCTCCCTCTGTAGGATTTCAGGCACTAGGCCAAAATACACATTGTTTAAGATAAAGTTTATAAATAATTAAAACTGGGACAACCAAGGCTTCAATGACTGAAGGTATCAGCTGTGGTTTAGAATCTTACGACTTGCTTGGTACAACACCAATACTGAAATCTGATGACTGTGACAGATTTCAAAGAATTTTGAGAGTTTCAAAAAATTCACATAGCTGCAATTCTATGATAAACACTCAAATTTTATTCCAAGCTGTAATATATGGTCAGGCAGATCAAAACACTTTCACGTAAGAAGTTATCAACAGAGACTGATGACAACATTTTAAACTAGATGTCTAAATATTCTTTGCTCACATTCAGGTACAAAAATGGATATTCATTTCTGTTAAACCTGATAGAAAAGGTATGTTTTTGTCTAAAATGTCCTATGTCCGTGTATGCACATTGGAACTGTTCACATGTGAAAACATGTTTGCATTTTCAGTGAAGGGCACATTTGCAAGAGCTGAAAATCAAGCCTCTCAAGTGTAGAAGAAAAAAAGTCACACTTGTTCAATGACTTTATATTCTTCTCCACTTTTTCCCAGAGTTGGCAAAACCAACCTCTTTATTTCTCACACTGCATTTTGTTCCTTTTCTACCTATTCAATATTACTACATTCAAGGAGGATTGGAAGATTTTTCAGGAGGGCTGAATTTACTTGCGTTTTAGTACTTAGTTAAAAAAACAAAACAAAACCAAGAAACTAGTATTGGAAGAGAATACTTCCAAAATAGAAGGTGTATCTTTATAAGACAAAGAGCATCACTTCTTAAATGTCAAATTAAATCACTCTTTCACTATTGTTCAAACTTTTTCACCTAGGAAAACAAATGGAAGAAAAAAATCTGGGTGCAGAGCAAATTTTGAAGTACGAAGCCTAAAAGATAAACTACTGGAAAGTCCTCCTAGAAAGTTATTTATGCTGAAAGCCACTACAATAATCACTCACCTGTTCTTGTTGCTGCTTAGCCAGCTCCATTTGCTGGCGTTGTTTCTCGATCTGTGATGCAGCCAGCTTCTTCTGTTCATCATGAGCTGCTAGCAGCTGTTCTCGCAAACTGGTCAGCTGATTGATCATACCCATGAGCTGCCTTTCTTTCTCAGCAAGGCTTTCTGGAGTCCCTGGGCATCATATGGTGGGGAAAAAAAAGGGGTAAAGAGAAGAGAGGAAATTTAGAGCTAGCCAGGTTTTTATTTTGCAGCTTTACTGTAAGCAAAGTTTTAGCAAAACAGAAGAGCAGCAGCATATTGCAATGTACTGCACATTAAGACTCGTTCCTCTACAAGAAAAAGTGCCATGAAGGATAATTCTGCACACAGGCTTTAATCTGGTGTCCCTCTTCAATGTTTCCTTTCCCTTTCATCTATTTTCCATTGCCTTTTTATCAGTTTAATAAGGGGAAAATACACTGCCGATTTTGAGAGCTTCAAGTTTTAAAGACTTTTACATTTCCTGGGGATCAAAATCAACACTTCTAGTTTTGAAAGACAATTATATTTTTGTCAGAAACTTAGGACAGCTTCTTTAGGTGTCAAGGCATTGATACAAGGTGTGGATGAACATCTCTGTATAACCGAGGGGGATGAGAGAAGTCTCATGGGTGCTGGGTATCCTTCGAGGTCTCCACGGCCTTCTCATTGCTACCAGTGCACAACAGCTGTCAGGGCACCGTTGTACGATCTACAGTTGTCCTGATTAGGATAAATTTCTAGACTATTTAAATTGTCAGTAACTACTACCAGTGTTACTGCCACCAACATGTATTTTTAAAGGAAAAAATCTTGTATAAACATATTTGAAAACCTGAGTTAAATGCAATTCATGATCACTTTCATTTGTGCTGTCATTAGATGCTTTTTTAGGAGAGTTCAGCAGACACAGAGGGAGCAACCCACTATCTCACTTTCATAACCATTTCATAAAAATTCTTCTAACACAGAAGCATAGTGGTTATAAGGGAAAGGAAGAAAAAAAAATCCAGGAAAAATCAAAAGCTATGAATCATGCACTACAAAAAAAAAAGGCACTATTAATATATGCAGTATCATTTGACTTCGAATTTAGAAAACCTGAAAATATGTGTAGCAGCTAATCCACAGATATCCCCAGTACCACCACACCCTCTGACATGAGTCAGATTCTATGAAACTCTTCTAAAAAGCCTTTAGGAAAGGATTAAGGCTATCAGTGTCAATTCCTCCTCTGAAAATAGCCTGCTTTTGGGACAACTCTGCCACACAAACCTCTCTCAAACACAGGAAGCGTTCTTCTGCCAATGTCACCAGTGCTGTCCAAGTGGAAAAAAAAAAAAAAAAGGAAGAATTGGCGACTATACTAAACATGTTCCTAGCCAACTATCAGTCAGACGTGGAAAAGAGCTACTGGTAATAGCTCATTTAGTCTACCCCCCTGCCAGTGCAGGAATGTTCCCTACAATACATTTACTACAGCTTTCTAGATTGGATTGAAATGTCTGAAATGGTGAATCATCTACTGCTGCTGTGGAAGACCGTACCACAGCCTTAGAAGTGTCACTGGGAGGGCTCTTTGCTTGGTAGTTAGTTCAATTTACTTTCACTTCATTTCAACTCTGTACTCCCAAGCAACACCCCATTTGCTACATCAGCCAAATTCAGCCCCTTAAACACATTGGTAGACAGCCATACACAACTGGAAAACCCAAAGGAGTCATAAATAATTATATATAAAAGAAATTTAACTCAATTAATTTTTTATTAAGATGCTAGAAATTTCTGTGAAAATTGTTTCACCACATAACAAAGAACTGTAGCAGAATATTGTCAGATACAGTCTCCAAAAAAACTGTGGTACAAGCTGGAAACTCGAGAAACACGCTGAAACAGAAACCATAGGACTTTAAACCTGTTCTGTTAAAAGCTGTGAGAAAGAATGGAAGCCAGTGCTAAAACACTAACAGTGCTGAGGAAAACACTTCTAACTATGATTTTTATTTCCAACATTGGAGACAGAGAACTGCTACAAGTAATGCATTTGCCACCTGGCCATGGAATTAATCAGAAATTTCTACTGCCATTCTTCCATCCTTTATTTGTTTTCCCCAGGAAAAAAGGTGTTTCTAAGAGACAAAGAAGAATTACTCTGGAAGGCAGTCCCTGCCTTGTCCTGTCCATGGTTGGCATGTGGGTTTACTCTAATGAAGACTATCAGGACACTGATACTGCCAGTATAACCAAAATATCTAAAAACTAAACATTTTTTATTTATTTATTTAGCAGATACTTTATTCCAAACTTGTACTGAAGGGCAGGTGTGCACATGAGAGGCGGTGGGGGGAAGAAGGACCTAGAGAAAGAAGGAATACACAGGATTGGCTCAGTCCTCAGGTTAGGGTAAGCAAAAAGAAATCACTGTCAAATAAACTGTTCAACAAATACATGGACACACATCAAAGTTCTTCAGCCAGTACTGGTTCATTAGTGTATTTTGAGCTCCTACAGTAGCTTTCAGTTGGGAATCAAAAAGCACTTTGTAAAGTAAAATTAATCCCCACCACACCTCTGAAAGGTGGAAAAATGTTTCCATATGTGTAAACTGACAGACAGAGGGGTCACAGAGTTAGTTACTGACAGCGGCAGGAAAAGACACGTTGATATCCAGCCCTGTGTGTCGAGGCTCCAGCTGCGCTTCCCGAGAGGGAGCAGAACACTCCATGTGCCACTGCCCTGACCAGGACACTGAACACGGCACAACCACAGGGCAATCCACATACTGTGCTGCTTCTTCAGTCCCACTGACCCACAGAGCAGCAAAAGAATTCTTCTCTGGGAAAAGTGCAGCTTTATTCGAATTGCAAGAATGAGAGGAAAGTCTGGATGAAGTACTGGGTCAAGATCTGGGGTCCTCAGCACAGGAAAGACATGGACCTGTTCAGAGAGATCCAGAGGAGGCCATAAAGATGATCAGAGAGCTGGAGCATGTCTCTTATGAGGAAAGGCTGAGAGAGGTGGGACTGTTCAGCCTGGAGAAGATAAGGCTCCAGGCACACCTTATAGCAGCTTTCCAGTACCTAAAGGGGGCTTATAAAGATGGGAACAAGCTTTTTAGCAGGGCATGTTGTGATATGACAAGCAGCAATGGTTTTAAATAAAAAGAGGGTCAATTTAGATTAGATATGAGGAAGAAATTTTTTACAATGAGGATGGTGAAACATTGGAACAGACTGCCCAGAAAGGTAGTGGATGTCCAATCCCTTGAAATGTTCGAGGTGAGGATGGACAGGGCTTTGAACAGTGGTCTAGTGAAAGATGTCCCTTCTCACTGCAGGGTTGATGGAGTTGATGATCCCTAAAATTCTCTTCAAACCCAAACTATGACCATGAACAGTGCAATGAAGTGTCAGTGCAGACATTGGAGCCACAGGTACACTGCAGCTGTGCAGCTGGTGACAAATCTACCCACTCAAGTCTCTTCATTACTATTCAGTTTTTGAAGAAAATTTGAGATGCCCAAAGGGGTGCTTTATGTACTAAGTAAGTAGTACAGTGCATAATTCCTTTGGTTTGGAGCAGAAGTAGTCTGACAAAAGGCAGACTTCTTGCATTGTATTTCTTGAGCAATTTCAGTTTGCTAATAAACTGAAAGGGAAAATTTATCAACATCTACTTTTTAAAAAAATCTTTTGTTAGAGAATACTTTCTGGAAAACATGGCTTAGTAGGTACTTTATTTTCATGTGACTAAACTATCGTTCCAGTAACTGGAATACTACTTAATGATAATTTCAATTCTTTAAGGTAATAATTCCTTGCAAAATAAGTACTTGAATAACCATACTCTCAAGTGACCTGCACAAAACCAGAGGTAAGAGAGATCAGATGTGTGGGTCTACTGGGAGATGGTGAGATTTGGGGTAGATTTCTCCTTGCCCTACCCACACACATATATAAGTCCCACTGACAATGAAACACAGATGGTTTTGATGTTTCTTGCAGATAACCGATGGTCTATAAAAGCATAAAAAGGAAAAAAGAAGAACAGTAGCAGAATGAGGCTGCAATAATAATTGTTTGCATTTAGTTTAAGTTTGGTATTTTTTTATTTTACCCTTATTGCCTAGCACACCTCTTCTATAATTACTTTCATGGAAACAGGCAACAAAACTGCCATTTCACAGTTGCCACTGCCATTGAGCATTTACAGTGTTTGCCTAACACTGGACGCTCAATGTTTTTCATTTAATGGTGAGGCGAGGGCAACAGTGGGGTCACAACATAAATACAATCAGCGATAGAAATGTTTTCTGGTGTATCAAAATGCACTGCAGAGTTAACTGCTCCAGTTGCCATTTCTGTATCCTTTTCTAGATGCTGTAGGTTGCAGGCAAGCAAGGATAGTGGACTTCTGTCCTATCTCATTACTTTTTTTCTGTTAACCTGCATGAAATCTAAACCTGTAACACCATGTGAAGTGTCTTGCAGCTAAGGGATTTCCCTTTTAAGAATTCTGTAGCTTACAGGACAAAACATGCCAGTATTTTAAGTAACTAAACCAACAGTTTCTTAAATTATGCTACTCGGGAATTAATGAACTATCCCCATGGCTGCTAACACTGCTAGAACTCGGGAGGTGGTGCAAGCCCCCGGCCCCAGCAGCTGCCTTCAGTTGTTTCATTACTAAACTCACTTGGAGCTCCTCCAAGCAGCACAGTTGGGAATGGTTCTGGACCTGGCCTCTACTATCTGTAGAGTTGCAGGGCTTTCACTTTAGTGGGTGGGAGAAAAAAACAAACCAAGCATCCATTATTGCAGTGTACAACTTGACGGCAAGCTCGACCACTTCACACAGGTATTGAGTGAGGACTAAAAGGAGAGTGCCTTACATCAATGACTGCCTCAAAAATTACTCTTAATTACCCTCAGATCCACAACGAATAGATATTGTACATTTTATGTTTAACAAAGCTTTTAACCATCAACCTGCCTGCCTTTCGGCAGACTGCTGTAGGTGCTCATACTGTTCTGTCTGTACTCTTATCACTGCAATGGATCACTGCAAAACGTGGATTTTTCACAACTAATCAAAACAACCCAGGCAAGAGAGCGTCAAAGTATACACTGCAGGTTGATACAGTGAAAGACCCAAGAAAAGATGCTTTCCAGATGCATCAGATTATTCTCTACCACCACAAAGGGATATTTGGAAAGAAAAAAAAAACATGTTTGTGGATGCGACACCCACAGCAGATGGCAATAAAAGAAGACTCAAATTAGTGGCATTCTGTATCGTCAAACCTAAACTTAATCTCAGATCAACACTACCCATAATAGTGTTTAAGTAGTAAAAGAAATTTACTCAAATGTGAAATAAACTATTACACATTCTTAGTTCTGATTCACAGTCTCAGACTGGCAGTGACAGTAACATTTTAATAAACATTAGAATGAAGACACCAATAGGACCAAATGACACACTTAAAGTGAGAAAATGAACACGAGAAACCTTGGCATATCCACCCAAAACAGAACCAAAGCAAAAAAAAAAAAGGCAGAGAAACCGCTTTTGCGATCAAAACAGTAAATACTTTATTATAATTTATTAGACAGAATGAGAATGTAAATGAGAAATTAGGAAAGCCAATATTTTCTTTAACAGACATTTTAAGCTTTTGCTGCAAATGCTCAAGCAATGAGAGCGTTTGCTTGCAGCCAGCCTACAGATCTGCTTGCAGCCACACGGCAGCCAGCGTATTCCACAAGGGCAGAGCCGTGGCAAGGCTCTCCTCCATCCTTCTGACACGTCTCCATTAAACTGCTAGAAGTGGCATCAATCAGGAGTGCTCATGTGCACACTCACGCACACCCATACAGACAGTGAAATCTATCCACCAAGTCAGTTTACTATCAAAGTAATTACGTAAATAGCTTTTGAACTGTCAGCATTTGCCTTTCAAAGAAAAATCAAAGAAAACAATGTGCAAGTACAAAGCCTGTAAGACACAATAATATTGTATTATGTTCGTATCTTTAACTATGGTTACAAAATCAAAAAAAATACTCCTGTACCTACAAAGCTTTGCAAAGGAAAAAAATCCACACATCAGATGGAAATAAGAATATTTTGAAGTAGTCTATATTTGAATAATGTTAAGATGTATAATACTAATTAAAGCATGCCGTATAGATCATTTTTTAATTTCAAAGCATTAGCTAATTGATCTTTACAAAGACTTGGTGCAGGTAGGCAGGTAATGGTATGCATTACTTTTCTCAAGAGCAAATTGAGGCATGAAGTTTTTAGTAACTTGCCTAAAGTCATTTCTAACTTTATGTAGTGTAAGATGTTTTACGTCTGGCCTCATTGAAGTCACCAGCAGAACTTTTTCAGTAAGGCCGAGTATTTCCTCACTGCCTTTAACAGGGGTACATGTTAAAAAGATAATTAAGTCTATGCTTGACCCAGTTGGATACCAGGTGGGGTTCCAGCCAAAGGGACCCTTATGAATGAACCAATTATTGACATAATCCAACTCACAAAGCAACAAAACCACGCCTCAACACAGTTTCTGTAACTTTACTCTGATGTAACAACAGTGAATCAACGACTTAGCTACAATCCATACACCAGTTCAAAACTGAATCACTTCCAAGTATTTTCTGCAGTGGTGTGCTTTTTTCAGAATTAATTTTAAGCTAGGGAATGCTACAGTTTTGACACAAAAATCAAGGAGGTTTTTCAAACTGAACAACTTATTAACTGAGCAGCACTCAGAAGAATTAAACTCCTGCTAACACTAATTGTATTAAATCAAAGGAATAAATAAAATTATCAACAGTCCATAGAATAACTATCTTTTCCCAAGGGTTTTCTTCCAATATCTTTTCTTCAGAGTATCCTTCTCATCCCATGGTCAACTATTTTTTTCCCCCGCTCCTCACTCCAGTTTTAACTTTGCCACATCAGAAATGCAAACCCAACACTAGTCTACTCAGCAAGGAAACCAGGAAAGTAAAATAAACCAGCCATCTATTCTTCTTCTACTTCAAAGCAAACTAATCTTTACCATGCTCTCCCCTGCAAAGAAAAAATCTATTTATATCCTAAATTTAAAGAGGAGTATCCTGCCGACGTCACCCGGAGTCGTGTATGTGAGGCAAAGGGGAGCTGATGTTATGTGCCTCCAGGAAACATAGTCTGATAAACAGATCTAACTGCTTGAGGTAAGTTCAGAATTTAAACTCTCCTTTCTTCTGTCTTTGAACAGAAATGTCAAATGTTTATGACCAAGCAATGAGCAGATACTTTAAATTATGCACTTGCTGGTATGTATTGGTGGGTGGATGTGGGTCCGGGCTTGTGCACGTGTGCAAACTCTTCTGATGCTTCTTTAACCAATACTTCTGAGAGTGTTTTATTATGGACTGACACATAGCTTTTTAGGCCAGTAAATCCTGGGAGCTGTCAGGACATAAACAACTGAGAACTGGCATTTTTCATGAAGTATTTAAGCCAACCTTGCTCCACAATGGCTGCCATCACTTACAATTACCCACCTTGCTAAATTAAATTACTTCATCTGATTGATATGGGAAGTCAGCATAATAAAAGAAAACTTTCTGACTGCTTTTTATTCAGCAAGTCACAGCCATCAGAAAAAGAAACATGGAAAGAAAAAGTGCACAATTCAAACCAATTTGTCTGCACCTACAGATTTATGTAATGAATCTTCTCTGTTTGACAAACAAAAAATCCTTCTGAGAACAGCAAGGTAGAAGGAAGTTATTTATTTCAGCAGACGGACAGTCTTCATCTTTTATGTTAGAGTGGAAGACTGCAGAATGAATAAAAACAAATTATGAACTATTACTATCTTTTGCCATTACTAGCCTCAAGAGCTCATATTCTGTGGGGACAAAAAGCTTAGCTGTCTGCTCTAGAGCAAACCAGAGCATTACTATTTCGCAACGCTGGAAAGAAGCTGTCACAGTATTCTTTATTTGCTGTCAGAAAAAAAGTTTTGGTACAGTAGACTGCAAACAAAGCTTGGTATTCAACCAGGTTAGTAACTCATTGTCAAGGTTACAAAAGGAATAGACAACATTTGTACTGACGCTATTTCTCAGAGGTTATTCATTGTTTTACTGTCTAGACAACAAGCTAGAACTAGGCTAGAGAAACAGCATTTGCTGCTGGAATTTTATGTAGCAGCAGGAAAAAGAATAAAAAGTATGTGTGTGTATGTAGATTTGCTTTGTTTTGACAAAGTTAGTTGTAGCTCGGCAACATCCAGCTCTATCAGCACATCTTTCAGGTAATTTTAGTACAAAGAAGCACTGAACAACCAACCCTCTGAACGATTTTTAAATATAGTGGTTTGGCCTCCATAAGTTCAAACCAAATAAAGTCACTGGCATTTGCTACGCAATTAGTTCAATTTTGTTCTATTTTCTCCATCAATAATCACTTCTTAAAAACAAAAGTTGTATTTGACTTAATTAGAACCTGACTTTTTCTGATCAAACTAAGTTCTTTTACATACAAAACCATAAATCTGAAAGAGCCTTAACTTGGTGTTTTGCCACAAATTCACATTTTTTTGCATTTTAGATGCTTCAAAAAAGATTCCTCCAACTCCCCTTCCACAGATACTACCCTTCAACTAACCCTCCATTCTAGGGTCAAATAGGAGCAGTTCCATCAGCCACAATCTCCATCTCGGGCTTTTATTTGGCCTGAAAGAAGTTTTGTGTTGGTGTGGCTCAGTTGGCACTGGCTACTTCCCTGCAGCCTGAGAGTATCATATTGCACTGCGATCAACCTCCACTATTTCGGCAGCTGCCAAATTTCCTCTCAAAACTTAGGATTCCCTGTGTGCCATTGGGCAAGTTTCCCCCACACCCCAGCCCTTCTGAAATATTAACAAAGGATTAAAGCTCACTGTTAGCAATTTGCTACTATTAAACCCCATAAAAAATAAACACAGAGAAGATATTAAGAAGGTTGCAGTAAATACTGAATTTTTCACAGTTAAAAGCCAACCTGACATATCTTACCTCCCTCATTTATGACTCTTTCATTCCTTCTCTCCCCACTCCACATACAAATACTATCCGCAAAAATTAATGCAAAATGTCCACATATGACACAAATTTGAAAACATTCTTGAACCACCAATTTGCAAATGCAAAACTCACATAGCTCCCAAGGAAGTGTGCAGCTTTCACACATCTCCTGGGGATCTGTGCTGCATTAGTCAAAGGTTTAAACACAGTGTATTCCCCACGAATAATCTTTTTTCCCTTCCCCCTCCTTCCTCCTGTCCACGTCTAAATGCAGAATCCCCAGCTTTCTTGTCTTCAGTTTACAGATTATGTGATCCAAAGTGTCACTCACTGGATTACTGCACATAACCTGAGCACTTCCCGAAGCTTACTTGTCTTCAACTTGTCCAGCATTACTTAAATGGAATTATCCGTCACAATCCATATACCGAATCTGCATAGCCCACTTATCTCAAGATTCTGTGTGTCACCTACCAGATTATCCGTTTTAATCCATACATTGAATCTACATAACATATGTCTTTAATTCATGGGCTCTGATGAGCTATAGTATCGCTGAATGGATTATTTCTCTTTATCCATTATTGGCAGTCCTAACAGCATTCACTGAGTACTCTTCTCATGCCCCATCTTCCGAACACATAAGCAAAATCAGAGTCTTCAGCAAACACAGCTCTATCACACATCAAACACAGCCTGATATAATACCTGCACTGATACTTCATGTAATTTGGAACACAGCCTCTCACACAAAACAAATGCCTGTGTTACCGTGAATTAAAGATTAGGATTGGTAGGCTAATCTTGTTTTCAATTACAGTCATAAATCTGTGGTTACTTCAGTACAGTCTTTGGAGTCACCCTAGACTTAAGTGGATACAATGAAGAGCTGAATTCAACCTAATAACAATCCCTTTCACACTGAACGCAGAAAACATTCACCTGGGTTATGAACTAACCCACACAATTGAAAGGGTTTTCAAGCAAACAAAAATAAAATTAAAAAAAAAAAAAAAGGAGAAAAAAACAGGTCCAGGCTTGCTCAGTCTTTCTTGAGAGATTCAGGCGCAATCACTGTAAACAATGCCTTCACTTCAACAGAAAATCAACTCAGAAAGATTGGAAACAAAAGTCTGTTTGGCCTTTTGTTCTACACACCTATTCAAAATTAGCTAAGTGGAGAACATATAAAATATGCATTCTTATTTCTTGACATCTCTCAATAAACAAGAGATGGCCAAAATTAGCAGAAAGGCTTTGTGCACACAGGGGAGGTTTTAAAAAGAGTCCTCATCGTGGGTAAACCGCCTCGTTCATACCAGCGCTAACAAGGCTGTGCACCCCATGATGCACCTGAGGGGCCAGGACCATTTCTTGAGGTCTGCTCAGAGGACACCCAACACCAATCAAAGAGAAGATTCCTGTTAATTTTCTATATATAGGGATAGCCACTGACAAGAGCACGGAAATACACTTTTTAAAACTTTCCCTGTTGATGTCCCAACCTACGTGCAGCATCTGCTGCATCTGCTGCTTTGGAGGACAGCAACCACTTTGACCCTGATAGCAATGCACAGCTATCAGGCAGCTACGCTGACAGCAGAAAGGGGGTATAATTTTCCTTCCTGCAGATGATCGGTTTGAGACCTGAAGATCTCTCTGCTCCACTGAATCCAATAAACTGCATTATCCATGAATAATCCAGAGGCCTTTTGAGCCCTGTTTTTGAATATGATGGATATAAGTAAGTTTGAACAGGCTTTAACCAATTCAATACACAGTTTTACAGCTTCACTTTAAAACATTTTGATTTAACGGCATGTTTTGTAGGTTTTACTATATAGAGTGACCTGTTTTGAGCACGGCAAAAATGTCATGGATTTCAAGACACGATTTTTTTAGAAATCTCTAATGCCAAACTTGCATTATTTATATATTTAGCCTCCAACTCTCTCGCTGAACAAACAGAGGCATTTGAGCTAAAATTTCTACGGATATGAAAGGTTCTAGATTTTGCCCCATTTTAAGAGTATTCCCTTGCAGTGTCTTTCAGTCAAGCCTGAGAATAAAATAATACATTTCCTTTTCCGTTAGTAACTGGACATAGAGAGGTCCTTCTAACTGTGATCTGGAAGTTTGTAGAAGGATCCCTGCAGATGCTCAGGGACGATTCTCCCATTATACAGTCATGCAGATGAAGAAAGGGGGGCTTAAAGCAGCTGCCGAATGTAACAAAGCAACCAAGAGGAACAACTGAATACAAAACGTGGGAGTCTGGTGACTTCCAGCCACTCAGCAACTCCCCTATCTTTAATAAAATATCACTGCTTTCTAACTTAAAAGAAATCACACTAATAGAAAATAAAGTCTTCCTCTTCATCTCCCGTTCTTTTAATCTCTCCCAGAAAATAAAACTCAATGGCAATAACACAAACTCGGGCATTAACAATATGTAGCCTAGTGCTGAGACTTTAGCACATGACATACTAAAACTCCCCCAAATCTAATGAAAAACACAATGAAATTTTGAGCAGTTAAATGGAAAAAACTATTCAGTGCATAAGACAGTTGGGCAGTACAGCTTCTAGTGCTGTCCACATTCCAGGGTGTATTAATAATAAGACACTACTTATATGGGGTTTCCAAATATCACTAATAGAGACATGAGAAGGGAAAGCTGCCAGGCCAAATATAGAGAGAAGCTAATTAAAAAATCACAACTGGAAAACCTAAAACTCTACGTTCCTATAGAAGGATAAAAACATTTTCTAGCATAATATATGTGTGTTTGTACACCCGTACGTGAGTACAGAGCAGCCCAACTTGCACACCTTTCAGGCTGCCTCACTAAATACAGCTGCAATACAGCTGAGCCATTGTTTGTTGGCTGCTCATGGCTGGCGGTGCCATGAAAACCGCATTCCTGGGCACTAAATAATCAGCCTGCCTGACCCCCCAAGAACCTGTAAGTCAAATTCATTTACCCCCAGAGGGCAATGCTCTATTGTATCCTCCCTCCTTTCTAGCCACCTAGGAACAATGGACAATAATTGCAACTGTCACGGCAGTCAGTAGGAAAAATAAACCAGTGCCTGTTTTCACAGCTTACTGCCAAACCTGATCCAAACACCTAATAACCATGCTCCCAACCATAGAACCACAGTTGCACTAAAAAGCCTCAGATGTGAGGCTTTTGAACAGAGCTACAGAACAATAACTCGACTTGTGTTCAAAATATGAAGCTAGAAAACAAAAATTAAAGCAAAGAAAACTCTTCTTTGAGGCTGTGCTGTTGCTCCCCATCCTCCCCCCCGGGCAAGATTGAAAGGACTGTTGAATTTCTCTCATGGTAGCATATAGCTGGTTGCTGCTGCTTTCAAGTTTAGCTTGTGAAGGAGAAAGAGAGGGAATGGAGAAAAAAAGATTGCCCTCCAACAGAACAAGATCATAGGCATTGGGAAGAGACAGCCTTCTCAGTGCACAGAACTTTTCAGAGCAGCTTTACTGAGTCCAAAGGCATTACAGAATGACTGGGAGTCCTTGTAAAGGCTCCAGTGTATCAAGAGTTAAAGACTGGCTGCAGACAAAGTGCAAGAATTGCTGAAACACACACCCAAAAGTGGGTATGAAAGACATCTTGTACTTTGGGCCTGAAACATCTTGAAGATTCAACAGTCCAGGGCAAACAATGACGTTATTTTTAAAAACCATGCTATTAAAACCAGAACTCGCAGGGAAGCCTAGTGGCTACCCTTCCTCTTTATGACCTGTTGCTTTATGCAAATGGAGCAGGAATAGAGGGAAGCCAGGGGAAGCAAGTGGCATATTTTCCTACTTGTGTAAGTCAGTGGACTAGTGCAAACTAATGCCACTGGCCTTATCAGTGACAAGCTGGAAGGCATATATAAAATAACACTATCTTCGCACATGCATCAATACATTAACCTCTGAGAGAATGTCAAGCTGTATGCCTGAACTGAATATTGCCCACGTCTTGTGCAAAAGGCCCTTAGACCTGTCAGGCATGAGGCTTGGGAGCCTGCCTGAGTGAGGATCTCTAGATCAGGGACAACATTAGTAAGCAAACGTACAAAAAAACAGTGGAGAGAAATGAAATCCAGTTTATAAACGCAAAAGAAGGATTTAATTTTAATCTCATTCTACTTTCACATTTCCAAAACAGCATTGGCTTGGATTTTGCTACTCCAGATGTACACTGATATAAATGGGAAAAGAATCAGAGTCACTGTTTCTTTTCAGAGTGATAATGGCTGCTCCAAAAACTTAGAATTTTTGACATGTGTATTTTGAGTCAGTCCCTCATCACGAGCACTGCAGAGGAATTATAAAAATACTAAATTACATGAAAACAAACAACTACAGGTTCCCTAAAATGACCACACATATATAAAATGAGGAAATATCTTGGCAAAGCAGAAGCTACTGCTGCTGGAGAGTGGTCAAATTTTGTCATTTTCCTTCTGGAGTACGGCTTTAAAAGAACACGCTTTAGTACACAGATGTTGTACACTGTCTTTTAAAATCTGCACTGGCTAATTTCAGTACCTAGAGGTATCATTACACAAACTTTGCTCTTTTCATTTTTTCCTACATAAAAAATAAAAATCTACAACATCAAAATCTGTCTAAAAATTAACAAGGAATTCTGATCACCCTCAGATTTCAGAAGCTGAGCTCTGCTATACTCTGATACCACATATGTTTGATAAATGAATTGACTTCTTTTTTCCCAGTCCAGCAATAGGATGTGTTTGCTTGTAACACAAAACGAGTTATATCTGCAGCAAAAGCTTTACTTTCGTTCACTTAGGGCAATATACCATTTCACTGATTTATATTACCACAGATGGGAGTGCATACATTTCATTTAAACCCCAAATTACCACGTTTGAAGGGGTGGGGAACAGGAGCAGACAAACAAAGTTCCATAAAACCAGTGGTATCTGTATATTCATTCTCAATTTCTTTTAGCACAGAAACAGCATTACCTTTTATTTCTCCAAAGTTCCCTGATCCCATGGCAAGAAGCTTGTCTTTCCAGTCCTTTGATAGTAGCTTTTCAATACTGGGAGTTTCTGAGTGAAGGGGGGGAAAAAAAATGTAAGCAAATCAACATGACGGTCTCCACAATAGAACTCATTAAAAGTCTATCTGCTAAAAATAAGGCCAACCCTATTCTGGGCCCCAGTTCATAATGACTTCATCAACAAACTGATAAGAGGGGAGGGATGAGAAAAAAAAAAAAAAAAAAAAAAAGAATGTGTTTTGTCACCTGCTGTTTCAAAACCATTAGCTTTTTCCTCTAGTGGAACAAAGCTCCGGTAATTTTGTATGACAATGGGCATATATAAACCTGCAGTTCATTGTTTTTCAATTTGGTGAACAAGTTGCTGCTATAATGGATGCCTGTCAGTTTCTGGGAGTTAGTCTGCAGTCAAAAAATAATTATGTTGATAAAATGCGGAGTAAAGAGAGAGAGGGAGAAAGAAAGAGAGAGAGAAGCAAAGAATTAGCTCCTAAATCTGCTACATGTAATTATATCCCTCTGAGTCTTTACAATTACATCCACTTTATAATGTGTGTTTAAACATCGTGTGGTGGTAAGCACACTGTGGAAAGATTTTTCCAGTAACACGCACATTATAAATAATAATAAAAAGTTGGGTATGAAAAAAGCTTTAAAAGACTGCGAAATCCAGAGGGAGAAAAGGCATTGCTTAGAATGGAAACCCATTATTTGCTCATTTCAGATTCTATCACTTCCTTTAAAAATAAAATAAAATATATTTGTTCAGTATTTTCAGGGAAAATGCAGCGAGGGTGTGGATGGGTCTGATATTTATGTCTATAACTCTTGTGTTCTGACCCCTTTTTGTGCAGAATTTTAATGCATAAGTAAATATAAATGCTAATAAAATTCAGAGAACATTAAACTCAATTCCAAACAATGTAATTGTATATTCTTGTCAGCATTTAGATGGGTACACAATTACAATAGCTTTCAATCCCACGATTAGCACTGCATTCAGTTAGAAAATGGAGTGTACTAAAAGATAAGGGTCCCAGTATGTGCCATCTAAATAACAATACCCACACTTATTATCTGGATCTAAGACATATACTGCTATTCTCCACATTTGTGTTTATGTGTATTTGTATTTGTTCAGGCATTTGTTTACCCCCTACCAGGAGCATAAAGGGAGTACATGTTAACTTATCAAAGGGACCGTCTGGCCTAGAGACCATACAATTATTAGCAACTGGTTAATTTTCCCCACAGTAAAAACCATTATGAGCAACCTTCATTATCTCGTTTGGCTAATTCCGCCTCCTTCCTCGAAGCCCCAACTTGGAGCTCGGAGGCGCTGCGGTTCCTCGGGGCGGCTCTGCCGGCCGCGCTCTCCCCGCAAACCCCCGCCGCTCCCGAGGGGCTGAGAGAGCCGGGGCTCCCTCAAACCAGCCACCCGCGGAGCAACATTAATGTCAAAGGAACTACTACAGCGAGGCGGGCACAGGGATGCCCTCCTGCATCTCACAGGACGCCTCCCGCTGCCTCGCACACGGATGTGCGCAGACAGACGGACGGACGGACAGACAGACAGTCAGTCACGACACCCTGGCCGGGCACACGCCTGCGTCCCGCCGGGAGCACAGCGACGAGCTACGGATCCCACTAGAGAGAACACGAGAGTATTATTTTTGTTCCGAGACATTTTTATTCGTGTTGCAGCACCCCGACCTCCTCCTGTGCGCCCGCGGCCGCCGGCGGGCAGGGCCGCTGCCTGCGCTGACCTCCGGGCTTGCCCGACTGCGATTTTTCTATTGGAAACCCTAAAGCTGCCATTAAATCCTACGGAGGCGGGCGGGAGAAGCTGCCGTGCGGAGCACATTCCGTGCCGGCGCTGGTACCGCCGGGCTCCGAGCGCAGCTACTGCTGAAGTTTGTCCGTCCCCTCGAAGCACCCGCGAAGGAAACCATTTTTCCAAACGTGAATAGGTCAGATAAACGCCGCCACCATCTCTTTTTTTAAAATTATTTTATTTTTTTTTTCCTTCCCTGTGCTTTTCTAAAAACTCTAGAAAAGCGTGTAAACAGGCCGGAGCAAATGCGGTATTTGCGGCGGAGGGCTGTCAGTCATTAAAAGCCAACAAACCTTTGCAAAGCAGGAATGCGGCAATCGGGATCCATTGTGAGCTGACAATGGGCTCCGGAGCCTCCAGGCACCAAAAGCAGCCCGCCTTACTTTTAAGTCCATTGTCAGCAAAGTCCACGACACAGCTTTTCCCCTGCAGCTAGACAAAATATTCGCCGTGGTGCGCTCGTAAAGAAACACAAGTCTTCTGTCGAACTTGCCGCCTTAAAGCTACAGTAGCCGCTCGCCGGGG